>JAFMSR010000013.1:14052202-14652202 GCA_022818135.1 Saxidomus purpurata | reverse complement strand
TTCTTTTATGCCTTATGCCTAGATTATTAAATGTAATATCCTTAAATGGAGTTTTGCTATCCCCGAATCCCTGCTATTGCTCATTCAGCCAGTTTTTAGGTGACATTGACAGGGTATCAGATATAGTAGAATTCTGATAACTCAGTGTATATATTCGGGATATTTTCAGTATTCTGTTTTCAGAAATAGAACTTTGTTAGAATAATAAAAGAAAGTTGGTTTACCGGCTATAATAATTAAATACTGCACGGACAGCAACTGTTTCCTAAATCTGTTCACCTGGAAGAAATTCCAGATGATTTTGTACAAACACAAGTAAATAGAAAAACAACAAACACATCAAATTACCTTTATCTGTTAGGTTTTACATTCTTTAGTAAGTACATATATAACATAAATCATCCCCGAGGCTAGAAGATGCCTTCAAACATGAAAATTTGTTTTCGATTTTTGATCAATATGTATGTCCCCTATGGCAAAGATCACGGTTAAGTACCGAATTTTCTGTCCTAATTAAACCAGTATCTAGTCTTGTTTGTTATAACTGTCACTTTGTACAGTGTAATTTGTCACAATATATTTACATTGATTTGGTAACAGTTTTAGTGTTGCTTCAAATGTAGAAGTTGTATGTCACTGAGTGTATATAGTGTGTTATATATACGTATAAACTAAATCTTACGTGTTCTTTTACACTCATTTAAAAAATCATACTGGATTTGGATACAATGGATTTTTACTCAGTTTCTGAACTATTATAGTGAAAGGAATAGGAAAATTAATTTATTTAGTCGAACTTATTTCGTTGGTAAGATAAGTACTATATTTTTATCAAAATAGTGTAAACATTTGTAAAATAATACTTAATAATTATAACTTTTTCATTGATTTTAAGAAATATAGATTCTGAAATTCTTGAGAAAAAAATGTACAAGGACTGAATGGTTAATTGGTCATATAAGAAATATAAATATAATTATAAGCTATGATGTTGTTATATACAGCGTGACATGGTATCTGTGTCACATTAAGGGTCAATGCCCTTTTGAACAAAAAGCAGAAAGCTTTTCATGAACTAAACTTGAACTACTTTATGAAATAGTTCATGGAGTGAGATCACATACTTGCCTAGTATAGTTTGATGTAAGAACGTTTGTGGTGTAGCATAGAGTAGTTATTTTGATATTCATTACTTTTTTTTTTGGTTGTTGACTGCATGGAGGCCAAGTGGTCGAAAGTGTTCTTACCTTGCATTGGAAGGCATTTCCACTGTATGGTCCAGGTTTGATTCCTGTCCTATGCCTTGAATAATCATTTATGCATTGTCAAGTACCTGAATTTGCAAAAAGAGACAGTTCGAGGGTTGACTGCAAAACTGTCGTAAGTCCCTCTTTACTTCATATAAGTTACGACAGTTTTGCGGTCAACCCTCGAGTTTTAAGTCACTGTTTGTAGAGCTAGGCTTGAAAGGACTACATTGATCAGTGCATGAAAAGATGGAGGGCTAAATCGTGAAACTGCTGAATCAGCTTAAAAGATAAAGAAGCAGATACAATTATAGTACGATTAACTTGCAATACCTTCATGAGACTAAATGTTACTATTTTGTCTCCTAACTTAAAAGCATGTAAGATTTTGTCTTTGTTTACTTACAGAGTGATGGTTGGCAGCCGGCCCTAGGACGCGTGACCCAACTGAAGGGTCCAAGAACAGTGAGCATTCCAAAGACTGATCGTGGATTTGGATTTACTCTTAGACATTTCATCGTATATCCACCAGAACCGCAAGACTTTCTCAAGGTAAATTGTTCAGATTGGTGGTGGTGTGTGTTGGGGGGTGTGTGTGGGGGTGTTTGGAGTGGGGGAATTGGTCATATCATAGTAAGTTAAATATTGCAAAATGATGAAGTTTGTGTGTGTGTGTGTGAGGGTGGTAATATTTTTAACAGTAGAGGTGTTAACGTTGGATCCTTTAAGTAGTAAGTTAGCAATGTTTGTGTCTTTTAGCATATTGGAATGGTTAAATGCCAAGGAGAGAAGGTGTAAGATTTGCCTCACTGTTCAAGATTGAACTTATCTCTGTTAACATGGCTCTGAGGTGGAAAAAGTTCACAAGATCCTCTTCAGGGTGTGTGAAAAAGTTACTTGTACAATCTTTTGAGTACAATCTGTTGGTAACTTCTTGGTTTTTTTTCCAATCCGGATATCTCAGTTCATGCCAGAGTTTTTATCAACTTTTTCCCATGGTTTTATTTGTGTAATGTGCGAGCAAAAAAAGAGCAACTCTGATAAAAGTGCTGTATGCATCTAGTATAAGGAGGGCCCCCTGGTGGCTTTGGTCAGATAGTAAAGGGAGGTAAACAAAATAGTGCGATAGTGTTTTCCGTTTGATTATCTATTTGGCACCGGCGTGAGCGGCTGATTGGTTTGTTACAAGGAGCCAATTTCCAGACTTTATGGCAGAAATAAAACAGGTGTGTTTTTCTTGATTGATAACTTAATGAACTCACTGTTCTCACCTGTGCTACACTTTGTGTGTGATTAATGTCTTTGGAGTAATTTAATGTCTTTTGAGTGATTTTACTTTGGGGTACTAGATTATCTGTCTTTTTGTGTATATTTCTTATGTTTTTTGGAGCTAAGATCTTGCAATTCAGAAATGAGGAACAATTTGCATAATTGTTAAGTATTCAAATTTATCATCAGGAAAAATAGAACTTTCTTCAGACTCGATGATTGTTACCTTTGTGCCGGTTTGAAATTTTTTGCCAGATGTAATTGTGAGCATTATTTGTACATGATATGCAGGCCCTTTCCCGTACCCAGAAGACACTGTGGGCCATGGTCACAATTATGTTTTTGACGTATTTTCTTGACAAAGCTGCTTTTTTTTTCTTCTGAGAATCTTTTTTAAATATGGGTATACAAAATTATTTAGAGATCTTCCAGTTTTTGATTGTTCAGAATTGACTTGTGTCATTTATTGCTGTTAAAAAGTAGTCATTTGCAGTAATTTAAATTTGAAATTGAACGGCTATTCAAGAAAAGTACTTTATTTCATTCTACAGGCCTTAAGTTGAAGTTAAGAAGGATTTTGACTGGCTTTTTATAGAAGCATTAAAGTTAAAATAAGAAGCAAATTGCGTTTGTCCATCTCTCTGGCTGTATAGGTAATTACCTGTATATAGATATATTGTTTATAACCTGTGGGACAGATTAAATGTTGCAGTGGGATATCTTCACACACATCTTAATGTTACTCTACTGTAGATAATGCAATGTTTCTGAATAAAACTGCTTGTACCAGGTGAAAAAACATTGTTAACATTTTGTAAACAACTGTTATTGTTGAATGAAGAATTTATAATACATTCAGATTTATTGTCATCATTACCTGATCATCATCATCATTATCATCATCATACTTGTAGAATCATTTTGTAGAGTTGCATGCCACTTTACAACCTCTGAAGGATGAAGGTCACTATCCAGATTGAAATGAATTGTTAAAAAA
This sequence comes from Saxidomus purpurata, assembly GCA_022818135.1. NCBI lineage: Eukaryota > Metazoa > Mollusca > Bivalvia > Venerida > Veneridae > Saxidomus > Saxidomus purpurata. Next base: position 14,648,689 of record JAFMSR010000013.1, on the reverse strand, counting down.
TTAAACCAAAAGAATTTTCACACAGACAAGGGGGTTAACTCTGGATGATCAGAGAAATATCACCGTTTTAGAGGTGAATGTTGCTTACTTGAAGACAGTACAATAACTTTTTGGAGTAAAATCTAGTAGAGCAGGCTAGCTGTTCCAGAAAGCACTTATTATGCCCCCGAAGGGTGGCATATTAAAATCGCACCGTCTGTCCGTCTGTCCGTCTGCCGTGCTGCCGTCCGTCGCTGTCGTCCGTCCGTGGTCCCCCTTAAAATTCGGGTCTTTGTCTGCTTGAAGGTTTAAATAACTTGGCACACTGTCTAGCACATCAAGGGGGGGGGGGGGGGGGGGGGGGGCCCCCATCCCTACCTCAAAGGTGAAGGTCACCTTGGAGTATGAAGGTTGGAATCCTCTTATTGCACACATTCGTGTCCGGACTGAACTTTGTCATGCATTGAAGGATTTTAAAATAACTAGGCACACATGTCTAGCACTCAAGACGACGTGTCGCGTGCAAGACCCCGTCCCTAGCTCAAAGGTCAAGGTCTCTTAGAGTTGAAGGTAATGGTTCCCCATATAAGCATATAGCACACATTCGTGTCCGGACGACTTTGTCTGCATTGAAGGATTTTAAAATAACTTGGCACAAAGTCTAGCACATCAAGACGCGTGTCGCGTGCAAAGACCCACGTCCTAGCTCAAAGGTCAAGGTCATACTTAGAGTTTGAAGGTAATGGATTCCTCTATTAAGCATTAGCACACATTCGTGTCCGGACTGTAACTTTGTCATGCCTTGAAATTTTAAAATATTTGGCACAAATGTCTAGCACATCAAGGCGCGGCGTGTCGCGTGCATGACGGGCCACATCCCTACCACAAAGGTCAAGGTCACACTTAGAGTTTATAGGAATGGAATCCTGTATAATGCTTACATTTGTGTCCGGACTATAACTTTATTTGCTTTGAAGGATTTTAAAATAACTGTGCACAAGTCTAGCACATCAAGCGGATGTGTCGCGTGCAAGACTCAAGTCCCTACCTCAAAGGTCAAGGCACACTAGGTTTAAAGAATGGAATACGATGCATATTACTCTGTCTGCATGGAAGGATTTTAAAATACATAGCACATTTATTGAGCACATGGAGAGGACACAGACTGTGAGGCACCTCTTTCGGGGGCATTCGTCACTTGGGAGGGACAGCTCTTGTTTTGTTAATTGAACATGGACAAATGTACTGAAATACCATCAGTATCATTGACCATCATACTGAAGTTGCAGATGTCAGTGATATTGTTTACTCGATATGGTATAAAGTATGTCAGTCATTGGTTCAGAAGATAATTAAAGTAAATACCTACTAATAACCGTAATGTATAGTTGACTGGTCAAGGACCTTCCCATCGATCCTATCAATGTAACAAATACACGTTAAATAGCTTGACATTTATCGTGAGAAGCATCAGTAATGTAACCTACAGTAAAACATGTCTGTTCGAAACAAAAATGTTGAAAGTTTATTTGTAATGTACCATTGTGCCAGAATGAAAACATAACTAAGTTGAGAAATACAAAGTTGCAATTAAATCACATACTTTATTATATCATGTGATTAAAGAACACAGATTGGTCAGAAATGAAATGCTTCCAGAATTTACAACTGTTTCCAGATTCATTAAAATGGAACAATCCAAGAACAATTCAGAACATTATATCATAATCTGAACTTCCACTGAACCACAAACTTTATTATTTATATACAACCAAGTTTTATTTAGATTTATTGAATCTGGTTGATATGTTTCATGTCTTTTCTTAGCAACAGACAAAAAGGTACTTAGATGAACTGATGTTTCGGAAGATAGGTCTTAGTAATGGTTTTGCACCGCATGTTGTGCTTTAGTGTTAATTACATTGTTTACTAAGAAAGCTCCGTCTGCAAAAACAACAGAAAAATACTGGCATTGATGGGTTTATTTGAAGACTATTATAACTAAGACCACATGAGCCGGTTGCTTACATTATAATGATGTTTACTCCATGATGTTTATGCGGAACTTTATATGACTGGTTCACAAATTCATCACAAATCATCCAACACTGTTTTTTTCAAACGGCAAAGGTTAGATGTTAAGAAGAGATTAGATCTGGTCCGACAGGTGGGAAATGTATTTTACAAAATCAGTTGCTATTTTTAACTGATTTCTCGGCAAGGTAGCACTGGGTAAATTATCTGGCTAAACACTTAGTCTTGGCTGAATACGCTTCTTATTTTGGTTTCTTTGATTGGCTTAGCAAGAAGAAATGATAATTTATTATTTAACCTTTAAAATTTCCTTTTTCTAAGAGTGGGTCATGATACATGTGAATAGTCACAGTCTAAAAAGGAACCCATTATTTCATGTTGCAGTCACAACCTAATATATCCTACCTCACATGGCAGCTAGTGATTCTGTCAAAATCCGTGCAGTCTGATCATGATCTGCACTGTTCTGTATTCAAGTATAATGTATAGCACCCCTATAAATAGTTAATGGTATGGTCCGAACTAAAAGATGGGCAATACCATATTAGAATTTCTATGGGGTATTAATCAACATACGTAATCTGTGAATGATGTAAGTTTTGAAATGGCACGTGAAATGATAGATGGCGACACTCGCAGTTTTATGTAAAATGCACAGCTGCTTTGAATCCATTGTCAAACACGCGATGTTTTCTTTTCGTATTTGTCAGCAAAAATACAGTTTTTGCATTATTTTCTTTTGAGGCAGACGGCAAAGTGAAAAGTAGACAAGTCGTTGTGCAGATAAGTTATCCATGTGCTTGAGTGACAGGTTTGGATGCTAGGAATGTATCAAGATTGAGAAGTCCAGACAGATGTGCCTTATGTCTTTACCTGTGCAAGCTGTAGGTTGCGGGGATTCCTTTAATTTTCGTCTTAGTTATTACAAGGATTTTTGGGATGGAGTTTGAACTGAAATTGAAAGCAGAAAGATAAGATTCTGATATCATTTAAATGTTTGTGGAGAAAAAAAAAACTTGACTAAAGCTTGTTGGAAAGTGGTTTTTTTTTAATTCAGCAATGAAGAACATGACATACCGTGTATATATTTTTCAAGGAAGAAGTCGGGGTTTGAACCAGGGTACCATATGCTGACATTGCCTAGCAAATTAAAGTCTGTTGGTAAATGTGAAACAGTATAATGGTTCATGTAAAAATCTGGCTTCTGCTTGGACAGAGACATCCGCAACACTTTATTTATATTGTCCACAAATTAGAAGGGGGGTTGTGGCAACTTTTTGTGATTAAATTTGGACTAATTGCCTTACCTGTGAATTAATGTGGCCTCAACTAGTTTGGCCTCAACTTATTTTGATGAACTTGACAACTTACTCATGCACAATATATAAATTGGGCCACAACGTAATAACGTGCCACAACTTATTATTGATAGCAGGGGACACGGGGCTAACTCATTCAGGCGGGATGTTACTTCTACAAACGGTGTTTTCAGTGCTTAGGGCACAGGGCTGAGTTCATGTTAATCAGGGTGTTATCAAAGATTGGTAGCACATAAGTAGACTGTATTGAGTGCAGGGGACAAGGGACAGAGTATGTGAAGCGGGGATGATACTTATATCAACAATATACCAGGTTGCATTGATACAACAGGGACTGAAAAAAATATTAGAAATTACAGCCCAAAGCCAGGAGTATGGTATACCTTATAAATATTCTCAATGTCAAGGTGGCTGTCCTATTATATAACCTAATAATTTCTTTGCCACCATCACGTTTGGATTTGCCTTTGAACATTCAGGTAACCTTGATAGAGCGCTCAAATCAGGTTGATGCTATAGTAATGTTATTTGGTGTGCATCAGAAATATCTTTATCTCAGCTGTAGAGAATCGAGATTAAAAGTACCAGAAATAAAGCAGGATCTCAGTCAACGTAGTGCCAAAAAGTGCATGCCGCCTACCGGAGGTTGTTAGACTTACTGTCTACAAACGTTAAATGTTTCTCTATCTTAGAATAAAGTGAAAAGAGTTGTGAAAATTATGCAAAAAAAAAATTGTTTCATTGTTTTCAATTGGTTCCAGTTGACGGTTTGTAGATTTAATACTTTTCTCTGCTTTTCAGAATTTTTGGCTTATGTCCACGTAAATAGCTATTCATGCAAGTTTCCCACCATTAAAATTGATTATACCTATGATGGTTACGTCCTTTGACTATTTTTTTCAGTGTAGCACTAAAGTACAACTGAATAATTACGACCTGTCGACGATGATTTTCTGTCTTGATGTAAAGTTCAAATGAATACGATTTTGTTTTTTCTGTAAGTGCTTTGTTTTCTCTAAGTATCTTATGAATGACAGACATTTGGCAGCAAGCATCAAAGGACATAAATTATAAGGGTGTATCCAAGTGCTTTGGAATTGTGATATTTCGTATTAACCAATCAGATGGCAGCGTTGTTTTCTTGTATGACATCAGACCAGGGTTTTTTTCATTGCTATGACATCAGTTCCAGGTAATGATTATGTGTTTTATGCTTTGTTTATTTTAGGAAATGTACGTATCCAAAGTGTACTAGCGCAATGCAAAAGGTTTTTTTACACAAAACATAGTTTTCCATCTTTGTTTGTTTGTTGGAGATAAACGCCCATTTTAATGGTATTTTGGTTATTCTTACAGGCGGACAAATTATCAAACATCGTTAATTGGAAAAACATTACCAGTCTCCTAATTCCTACATTATTAGGATCTGCCAAGGTTCTCACATAAAGAGACATGGTCTGTAGCACGGAGCTCGAACTCATGACTCTCAATTTATGAGAGGTTACAGTCTCAAACTTTGTAATGGGGTTACATGCAGCTGGGGTCTTGTTTTACTCTGAATCTATGAGAGGTTACAGTCTCAAACTTTGTAATGGGGTTACATGCAGCTGGGGTCTTGTTTTACTCTGAAGGTTCTCTGAGAAGTTATAGTCTAAAAGTTGTGAAAATGGGGTTACATGCAAATGGGGTCATTGTTTTAATCTGGATCTATGACGAGTTATAGTCTCAAACTTTTCAATGGGGTTACATTCAGCTGCATGGGGTCTTGGCTTACTCTGAATCTATAAAAGTATTATGCAAGTCTCAAACTTTGAAATGGGGTTACATGCAGCTGGGGTCTTGTTTTACTCTTAATCTTCAGAAGTTATAGTCTCAAACTTTGTAATGGGGTTACATGCAGCTGGGGTCTATGTTTTACTCTGAATCTATGAGAAGTTATAGTCTTAAACTTTGAAATGGGGTTACATGCAGCTGGAGTGCTTGTTTTACTCTGAATCTATGAGAAGTTAGCAAGCCTCAAAACTAAATTGTAATGGGGTTACATGCAAGTGCTTGGGACTTGTGATTTACTCTTAATCTATGAGAGGTTACAGTCTCAAACTTTGTAAATAGCCGGGTTTTTTTCATTGCATGACATCAGTAGGGTATTGTTTTACTTTGTTTTTTGGAAATGTATGAGCAAAGTGTATAGTCTCAAACTTTGTAAAAGTTTTTTTACATGCAGATGGGGTCTTAGTTTTCCATCTATGTTAGTGTTACAGTCTCAAACTTTTAATGGTGGTTACTTGCAGCTGGGGACTTGATTTACTCTGAATCTGGGAAAAGTTACTAGTCTCCTACTTTGTAATGTGCAAGGTTACATAAGGACAGCTGGGGGTCTTGTTTTACTCTCAATCTTTGAGAGGTTACAGTCTGAAACTTTGTAATGGGGTTACATGCAGCTGGGGCCTTGTTTTACTCTGAATCTATGAGAGGTTATAGTCTCAAACTTTGAAATGGGGTTACATGCAGCTGCATGGGGTCTTATTTTATTCAAAGTCCTTATCAAATTTTTAGCTTCTTTTGTATACATATTTCTAAAAAAGTCAAAGTAATTACTATTCTGTTCTCAATTGGTATTTATACAAATCAGAGCTAAGACAGTGCTAAGACTCCATAAAGCATTCATGGAGTTATAACACCTGCAATAAATCATGAAAATGTATTCCCTTTCCATTGAAACTTGCAGATTTTTTTATGGAATGATATTTCATTGCTTCAATAAAAGAGAAAGGTTAAATTTTACGAGTACAGAAATTGATCATTAAAAACTCTTGTCTTTATATATGGTAGTATCTAATAGGAATGTGCTGGTATGGTAGGCTTAATCTAAGTAAGTTAAGTATAGGATCAAAGAGAGTTTTCACAGAACAAACTAATAATTTCCCTGGAAATATTCTATGTTTTATTGGAAAAAAATCTTCTTTCTGTTAGTGCCGTAACAAAATCTTTTATGAAGTAAAAATCCTTTTATCTGAAAGTAACAGATGTCATAAAAGAAATGAAATAATATTACGTCCTAGAAATATGTTATATTTCCACCTTGTAGTGTCCTAGAAATATGTTATATTTCAACCTTGTAACAACCTTACTGGTGCATATTTATGCAAATAGTATGGGGTAATGCAATAGTAAACTAGTGCCAAGATTACTTGAACAATCTTAGTGAGGTGGTTTTTATGCTGCGATCTTATTCCTGGCTGGCTTGAATTATTTTTTGCTTATTGTTCATTGTATAGAGATGAGAGGAATCACGGGAATTATTGTGAGGGTGAATGCTGAGGGTGTTTTAATTATATGCCTAACGGAGGTTCGTTATGGGGTTTGCACATGTTTTTATTTTCCTGTTTAGTGCTGGACAGATTTGTTAATTTAGCTTTGACTGTATGTAGAAAGAAAGTTAAAAAACTCACTATGTAAAAAGACTGCAATATTGTAGGATGAATCCTGGAAACCTCTTGCAGCCTTGCGCATCTATACACTCGCGTGTGCATTAAATTTTGTTTATGTATACAAAATGCAGACCCCCTGTAATTTAAAGTGGCTCAGAGAATATTTTGAGGTGCGGTGTCAAATCAAAGTTGAAGTTGTTGTTGTTTCTAGGTTGTTGTTTGTTCTTTTGTCTACAACTGATTTTTCATCAGAAAAAGAAAACTTGGTTTTAATTGAAGACTAAGTATAATAGTCTGTGAATTTGGCTGATAATTACTTTCATTGACCTGGGTATTCTAGTAAATCTGTTTCCTCATGGCTGCATTATAATGATTTCTTCCTCAGGAGTCAGTAAGTATTGGTACGGATGAATAGTAGAAACTATACCAGAACCTCAATTCAGTGAGGCATCGTGCCAAGTTACATCATGTATTGAGTACTTAGTTATTGTGCGAGATTCCAAGATTCCTCTTTCTATGACAAACTCAATAAACAAACATATTTGATAACATTTGTCATTCAAAATCTTACCATTCTTAAAAAAACAAGCACACTTACGTACACTGCCAGATGAACTGTGGATTGTGCTATTTTTCGAGTTATGTTGCAAAACGCATAAAACCACCTTGGATAATTACCTTTCGTGCATTTCGTGCTTATTTCGGCAGGAAAACTGTTGGATTCGTATGGTGATAATATAAAGGAAGCACCATAATGGGTGAAAACTGTGATAATTACCTAGAGATGATGGATAATATAGTAATAGTCTTGTAGTCCATTCTAATAAAATGAGATTTTAAAATTTTGGTACCATTCAACATCAAGTGAGTGACAAAATGCAAGAATGATTAGGAAGGGTACATGGAAATTTGTCTTCATGCATAATTGACTTAAAATTTAAGACCAAGTCTTGATAAAGTCAGTAACCTCATTAAAATTAAATTTGAAAAATTTGTGTTACATTGAAATGGATTTCGACTTGTATAGAAATTTGTGCTCTGTTAATACCAAGGTTACTGTAGACTTTGTGTTTAAAAAATAGAATAGAAATGAGCGCATTCAGTTTCTAAAATGACAGATATACCATAACTTCAGATGCGTCAGCGAAAAGTGTCGAGATCTTAAACATTATAGTTTATGTTGAAACATGTAGTACGATTCATCTCAGTTTCTGTAAAGAAAACTTAAATAATGCTGATGATTCCGTCGAAGTCGGCATAAGTAGCAAATTCCAATGAATATTATGCCATTTATTATAAGCATATTCTTAGTAGGAAAAACATTTAATCATTTGCATTACCCAAAAGCGTGCTTATATATTGACTATTAAACGGGATACCCAGAGAGAAGCTGTAAGAAAAGTTTAGAAAATGAAGCCGACCTGCATCCGAAGCAGAATAACGAAGTATTAAAAGATAATTATAGAACATAAACAATATTGAACATATAACCACGCTCTTAAAATATCAGGTTAATGAAGAAAGCATGTTCCCTACTCATTGGAAGTATATTTTAAGTGTTTTGAAAATACATCTTCTTGTTGAATAGGTTGCTAGGAAAAGAATTATTCTTACGTTTTAAGTGTTCGGTGGTGATGAAGACTAGTGGAAGTTTAAGAATGTCGGCTTTTTTGTGATTGAACATTTTAGTATTAACGGGAAGTAATTTTAGAAGAACTTTTGGGATGGAAGATTGTAGTTATGAGATGGATTATGAGGAATGTTTAAGTGAATAGTTTTTGGATGGTATCAATTAGAAAACATACTGCCAGTATAATGTATTCTATGGAGGAATTTGATGAAACGGAACCCGAGTTAGAGATGTTAGAATGGGCAGCTAGCCTGGTAGGTTGTTTTCATAATTATATACTTCGTTATATTTTCCTACACTGAATGCCTTATACTTAAATGAGGTTTTAGAAAAATAGTTGCTGTTGGAAATGTGTTAGTGATATAATAACTATTTTATCATGTTGCCTTTGAACTCAGATGATTCTTAGGGATTATTTGTCATTCTTCTACCTATTTTTCCATCTGTCTGTCTCTCTTTCATTTAATATAGCCCTTACATTGATTCCCTTAATTGAAATTACTTCAAACTTGGAGCACAGACAGATTAGCAATATATAAGGAGAGGTGCAAAATACAAAAAGGCATAACTCTTGTATTAAAGTTCATGAGTTATTGCCCTTTTCTATATTTTCTTTTTGGTCAGTCAATAATACAGTCACTAGTAAAAATAATCCAATAAAACTTTATATAACTGGTGAAAGTGCAATAAACAGGAGCCATAACTCTTGAATTATCTTCCCCTGTGAATTAAATACATGAATATTTTAGTTTTCTTACATGTTTCAGACAGCAGACGACACACATTGTTCCCAAAACAATGACATGTTTTTGGATAAAAATTTATGGCTAATAGGGAGATTACTTTATTCGGGTTGATAGTCTTTTTGACCAGTCAAGCATTCAGTAACTAATATGTAACTGTAAGTGCAACAAAGATTTTTTTCATCGAAAAATACATTTTAGATTTATATAATAAAGAAAAACATAATAATTATGTCTTGGAATGTTTATGAATGACATCAGATGGATTCTTTCTGCAGCTTTATCGGAAGAGGCTGAGGAGATAAAAAGAGTCAGTAATGCAGGCTGCTCATTGGCTGAAAAAATTGTTACCTGAAATACTGTTAAAAATTACATTACACCCAATCATATCAGTAAATCAAAGACATTATAAGCCATGCATGTATAATAAGTAGAGATGGCTTATCAGCAATCAGCAGGGCTGTAAAATATTGTCTTGGTTATGATAGCCAGAAGGTGAGAGATAGAGAGTACTGTTCGCATACATGTGAAAAGTTCATTAGCACATTCCATACATAAGCTCTTGAAGATCACCCACATGGCAGGAAATGGATACTCAGTGGCACCAAGGACATTTCCTTGTTCTTTTCTGATATAATATGGTTGCTTGAGAGACAAATATAACAGCTCTTTTAATTTAAACTGCTGAGAGATTTCTGTTGTTGACAGACATTGTGTCTCTTACAGATGGGGTCACTGGTCTCTGGTATATTATATCTGGTTTTATGAAAAATTCATGTGGGTCTGTATTTATTTTCAGGAAAGATATTTATGTAACACTTTACTTCCCACACTTACTACACATGTACAGTGCTTGTGGTTCTGTTTTAAGAATGGGAACTATTTTTAGTTCCGGAAATTTAGAATTAACCTTTTTCTCATGATTTTATGATGTCAAGATTTGCTTAAACTGTTAATTATGACCTCTGCAGAGTTTTCCAAGAGCTTTAAGAAAAGTCTAGGTAATTTTCGTACACTGTTTAAGAAAAGAAATTCAAGAAGTGCACCTGAACTCAGCTATCCAATGGTTTTATAAGATAAGACAGATTTAACAAACTTAAAATTTGGGAATAAATGTTTTCAGAAAATAATAATGAATTTCGTTTTCTATGTCGGCAGCTGTGCAAAAATAGCATGGTAGCATTATACTGTCAAACTAGCAAACATAGTGATAACAAATTCTCAGTTATAAGGAACTGATGTTTTTGGCCTGATTTTTCTGCACACTATTTTAGCAAACTCAGATATAGCGAAAGCGCGGTTATAAGGAATGCATTTCTATGCTATCCCCCAACATGAACTTTTACAAGTTACAATTTTTATGAAAACAGCCAGTTTGATACTGTTAAAGAGTCAGAAATGAAAATTGCATGGTATGTAGGTAGGTTACTTTAGTTTAGATTCTAACATCAGATATATACAGTTAAAGGTCATCATTGTTTTGCCAGTTTTAATGGTTTTCCCTCCTGGTCAAGAAAGATTAATTGATATAGATGGGCAACTGAAGGCTGCTTCTCATGGTCCAGAGGTCATCTACAGTATCAGTGGACACTTCATCATTCTCAGTTAATACATTGATATGAAGGATTGTAATTGGTTTGTTGGACTTTAATCAAATTCTGAGTTTTTCTGGTTTTAGGTGAGGTTTATTTCCTATGATGAATTTTGTAATAAATAGACACTATAATCATATAGATAGTGATGATTCATAAGAATTTAGTTATAGGATATAGTTTTGGTAAGTGTTTCTTGTCTGAGTCTTCAGATATTTTGTAAGGAAGCCAGTGAAATCTGCAAGATCGATTTGACATTCAGTTTGTTTAGCCTTCATTGTTTTAATTTTTTTCTTTCATGGCATATTTTTGAATTATCACTATCTTAAATTGAAATCAGACTTTCAAAATTAAGATACTACAGTCAACTGTAACCAGTAGCTGTGATCTAAACATTTTACCCAGGGAGTCTTAAGCAAAGGGTTAATTTGACTGTGAAGTTAAGATGGTAACACAATTAACATGTTATATTTGAAAAAAGATGACAGTAGAGGTGTTTCAAATTTAAGTATTCAAGCCTATAAAAATTACTGTAATTGACAGTTGCACAAAATTCGATTTCAGTGGCTTATTAAAAAATTGCTTTTTGGCTGAAACTGCCAATTAATACCAGCAGGCCTTTACTGTTTTAATTGTTCTGCATTGCAAGTAAAACAATTTCCCAATTGATTCAGGGGAAAAAAAGATATTTTAATCTGACATTGGTTCAGTTCAAATACACAATCCTCATTCTTCCTAATGTGCATGCATCTTTGCATGTCTAAAACAGGTGTTTTTTAAAATGTTTAGCAAAAAGTTCATAATTGTTTCATGTTCGTTTTTTTTGTTATAATTTTAAAGATTACGATCAACATCCTTTTGCTTCGAATGAGGATTGCACGAAATCTTTTGCACATTAAATAGCAAAAAATTCCTGCTATTGAAAGTGGCGATAGTAAAAAGAGGAGCAGCCCTGTTTGTGGTTTTTTAGATTGAATACAGAATGATGATCATAATCGTTGCATTAAGTGACATGCAATATGGCAGATTCAGGGTATTTTTTAGCAAATGATTAAGCGAACAATTAATTGTAAGGAACAAGTGATATTTTGTTTGTCGGGATGGCATGTCCTGTCGAAATTTTGATTTTGAAATTTGCGATGTGATATCCTTCATAAAATTTTAAGAACAAGTTGTTCTTTGAAAATTTGAGACATTAGAAATAATGTTTTGAGAGTTTTTATCCGTTTCATCTTGATTTAAATTTATACAAAAAAATAAACACAAGTGGTACAAACGAACAAAACAGGATAAGTTTAACTGTCTTTTATTATGATCGACGTTTCGACTCAATCAGAGTCTTCATCAGGATAAATTTGATTTAAATTTGTTTGCATCGGAGTCGTAGGACGCTTGCGGTCACTATGTAATAGATAGGATTATTTGGTGACATCACGTATATGAGTTCAAAATGGTAGTATTGTATTTTTCTTATGACAAAAATTTCGTTTGTAACAGTTGACAAATTTTACGTAGTAACATTATATAGAACATTATTTACTATAAAATGTTAAAAACACGGAGGTGGATAAAAAAGAAACAGTCATTCTTTTACTATTAAATGTAATATGTCAAAAATTTATTCATCATTTAAACATTTAAGTGATGGTCACGGTGAGGTAGGGTCGAATTTAAATGAATTATATTTCATTATGTATTGGAGTTTACATTTAAACAGATTTTAAAGTTAAAATTTTTGTTAAAGCTTTCGTCTTTATTTAATTATAACGTTGTTGCTAGCTACTTCAGATTTTCATTTGATGAATTATTTTTCATGTTTTGTGGAAGTTCTTGAAGGTCTGTCAATTTCATCCATAAAATTTATTTTTTGCATCTATCAGAAAAAAAATTGAAAAATTTAAATTTGTGAAAGGATAATTATGTCCGCCAAATGAATATTCTTACTGCACACAATTAGATCAGACTGCATGTAGGCAAAGGGTGATCGATCTTGGATAGCCGTATTGGCAGTAAAGGCCTCAGTTTTGGTTTCCGCTTTACTCAGCTCTTAGGACCGGACAGAAATGCTTGTTCTGCATTTTTGCTATCAATAAAGCTTCCTATGATTGTATAAATCTTTCTCAGGTTTACACAGGTGGGTGAACAAAAATAACCAGTTTCTAATTTAGATCTCATTTTGTTTTTCTGAAACATAAACAAGTTTGATGGTGCTTGTTCAATGCATTAAGTGCATGCCAAATTTGATGATAAATAATTCGCGTATGCCAAGTTGCAGTGTGACTTGTGTAAATTTTTTTTTACAGTATTTGCAGTCAGTTTAGTGACAGAATGTTGTATATATCATTTGATTGTTTATACAGCTAGATTGGTCTGCTGTTATAAAGTTGTTCAATTAATGTCGGGTATTTTGATTGTTTTTCGTGATGTAACAGGTAGCATCATATTACAAATGTACATATTTTTGGATAAGTGCAGTTTTATCAGGTAGCTGTGGTTTTTGATCACTGGGATGGGTATACGAGTGTAAATGAGAATAAAAATGTGTAATAATGATGATACAGGTACAATAATATAGGTATTCAGGTACACAGATGTAATCATTAATTCACCATTTAAATGTAGCTGACATCTGAAAACAGGAGGATTTCGGCTGAAAACGGGAGGATTTCGTAGAGGATGCATGTGTGTTTTTCGGGAGATAGGATTTCATAAGATTTGTTTGGAATTCGTTCAAAACCGTTTCTGTGTGTGTGTGTTACTGATGGATTTGGGAGATATTTTAGGTTGTTGTAAAGTGGTTGAAATTATATGTCTTGGTAAAATGTTGTTGAAAAAACTGATATAAAGTTTTTTTGTGGAATTAGAATCTATTTTTTACTGAACTTTTATCGGGAATTTGCAGTGATTCGTAAAAAATGGTAAGTTGAGTAAGATTATGCTTGTTATTCAAAAGTTAATCAGATTCAAATAGAATTCAGCAGTTGTTCTTGTTAGAAATTAAGTTTGCTAAGGAAAATATGCCCTGTAGATAAGTGTCTAGGGCTCCGTGGGATTATAGCTTCTTGAACTGTTTAAGTTTTCAAAATTAATACATAATAAAGTACTTGAGTTTTTGTATGGTTGCCAGCTGTGAATGTAACAAACATCCTTGTCTGTCAAACTGTAATATTCTTCAAAATTTATTTCTATCTGAAGACGTACACAAGTGGTTAAACATGCATGAATTACGATTTCATAATTGTTTTGAACCAACTTTTAAGTAAGTTAACTGCAAACTTTAGCCTTGGCTGGTACCATGTTGTCTGTAAGTTACTCGGCCTTTGCGGCCAGCGCAGATCATGATCAGGTAGAGTAGCATGCCCATTGATGTAGTCTGATCATGATCTGCACTGTTTGCTGTTCATTCAGCCAGTATCACTTTAGTGAGCACACATTTGAACCATAATTTAGACATTTGGTAGGATCAGGACACACTGAAGTTGTTATAGGTCTTCTCTTTTAGCCAGGGTTAACCTCTTGTAGATAAACATTGGGTACGTAAACTTGCCATGCTCATAATGTGAGAAAGTTAGCAGTTTTTACGATGTACTCTGGTTGTTCAGGACGATGGTTAGGTAAACTGCCAGGCAGTAAAATACTAACTTTTTTGTTGAGGGGGGGTTTTGAACTACGACAGTACTACTGCCTTTGGGACAACAGGGCTGTAACTCTCGTTAAAATAAATTGAAGGTACTACCTTGTTCACCTTGTTTAACTTGTCCAATTTTTGAATGAGTCGATCTGTAACCATGGTAACTGTTACAATCTGTTACAGCTTCCGGGGCATGATGACTGGTACTCAAGAGTTAACTATCCTAGCTTAGCAAGCTAAATTAAAATTTTATTGAATTAAAATAAATTTTACACTTAATGATGACATGTTTTTCGTTGTCTATTTTCAGGAGCGGGAATACACAAGTGACGACGATGAAACAGAAGGTATGTGCACATTTTTTGCTTCTTTCTAAATTAGCAATCAATTTTAAGTGACCGTTGAAAAAGCTGTTAGACAACAGAAAACAGACCCTAGAAATTGACTTCACAAGTTTCTGACTTGCTTCAGTATTGAACTTTACTGTTCACTGCTGGCAGCAAATGATTCTGTGTTTAAAAGCTGTGCAGATCATGATCTGTTTTGTGTATTCATGCAGCATGATCATGATCTGCTTTGTGTATTCATGCAGCATGATCATGATCTGCTTTTTATTCATGCTGATCGATTGCTTTGTGTATTCAGCAGTTGATCATGATCTGCTTTGTGTATTCATGCAGTAGATCATGATCGCTTTGTTATTCATGCAGCATGATCAGATCTGCTTTGTGTATTCAGCAGCATGATCATGATCTGCTTTGTTATTCATGCAGCATGCTGCGTTTGTGTTTCATGCATGATCAGATCGTTTGTGTATTCATGCAGTATATCATGATCGCGCTGTTTTTTGTTCAATGTATGTTTTCATTCAATCAATGTAGTCTTAGTCCCCACCCCTTTGAGCAAATTAATGCTATCGTCCAATTTGAAAAATCGGAAGTCAGCAAAGCGTGCCAAAGGGTTTTTAAGTACAGTAACATTACTGTGATTTCAAATATGCAAATATAAGGGTAACTCGGTAAGCTAATTAGCTTCTGTCAAAACAGACCGAAAATTGAAGTAATTCAAATACAGTTGAAACAAGTATAAAATCAAAACCCTGAATAGAATGAGAGATTAATGAATGAAATGTACTTAAAAAAATCAATATAATTAGATAATTAGTGATGGTAATTAGTGCTTAATTTGATAAGTAATTGATAGCAGTATGCCTGCACTCGGTTACATTAATTGATCAGGTAATGATAATCAGTAACTGCGATAATTGATACGTTTAGTGAACTTTCACTCAATAAATCATGTTTTTGTATATGAATCCAAGGTCAGGTTCATTTTGTGAATGCAATAAACAATTTGGAGTTTGTTTAAATAAAAAGCAGTCGTTTAAGATCTAATTTGAATTTATTCCTGTTGCGACTTCTGGACTTGCACACTTTGATGCTAAACCTTAGCACAATTCAGTGCTTAGATCCTTATCACACTTTCATGTCATACCCTTATCACACTTTCATGCTAAACCTTATCACACTTTCATGGCAAACCCTTATCACATTTACACCATAAGCCTTATCACACTTTCACCATAAGCCTTATCATGCTTTCATGTCCTAAACCTTATTACACTTTCCTGCTAAACCTTATTACACTTTCCTGCTAAACCTTATCACACTTTCATGCTAAACCTTATCACACTTTCATGTCATACCCTTATCACACTTTCCTGCTAAACCATATCACACTTTCTCGCTAAACCTTATCATACTTCCATGCTTAACCTTAACACACTTCCATGCTTAACCTTAACACACTTTCATGCTAAACCTTATCACGCTTTCATGTCATACCATTATCACACTTTCATGCTAAACCTTATCACACTTTCATGCTACACACTTTCATGCTAAACCTTATCACACTTTCAAGCCAAACCCTTACCACACTTTCATGCCAAACCCTTGTCCCACTTTCATTCTTAACTCTTGTCACACTTTCATCATTTACCCTTATCACACTTTCATGCTAAACCCTTATCACACTTCAATGCTAAACCCTGATCACACTTTCATTATTAACCCTAATCACACTTTCCTGCTAAACTCTTATCACACTTCAATGCTAAATGTTATAACACTTTCATGCAAAATCATTCTCAAACTTTCATGCTAAACCATGATTATCACACTTTCATGCCAAACCATTATTACACCTCCATGCTTAAACCCTTACCACACTTTAATGCCAAACCCTTATCACACTTTCATGCCAAACTGTTATCACACTTTTATGCCTAGCCCCTATCACACTTCAATACATAACCCTTACCACACTTTTCATGCTAAACCAAAATGCAAATACAGAATAGGTTGTCAACACTGATAATGCTTCTATAGGGCAACTCTGTCATGCTAAAAGTTAATTTGTTATATCATCATGTTATTGGTGACATTTAACTGTTTTTACTAGAGACAAAAATAATATTTAGAATAAAAAAATGATGACATACTGTAGCATTTGTAGTTATTAAGTGTTTTGTTATTTAATTAAGCAAAAATAGAAATGTAAAATACAGAGAGACTTTCTGTCAGCTTCTGTAACGTAGGTAGTTAATGTTCGGAAAACTTGCATGCCAGCGTTTGGCATCTTTATAGTGAGATGTTTAGATGGAATCTGCTCAAAACATGTTTATCAGTGTAAATTACTTGTTGCTATTAGAACTAAGGAAAATTTGTAAAAAAAATTTGGCATTTGTATTTTTTTTTTGGCATTTGTATCCCTGTAGAGTTGATTTACGGCAGTTTTCCGGAGAATTGAGTTGTTTTGCATCTAAGTTCAAAAGAATGCTGTCTTTCATGTTTGATTACATTGTAGACGAGCTATGAAAAATGCGTGCCATTCAAGTTACATAGTTGTCTTGCTTAGTGTTTTGTTCACTTGTCCCCTACATGTAATACGAGTGTCACTTACAGATATTTTGGTGTCTAGTATTTACCGTAAGTGGTTATAAAATAGGTAGAGCAGGCGATAAATGTATGTGAAGATAGTGTTACTGTCAGTACATGATATGTGGAGTCAATGTTTTTTTTGTCACAACAAAACTTTTGAAGGTATTAAATACAACAGAAACATCAAAGGATTTTACCAGAAGAAAAAAAATAAACATTAAAAAAAGATAGAATAAAAAGGAATATGTGATTATTTGTAATGGGATATAGTAAAACTTGCCGTGGTAGATAGATATGGTAAAAACTTCCTTTTTTTTTCTTTTTTTTTTATATGTAGTAATTTATTTATTCTCGATTGCAAAACAAGTTCTTACAGCTTTTATTAATCGCTCACGAGACTCATTCAAATACTTCTTTTATGCAGTAATTCAATCATGGAGGTTTAAATAGTGGCATCTTAGAAAGGGTTGCTGCTTACTACTGGTAAAGTGTTCAGTACATGTGTAGTCATACACACATTTTACTGTATCAGTCATATCGTTCGTGCTTTACGAAGTGAAAAATGCTAAATTCAACAGTTCAATGCAAAACAGTCATAAGTCGACTGTTTTGCGTTGAACATTTATCATATGAGAATCTTACGAAGCTGAAAAACCTCTAATCAGGTTCACTGGAAAAGATGCAGTTTTTCAGTAATTCGGCAGAGTTTGGTTTTACCGGGTTTGGTGAGCGTAAGGATGGTTTGTTGCCAATTCAAGTATGATTTTAGCCGTTCAGACAAAATATGATTAACCTATAAGTATTCCATGTTTTATTGGATAAAACAGTTATGTGTTATTATGAAAATAGTTGTATTGCTATCTTTCGTATTATAAACAAATTATTGTAAAGGTTGAAATGCAGGTCATTTAGGTACGGCTGCAAATGAAGTAGGTGTAGGGACTAGACGCAGGCTAAAATATGATGTTGTGACGATGTTGCAGTTGTTAACTTCAAGTTCTAGCCATATTGTGTATTAAAGAAATAATAGTTTAAATCTTGTTGGAGGCTAAAGACCACACAGTAAGTTTATTCCCCCTAGAATGAATCTGTCACCTTATCATGTTTTTCTTTACATACATCTGTTAGAAGTTGATACTGAATCTGCAATAATTTGCAATATGGGAACTTCAAAAATACAAGGTCAAACTTCACTTGTCAGCTGGGTTTCTGACACTTGAAAGGAGGTGCTGTTTCTTTTGTAAAAAAAAAGATAGATGCAAAACAACTATTTTCATAACACATAACTCAAGGTGGTACCGTACGTCTTTAGTAAAAATAAAAGGTTGCAGTCGTTTTCATACCTAGGGCTTGTGTTGATACTGATTCAGCTATAGGATTTTATGATTATATTTTTTTCTATAGCTAATTTGCAAATGTGGGCGACGTTGGAAGTGTTTGTTACATGATTATTATTGTTTCAGAACTGTATTACCAACGCGTGCAACAAGGCAGCCTCGAACCTCTTGATACAATTTTCGTGAAGAATGTCAAGGAAGGTGGCCCCGCCCACAAAGCGGGCTTGAACCCAGGAGATAGGATTATATCTGTGAACGGGGAACCAGTTACTGGGAAGTCTTACGGACAAGTGATTAATCTGATTCAGCAGACGACCAAAGATTTGAGTATTCTTGTAGTGCCAAAAGAAGAGGATATACTTCAGTTGGTAGGTAGCCATGTTGTATATTTTCTTCCGAGCATGTTAACAGTATTTTGGGTTATCAAGAGGTGAGCAGTTTACATCACCATTGTTTCTTGGAAGGACAAGCATCAGAGTCTCATCCTGTGTGAGAAACTGCCAACTTCCTCACACTAAGTGTCAGGTTGGTTACTCAAGGCTCGAACCTGTGACCCTCAGTGAGAGGTTTAGTGGCGATAACCACTTCTCCATGGAGACGGCTCGGCCAGGCTTTGAATTAAATTTAGAAACATGATAAAGTGATGTAACTTAACCTGAAGAGGTTTTTATCCATCTATTCTTTTCCAGATATACCCCCTGATAAAATGGATACATTTTCAGTTCTATTGATGGTAGTCTTTCTGCAAAAACTAAACTAAGTTCATGAAAGTACGCAAATAAAGCTGTCCATAGTCCACTTATAACAAACAGCAAATATCTAGCTACGAAAAACAGCCAAAAAAAAATGATGCAGATAAAATTTAAACCCAATTATCTTGGGCCACAAGGTACAAAGTGTGCCACGTTATCTGAAACAGAAAACAAAACTCTGCATCTGATTGAGATTTACGATAGATAAAACTGCTACTGGGTATACTAAATAATGAAAGGAATGTGCTTTCGTATGCATAAACAATGAAAGCATTTGTTTTGTGTATAAAAAAAATTTCCATATTTTTTTTTTTTTACAACAAAATGTTTAGTCCTCATTTCTATAAAGTAATCATTTATTCCTGCTGTAAATATGATTTTGTTAGTTAGATTTTTATTGTTTGCTACTTTTACTCTTCCCAAGTGAAAGATTTTTTTTTTGAGAAGTTTTGTTGATAAATCATTCCTGGTGATTCATGATGCTGGTTGGCAAATTAATATTGTATTTTAGAAGTTAATACTTGATTCCTTATATTCCATATGACCAATGCCCCTAAAATTAGGTGAGCTATTTTTAGGTTTCTGGGGATAGTGCAAGAAACAGAATGTGTCGTAGTTTAAGAGGTACACCCTGTTTGTTTTTTCACATGCCCAGTATAGCACGGATACATTTGCCCTCAGTTTAAGGTCTCATCCAAAAAGACCATTAGTTATGTTAGTGGAGGAGCTGGGGATTGAACCTGTGATCCCTGGATTACCAGTCCATCACATTACCACCAGACCATGGATCCCCTCCCGCGTGCAAACTCATGACTTGGTATTAATTCATATATAGTAGCAGTTTTCCTGAAATTTGGTGGCATAAAAAGTACCAGTTTTACAGTATACATAATGAAAATGATAAAATGCAGTGTAAAAAGACTTAATCATAGGTTACTTGTAAAAATATAGCTTTTATTTATATATTAAATGCGTAAATGCGATCCAATTGCTGGTGAATTGACTTAAATTAGTGTAGGGTTTCGTTAATCAAAGATAATTTATGAATAGAAATCTTTAAATGAAATTTGATGACTTTATTTTATTGTGTTTTCTTACATTTATGTATTCATATGAGATGTTAAACTGTTACTTTGAAAGGGTAGTTTTATTACTTTTTTGTAAAGCTTTGGCATGTTTGACAGTCACAATGTAGTAAGTTTAATTTAAGAATTAGACCATAAAATTTTGTTACACTTTGTGATTGAATGTTTAAATTACTCTAGCTACACAAGAAATTTTGAATTAAGATTTTTATGAGATTGTTACTTTCCAAGGGTGTAGTAGAAGATCTGTTATATAGATAAGGGGTCTTGGACCGCTTAGACGGAGTCCTTTTAGTGAGTCTGACATGACGAAAAATCTTTCGTTGCAAGCAATTACCCAATACGAAGTGAAAGGCTTCAAACAATAAAAATGAAAACAAAAAGAAGTGCTTCTGAAAATGGTTACGGATTAGATTGAATACATATATATAGGGGGTTAGGTATATGTATGGGCTAGATCAGCTGTGAACAGATATGGGTATACATGTGTTATAATACAAAGAAGGATCTGTACTTTGCCAATCCTCTGAATGATAATTAAATTTTGTACGAGATGCTGGGTGTATGCATTTATGTTAAGTTTCCTTTACATCCAAATTGAAGAGGACAATACTGTGTCTGATCATGATCTACTTTAGTCACATAGACAGATTCATTAGCTGATGGAAGGATGGGCGCAAGTTAAAAGTAACCATTTCATATGATAAGCTACGATACAAATCTTTGACGCAATGTTCACAATCTTTTAGCATCGAAAATTGAATTTTCAAAAAATGCATGTCTGGAAAATGTCCGCTTAAAACTCTTATCAATTTTTTTTAGAAAGGCGTGCTTCAGAATGTCGGTGATATCCGACATTTGTTTATGCATCTGTGTGTTACTCTTTTATGTGATGTTAAAATATTTAGGAGGAAAATAAAAATGCTAATGAAGTAAAAAAAAATCCTGTCTCGTAGACTACAGCATATCTTGTCAAGGTTTTGTTACTGTTTGTCCGTGTTTCTAAGTCATGAATGTAAAGTTATTATGAGATGGGAGGGACAGGTGGGGCGGAGGGGTCACTTAAACTACGTAATATGCAGTTATGTTTCCTTTACATAGGAATTGTAGAGAACAATACTGTTTCAGATATCTAGGATAGCAAACAAGTTACTCCGAAGTTTTCCAATTTGAAAACACCATATCAGTTATATCCAGGTGATGTTAAAGAAAGTAAAATGCTTAAAAAATGTGATAACAAAGTTATAGTTCTGTTGTTTTTCTTTTTCAGGCATACCAGAACTCGTCTCAGTCCTATGACTCCGATTTCGGAGCTGGACACTCGTTGAGGGAGTCCAGAAATTCCTACAGTCGTCAGTCATCCATGGACAGTAATTCGTATAGTTCAGGCTCCAGTAGAGATCGCGATAGAAAAGTCCTATCTACTAGTAACCTTGATAGTCATTATTTTGACAGCTCAGACTCATTTCCACACTTCGATCACGAACCTTTGCCTCGACGGCAGTTAAAATCCTCTACTTCTTACACCTCTGGTTTAAGTGTTTATCGCGACCAGCAACAAGAGGAAAATATGAATAAAAATTTATTTTTAGATCGCAGAAGGGAGTTTGAGTCTCGTGCTGCTCAGGAAAATGTTAATCCAAATGCCGCGAAAACATATTCATTCGGTCTATATTTTCCAAAAAAGGAAACAAACGTTAATAGCGCTGAGAATTTATCTAGGTCAGTTGTGATAAGAAGGTCTAAAGAAAGTGTGCTGCAGCCAACTGATTCACAGGAGAACATCTCAAAACTACAGTCTTCCAGAACACGTAATGTGCCTATTGAATACAGACATAGTGGTAGTCCCGATCAGAAAGCTGAAAGATTCCGGTCACAGGAAGTGTTGACACGGGATCATGAGGGGCGGTCATCAAGTCACTATGGGTCAGGAAGCTCTATACGTCACAGCTTTCCAGACTCTGGGGTTCAAATCTGGACTTCACCGTCTCGGAAAACTAGCGAAACAAATAGCCCGTATGGTTTTGAGCATGGAACACCCACGTCAGAAAACTCTGCAAACAAACGGGATAGTTACAGTTCATCAAGACAGTATGTTCCCGTTATAAATGAAGCATCCATGTCAAAAAGTCAAAAAATGTCGGCTAGTGTAGATAGTATAGATCCAAGGTCGAACATTTTTCATACAGAGCATCATCTACGAACATCGTATAGTAACAATTCTCATTCATCTGAGCAACAAAATCAAAACCCGCCTCCTTCAAGCAGGACTTTCATAGTGAAAATAGAGGATAACCTTGAGAGAAGTAGCACTCCAAGTATAAGTCAAAATCAAGCCGGGAACCATTCATATGGAGCTGCTTTTGCTTTGACACGGTCCCCAGCTTCTACTGAGATTGAAATAAGGCAGAAACGGGAACCAAGAATTTTAGTTTCACACAGAAAGAAACAGTTTGAAGAGAGAAAAGATACAACTCCCCCACCTAGCACTAATACTGCCATGAATAGTGGTAGATTTAAAACGGAGATCGAAAAAATAACAACATTTAGGAAATTTGATGGAATACAGGCTAGACTGGCAACTTATGAGAAAAACACTAGTAATGTAGAAAACATTGTACGATCACGATCTCAAACGCCAGTTTCTGCGCAGCCGATCGGTAAAGCACGACAAATGTCACAGGAACGAGTGAGGTCGCCGGAACCTCATCCGACCTCAAATACTCAGTATACTCAGGGAAACAGCCAATCAAATTTCACCGATTCTGCACCAATCAGAATCTACGTCTCTCAAGGAAATTCCAATACCTCAGGGTCACCAATTGTGGAAATTGTGCCAATGCAAAAATCACCATATGACATGGAATCTAGAGGTCAAGGTCAATATGTTGGCCAGACTGATTCTCCGAGGGAATCTAGAGATCAGACAGATTCGGAATCTGGTCAGAAACCGGTCCGGAAAGCCTCCTTCCTCTCGGCGGTGAATGCTCCCTATAGCAGATGTAAGTAAAAGCTTTTCTCGTGCTTTTGTGACTCTGATATTAGACTGGTACTAAAATTGACTCCATGGTTACGGTATAAACACGTATTACAAAATTTGTTGAGAAGATGCTGAACATTCCTGTGCCCTAATTGTTTAAAACGTGCAAAGGTGCCAGTAAGCGTTGGCGCTATATGTTTGCACCGATCCATTGACAACCAGGGTTTTCCTCCATTTAAAAAAAATATATGCTTCAAGGCTTAGGATAGGTGAAATTGGAGCAAAATATTTGCCACTAATAGTTTGAGCCATGGTTGACTTTACTTTCAAAGATGTCATTCATTAGGATGATCCTTGTTCATTTTTGGTACCCAGACTTTTCATTCACTGTTCATTTCTGCTGAATGAATGTAAACAGATCTTGTTTTGTGATGCAAGTTTATGATACAAGTTTATGATAGATCATAGGGGAATAGTAGATGGATTGTTGTAAGGTCACAGTGTTTATTACTTGTTTATCGTAAAGAAAACATTAAACTGTAACACAAGAGTGGCAACAACAAAATTGATGATAAAGATATGAACAAGAAAGCGTTTTATTTACTAGCTGTTAATTTCAACATCCCATCTTTCCATTTTCATAGTAAACTACTCTTGAAAGTAACTTCTGTCCGAGTCATACCAGCTACTGTTCTTAATCAGTGTTGTGTTTTGTTCACTGTAAATTGGATAATACTCGCGAAGATTTAATTTTCGGTGTTTTCGCGAATTTCTTGCTTCGCTAATTTAAAAATCTCGCGAAAGATTCATTTCACATAGAATTCTTCTTTCATGAATTTAAAATTCGCAAATAAATCTGCTCACAAATTGCGATATTTTCATCACGAGAAAATTACCCAATTTCTAGTATGTTCATCAGTATTTAACATTTTATACAACTTGTTGATGTTTCGTTCACCATTTTGTAACTTGCTGTTGTTTCTTTCAAGTCTTTGTTATTTGATGTTGTTTCATTCACAGTATGTTACTTATTGTTATTTTGTTCGCCAGTTTGTAAATAATGTCCTTTCTTTCAAGACTTTGAAATTTGATGTTGTTTTGTTCACCAGTATAGGAATCGATGTTGTTTTGTTCACCAGTTTAGGAATCAATGTTGTTTTGTTCATTAGTAGTTGCTTACATATTTATGTTGTAAAATTTGATGTTGTGCTATTTTTAGACCTGCCTCAAACTGGCTATGATAATGAGACGCCACAGTCTGACGTCACACCAAAGTCCTCTCGCACATTTTCAGCAAAACAGAGTGTTTCCAGAGATATTCGAGAGGGGAGTGCAACGCCAACCAATTTTCAGTGGTCCACCAGGAGTCCAAGCCCAGCACGGGGTATTTGTTGTTTAAGCATGATTGTTGTCTATAAAGTGTCAAATACATCACTTCTTGATGTGATATATCGCTTCAAAGCTTTTTTATTTTTAGTTCCAACGCACTGTTTCTTGTTATGGCATTGAGATAGCCAATTAGTGTACAAAACCAGCATCGTTAAATGGTAGAAAGTTCAAACTCTAAATTAGAGAAATAAGCCAGGATTCCGATTCTGATGAGGACTTATTCCTTTCATGTTACAGTTGTATACAGTTTATTTGGAAGAATGATGCACACTGTGGTAGTTGCAAACGGTGTATGATATTTTCAGTAACATGTCACCCACTGTTAAAAGTTGTAAACTGTGTATTTGCAGCAATGTCGCCTACCAGTATGAGTGCCTTGACTAGTTCCGTTAACATATCCTCCTCATCTGTAAATGTGTCCCCCGTAACAACGTCAGCTGTCAGACTGAGGAATAAACCCGAGAGTAAGTGTCAGTTTTTCAGCAAAAACGGTGGAAGTCACTTCATTGCTGTAAAAGTCGTTTTGTTCACGAGGTTTTTTATTTTTGCTAATCTACATTAATGAAGCACTTTGCGAATTCAACAGCTTGCTCTAAAAATAGCAGACAAACAATGAGTATAATATAAAGTAGTACTCACTCGTAAATTAAAAAACTTGCGAATGAATAGGAAATTGCAGTATAGCAAAATAAACAACTAGCAAATATAAAGACTTTTACAGTACTAGGGTGCGTGACAATTCTTAAAAAATCATTTTGCCAATGTAACGAACCGTCATATTGAGGAAATGGTTTTTCATGATTTGTCATGTAATTGTTAGTAGTTGTATCTGCCATTAAATTTTGATAGCTGAAGTGGTCGGGGGAGGGGAAAAGCAAAAAAATTAGATGTGTGTTCCGGGTCTCCTTGCCCAAAAAATTTAAGATTAGTCGGTCGGTAGGTTTCCTAAGAAAAGATATCAAGAAGGAAGGTCATTGGTCTGTGCTGATATGATATTTTTAACCAGGTTTTCAATTTTGAAAATCCTGGTTATTAGATTGGGGTATGGCGGGCGGATGGGCGGATGGGCGGATGGGCGGATGGGCGGGCGTCAAACGAAATTGTGTCCGCTCTGTAACTCTTCAACCCTTTGAAGAATTTTGATGAAACTTCAGACAAATGTTTACCACATCAAGATGACGGCAGAACGCATGTTCCGATGGCTGGCTCCAAGGTCAAGGTCACAGTGACATTAACATTGAAAATCCTGTCCGCTCTGTAACTCTTCAACCCTTTGAAGAATTTTGATGAAACTTCAGACAAATGTTTACCACATCAAGATGACGTGCAGAACGCATGTTCCGATGGCTGGCTCCAAGGTCAAGGTCACAGTGACATTAACATTGAAAATCCTGTTTACATGATTTTAACTTGATTTGGCAGTCAAAGGTCATATCATCTTTGGAGGTAATTTAAAAAAGATATGATATATTATTTCATGTCTACTTTGTAACTTGTTTTTTTTTAATAAATGTATTATTAAATTCTAGAATTTCTAATGGCTGGCTCCAAGGTCAAGGTCACAGTGACATTAACATTGAAAATCCTGTCCGCTCTGTAACTCTTCAACCCTTTGAAGAATTTTGATGAAACTTCAGACAAATGTTTACCACATCAAGATGACGTGCAGAACGCATGTTCCGCATGGCTGGCTCCAAGGTCAAGGTCACAGTGACATTAACATTGAAAATCCTGTTTACATGATTTTAACTTGATTTGGCAGTCAAAGGTCATATCATCTTTGGAGGTAATTTAAAAAAGATATGATATATTATTTCATGTCTACTTTGTAACTTGTTTTTTTTTAATAAATGTATTATTAAATTCTAGAATTTCTACAGGCGCTGTTGAAAATCTGGTTTGGCGGCATTGCCGCATTTCTTGTCTCTTGCTTGTTATTATTTTAATCTTTTCCATTGTGACTTAGCCTTACTATGTTTTTGTTCCATCCCTTTTAGTTAAATAAAGTTTTTATTTATCAATACTCAATACTCTTACTAATTGATACAACTTATCGTACATATTCCACTGTTACCTTCATATGCTTGTTCCCAGTAAGCTGAATGTACAAAATGAACGTAGCTTTAGCACAGAGTTTATGAAGAAGTAAATATGATGTATCGTTAAAAGTATCGTTGATTTCACTTCAGTTTCAGCGGAGGATGTTGAGACAAAATTACATCGTAGAACGTCGTATCTAATGGCAACAGCTCCAGACAGATCAGCGGCTAGTCTTAAAATGTCTCCAACTGTCACCGTACCTCTTGATCCAAAGTAAGTTCATGAATGACGTAATTAAATAAACATGTACTTTTACAGTCTGTAACTCGGCAAACACCGTGGTGTAAGAGTAACTCGGAAGGAGCAGGAGTAAATGCATCGGGGAGGGGGTGGGGTAGGGGAATTATGATGGGACCTCTGTAATGTCTTCTTCCCGGTTTAGTACGGGGCAAAAATGTGATTAAGTCGTTGACAGGGGTTGATTTAAGTTTCATGAATTTGTATCTGCAGTCCATGTAAAATTTATAGGTTTTAAACTAAACTCATATTAGCTGTAATCCCAAGCAATCGTAGCACAGACATAGTGCAATGTAGAAAACACTGGAAATATGGATGTACTTGTAACTGTTACATGTTGAAAGTTAAGTCACTAAACTTTCATATTTAATATTTTCAGCACTCCTGCCACTCTGAGCAAGCATAAAAGTATGAGGAAGCTGAAGGATTTCTTTGGGGAAAAGGTACAGAAAATATCATACAATTTACCTTTACCATGCAAAATTTCTAAAATGGTGGATTTGTCAGCCTTTCAATTTGGAAAGAACCATTCATTGTTCAGAGGGGTTTTCTTTTAGCATTTACTTACTAAACAGTGGAGATCATGATCTGATTGCAGCGATGAGCAGGGTATGGACCTGAAACAAATTTGATTTAGTACAATTGAAACTTTATGTATGATAGAGTAATCTGTGAATATAAAGCACCTGTCAACAAAGACCACTAGAGCTTTGTCCAGTTATTGATCTTTCAGTTTGACTGTAGTTAAACTTGCTGCTTTAGATGTAACATTGAGTTCCTGCTTGAGATAAGTGAACATTTAATCGAGTTGGCTCAAAGAGGTTAAGGCTGGCTGGTACCACTGGAGAATACAAACTAATCGGGTAACACTGACGTTTCATACGTAATTTTAATGATATTTGAAATACGCATTGCGCATACTCACAAACAAATGTACTTTTAATTTTAGACCCCAAAGATTGTTGAAGCACAAGAAAGAAAACTTACAGACCCTGCCAGCCCCATACAGCAGCTGACAAAGGAAGGGAGTCTGGGAGTGAAAGTGGACATGATTGATGGCAAGGTAAGACAAGTAAATGGGCCCAAAGAACGAAATTGAACCAGAAGAAAAAAAAAATGAAACCCAAAGAGAGAGAATCGTAACATCTTTAGTTATTTTTAGCTTGACTTTAGTATCAGATTGTAACATTGCATCAGTGTC
Organism: Saxidomus purpurata; assembly: GCA_022818135.1. Lineage (NCBI taxonomy): Eukaryota > Metazoa > Mollusca > Bivalvia > Venerida > Veneridae > Saxidomus > Saxidomus purpurata. The sequence goes on along the minus strand of JAFMSR010000013.1, from coordinate 14,620,307 downwards.
TGCATTCGAACTAATGTTGGGGCTTTTGGAAAGTTTTGCGTGCAAGTGTCTGTTAGGCACTGATCTCAGTTACCACATTGCTGGAATACTTGTGTTCTAAGTACATGTAATAGTTATTTCTTCATTTGTTTCCAGGGTGTGATAATCTATAGCATACATTTTAAATAGGATAGTGCGAAAGTGACGCAGTAGAAGAGGACACAAAATTCTATTACATTCCTATCACATTATCCCAAATGAAAAGAACAGATTGTTTTTTGTTTCATAACAATCAAAAATTTTCGTAACATTACAGAGAGCAAGTGACAGGTCCTGGCGCCCGGTCTGGGCTATGTTGAGGGGTCATGCCCTGTACCTCTGTAAGGAGAGACGGGATCCAGCGAATGTAAGTAAATGAACAAATTTTATTAATTTTATATTCTTATTACAGTCTGCAAAATCTGATACAGTGTTATAGAGATTTAGATACGAAAAACGCCATTAGTGTTTGCCCCAATTTTCAACAAAAACATTTAATTTATACCCATTTATTTATTCTCATTTGCGAAACAAGTTCTTATGGCATGGATTAAGTGCTCTCGAGACTCATTCCATATGAGATTAATCTTGAAGAGAGAGAGGTAATATGTAAATATCTGTGTCTTGCCTAAGGACACAACCGCTGCAGCACTGGTGAGGATCGAACCTCCAAACCTGAGGCAAAAAGGCTATCACTACACCACCGCGACTTTCAGAATATAGTAGTAAGGGATCTTGAGGCACCTCCTAAAAATCCAAACATCCAGTAATGATCAATTTAATAGAAATGTTAGCGGAGAAATTTGACAAAAAATGAAAGTACTGACTTACATTTATCAGGTTTTGCAGACCTGCATATTGTGTGGTGGTTATTTTAAAGAAGGAAATATGTATTAGTATGCTAATACTGTATTATGGACATTGGTGTTGTATTTGATATTAATGGTGTAAATATAGCAAACATTTATTATGCTCTGGTGGTGATGTTGTATTTATTAACGTATTTAACATCTCTGGAAAGTAGATCTCTAGGTATTGACTTCCTAGCTTTGATAATCATACTGAACCTCTCAAAAGGTCTTTTTGGGGTCATTGATCAATGCTCCATTACTCTGGCTTTAACATTTAAGAAGTAACTGCCCCTTTTATCGTGAGAAAATTAAGGACTAACTTATCTCCAGATATTGGATTCAAGTCTACAGATATTAATGGCACAAGCTCATTTAATACAATAATTTGTTTATCATTTCATACTTAAAGATTTCAAATTGACATTGGCTTTGTATCTTCGAATAGTTAACTGGCTGCCTTTCGGTTAACTCATTTTGTAAAGGATTTTTTGTTGTTGTTTTTTGGTGTGCATGTTTCACACATATAAAAGAGTTTGTTTTTTTGTTTAGTGATGCAGAAACTCAGAGTCACAAAAAATCCTTTACAATCGTTTTTTATGTATAAATCAACATTGCATGCCAGGGATCTGTTGGTATTTAGACTACATGAGTAAACTGTTACAAATCCGATCTTTTTGCAGTATGTTGTACACGCACTCTCCGTCAAAGTGCGTTCTGGGTCCTCACAGGTGTGTATAGCAAAACAAGAGTGATGTCCCTTTTTGCAGACATTTGAAACCCCATATTTCGGAGCTTTACTCGACTTTGCTTATATTCCTTTGCTTGCCTTTTTTAAAAAAAACAACAGTTATCAAGATACTTTAGTGAATCAATAGCCCAGAATTTATTTTCAGCTAATTCTCAAAAGACGAGCTAGCTTAATGTGCTTTTTGATGCTTTTAATACTGCTTTAAAATGCTGTAAAACGCCATCTCATAGTGCGTAGATTATTGAGGGCTGTTCAGACATAAATATGACCAATCAAATTGCATTTCCTTGTTGCTAGGTAACTAAATAAAGATTTACTCGGTAGTGATTTTGCTTTAAAAATTTGAGTAATATGAAGACATTTTTATTTATCTTAGCTAGAGATGCTAGTACATAGAACATTTTTTAACTTAGTATACTAGATACTCCCTAATATATATGTCTAGATTATATCTGCCTTTAAAAGTTCTGTCAGTGACATGTGTTTGTGTCACAGCTGGGTCATGCCCATTGTGCCTTAGAAGGTACCGGTTGGTTTTGGTTTTTCCGAGGACGTTTTACGTAAGATTAACGTTGATAGGTTTCATTTTGTTAATTTACAATTTAGCTAAGAAACTGGCATGATTAAAAGTTTAGTTGAATGGAAATGAGGTGGCACATAAGAAAATATTATATGTGTAAATGTGCAATGTTACTAAGCACAGTGTAGCAGAATTTGCATTGTTTTGCTGTGTGTGTTTCTAGATCGTTGCAAGTGAATTGTCTTGGGTTTTACTTTGCATTGTTATGATTATGGTGGAAACATGAATGCTGTTGAAATATTTGTGTACCTTAGTTTCGTTTCAAGGCTTTGAACAAAACATAAAATTTGCCAAACAGTGCGTATTTGTGACAATTATTTGTGAAGTGAAACAGATTGAGAAATTTTTCATATTTATAGTGCAAGATGTATTAAAAGAGTTTAAGACTGTAGTTAGTTACGCTTCAGAGACACAGTTCAGTACATACCTGTCAAATGAATTATGCCAGTTAAGTATTTAATAAACTTGTTACTCTTAAGCCAAAAAGTTTAAAAAAAAATCCCATTTTGTGTGATCGTCGCACCAATGTGTGGTTTGTAGACTGGTGATGGGGTTCAAAAAAGTGACCGTCTGCTTACAGTTCTGCTTGCTTTCAATAAACAGAAATATTATACATGAAAAACACAAAACAGCACCAAATCTCACTTATATGTTACAACATGTATAGGAAAAATAATGTCAGCAAATCAGTTATGCCGACATTACAAGCTTTTTTAAAAGCTAAAACTTAAATAATAAAATGAGTGCAGAGTAGATTTTTTTTAACTTTATTTGCATTATGAAATACATTGTCATGATTATTGTAATTTCTAATGAAATCATTGTGTGTTGCTAAGAAATGTAATAATTATTTCTGTGTATTTACTATTAATTTAAGTTGGCTAAGAAAACATAACTGTAGACTAGTGAAATGCATGCTATGCTGTAAGTTTATCGGATGTGAATCACATTTTACTTTGTTTCAGCAGACGAACATATTCTCGTACGAAGAGCAACCTATATCAATCAAGTCCTGTATCGTGGATATAGCCCACAGTTACACTAAGCGTAAGAACGTGTTTCGCTTGAAGACGTACAACGGTTCGGAGTACCTGTTCCAGGCGGAGGACCATGACGAGATGCTGTCGTGGATCGACAAAATCAAGATGAACAATGACCCTGACTCTGATGTAAGCCATCTTTTCTCGTTCTGAATGCAGAAATGGCTACAGACTTGTGCCTTTTCAAAAATTAAAGAACTCTTTTATGACAAGTTTCAATGTAGAAACAACACCCAGTAAAAATCCATTAATACAAGTTCAGGTGTATCTTTAATCTGTACTGGTTTGTGTCCTACAACTGGACAATTTTTAATCATATTTTACTTTATTTATTTTTGAGGCCTGGTTTTGGGGTCACCAAATTTCTGTACCATGTTTCTGGACAGCTAGTTTTGATACATTTGTTTTACTGTGATTTTTGGTTTAAATTTATTCGACACATTAATACAATATCATGCTAAAAAGTTTTGACTTGTGAATTTTATTTGCCGGGCCTCAAAGAAATTGTGCATGCACAGTCTGTCACTTTTCACTTCCCCTATCAATGTAAACATGCTTTCAGTGTCTGACAAGATAAATTGTGAGATTTCTGATCAAAAAGATACATAAAGATGTTGTTGTTGCACTTTGTTGACTGAAATCAAGCATCTGTTTGATCAACAACATGCTTGTAAATAAAAACAACATAATTATGCGTTTTCGCAAAGTGTCAGGTTTGAAGGTCGTCCGTGTTTAGTCTCAAACCAGTTTAGTTTTCATGTCATTTCAGATTCATCTTACTCAAAAATTGTTTTTCTGTTTTCCTCCTTCATTGTTATTGTGAAAGTGGTAGAAAGCAAAAAAGCTATACTGGCTGATAAATCGTATAACATTTTTCTCAACAGTCAAACAGAGTGACGAGCTCAGAATTGATCATACGTAAGAGTCAGGAGCTGGTGGAGTTGGCCATCATGACGAAGACATCGCCACCACAGACTCAGAAGATGGGCAAGAAACTGTCAGTATTATCGATAAAACAGAAAATGCCACACTCACCTAGTCTTAAACGCAGGAAAACTACCTCAGGGGAAAAAGGTAAAGTAATAGAGATAATCCCTCAGGGATGTAAAGATCATTTGTTTTTAAAGCCTACCTGATAGGAATCTTTTAAAAAGTTTAAGGTTATGGGTCTAACTAATTAATGTAGTATTTATAGAGGATGAAAAGAATAAATAAAATGTTTTAGATCAAAGGTCAAGGTTATAATGACCTCATCGTAAGGTCAAGGGTGAAGGTTACTGCAACCTCATAATTTAGTCAAAGGTCAAGGTTACTGTTATTTTGTCCTTGGGTCAAAGGTCAAGGTTGCTGTGATCATATCAGTAGATCAAAGTTGCTGTGACCTTATAAGTAAGTTGAAGTTCAAGGTTACGGTGATTTCAGCATGAACAGTTGCTAGAGAGCACTTTGACTTAAGATCTGAAAATTTGATCATGGTATTTTACTTATGGTCATACTTACATTTGGGGTCAGTGAGTTTAAAGTCTAGGTGCAAGTGATTTTAATATTGCAAACACTATCTATAGTAAAACCCTACTCTGTCAAAGAAAGACAGGTAGGTGATCCCTGTCACTGAAAGAGTCAGTTTGTCAAGGGCCCATAACATAAGCATCAACAAATAAGCTTTTCATATCTTAGCAAAGCTTAAATGATTTGAACAAGAGGTCTTGTTTTGCAGTAGAAAGTATTTCAAAAGTACCTGAAGTGGTTTCAAAAGTGCTCTTTGCTTTGCCACATTTTATCATCAAACATACAAATTACAGGAGAGTTTAAATACTCAGACAAGAGGTTTCTGAGATAGGTTTTTACATTAACTGCGTATCACTGTAAATTAGATAATATTTGCAGTGATTTAGTTTTTGCTGTTTTTCACGAATATCTTACTTTGCTAATTTCAAAATCTCATGAAAGATTCATTTCACACAGATTTACTATTAGAGAATTCTTCTTTTTCAGGAAGTTGAAATTCATGAAAAATGTCTGTCTGCTCACAAATCATAAAATTTTCATCATGTGAAAATTACCAAATTTACATTATAGCAGTTTCAAATATTTGTTTTCTTAGTTCTTTCCAGAAATATTGATTTATTTCAAAACTAAAATCTGTTTTGAAACTGCGTTTCAAAACTGTATGAGATGTTCGTTTCGTTACTGAATTGGAGAAATACTGAATTATTTTAAAACTGAAATCTTTCAGCAGATGAAACTGGGAAGCCTAAAACGTGGAAAGGGAAGTTAGGTAAAAGTTTCAAGAAACAGTTTGGATCTAGTCCATCAAGTGCTGACAGGATCACGCCTGTACCGGAGTCTGCAGGAATGTTTGGTGCACCGTTAGAAGACTGTACACCTTCACCAAACAATGAGGTAAATTTTTGTAACATTCGTGCATGTACAGTCAGTGTTATTAATTGTTATGTATTACTTGCTGTCAAGTATGGGGTGGATATCTCAAACACAATACATTTCAGTTTATAAAATAGTTTTATCACATTTCAGTTTATAAAATGGTTTTAACTCAATTTTAATTTTTTATTTTTTTGCCATCTAAAAGTTTCATGAATTGGAACGGATTATTTGATTTGGATATTAAATGTCTTAATTGATATCTGAACATGCATCACATTTTGTTTTGATATCTAACTGGACATAGCAGTTGATATCTGAATATACATCACATTTTGTTTCGATATCTAACTGGACATAGCAGTTTCTCTAAATACCTAAATTGTATACCAGGATATCTTGATATCAGAATAGATGAAAAAGTGTCTCTTGATATTAGGTTAGACATAACAGTAGCTCTTGATATTTGGCTAAATATAAGAGTTTCTCATGATATCTTAAATAGAAATTTTCAGTTCTCTTGATTCCTAAATAGGGTTAACTGTTTCGTTATTTGATATTTGCGACTGTACATACAGTTTTTTAATGGTCGTATGTATTTTTAACAGCATCAGCATTACCCGGATCCATTCAAACTGTTTGCGACCATTGAAAACCATATAATTTTATACTGTTGCAAATGGCAAAATCACCAAACTGTTTACCCTATTCTAACGTATGATGCTTTAAAATACAATAATTACTGATCCTTTGATTTTTAGCGACTATAAATATGTTATTTAACTGTTGCAAATTTAAATGATGTAACAATCAGAAACGTCGTTACAGCAGTAGTGCATTAGAATATAATATAATTTCTAAGCACATTCATCTGTTGTACCAATATTGAATGGGTGAGGAATAATTGAAATGATACAAGTTTGTAGAACTTGCAGTGGCTTGTTACCTGTTCTGCTTATATTTAATCTGAGTACCAGTATACATTTAACAGCAATGGAATGTTAAATGAATGTATTCTGAAGAAGTACACTTAAGATGTCTGAAGTGTCAGAAAATAATTTTTTTATGTTATGCTATTCACGTTCATCACCTGTTTTTTGTTGTTCAGTTAAGAAGTTTGACAACCTGTTACTATGAAACTTCAAGAAATGTTTTACAAATTTATTGTTAGCATGATTGCAAAAAAAGTTCTTTCAAATTACATTTATCAATCTCAAGACATGACCACCCATGATGGAACCAGTCACTTATCTGAGACAGAGTCAGTAAAACACAGGACGGGTACCAAATTACAGATTGGTGGACTGAGGCCAGTGGGTATCACCTCGAAGGACACACCTCGGGTACCCTGTTCCTTTGGGTTGCAAAGCAAATGATGTACCCACTAAATCACTAAGGCCTGCTAAATGAAATGTTTTGCATTGACTTGGTGGCATCAAAGTCCCATAGCGACTTTTTGACATGTTTATATGTTTTGATTTCTGCTTTCTACAGTATGTGCCTCTTGTGGTGGACCTTTGTATACAGATAGTCGAGGCTAAAGGACTCGAGATGACTGGAGTGTATCGTATCCCTGGCAACAAGGCAGCTGTAACACTTCTGCAGGATGAATTAAACAAGGTAGGTTACACTATCACATCTGTCGTGTCGGGCTCTCTCTTTTGAAGGTTACTCTATCAGCTGCAAGGTGTCAGGCTCTCTCTTTTGAATTGAGGACTCCAGTTGGACTCTGGCAGACACAGTGCCTGTGCAAAAATGGTCTCTTCTAGAAAAGAGCGTTAAATGAATGAACTGCAAATGAACATTGTCATCTTTTTACTTTATGATACTTCATGAATACTAAGCCTTTTCTGATGTTATTTACCTTAACGAAGTTTCCTAATTGACTTGTCTGTTTTGATAGCACCATTTATTGTGCAATAGGGTTGCTCGGTGAAAATACATGAACTGAAAAGTATAGATCATGATCAGGAAGTGCCCTAAACTCATGGTCCCTTACAACTTGTCTTGTTCTTCCATTTAAGTGATCCATGTGAATGAGCACAAAATGTATATTAGATTTTGCTTATTATAAACAATCAATATACTTTGTGAATTCCTGCCAGTTTCCAGGATTTTCACCATAACCAGAAGCTCTGTGTCTCGTAAACAAACTATTACATTGATATGTCTGAAATTGTACCACGGTTACAATTGTGGAATGATATTGACGTGTTGTGTTTTATCTTGTATCAAGGGTATAGAATCCATGAACCTTGACCATGAGAAATGGTCGGATGTGAATGTGATAAGCAGTCTACTCAAGTCTTTCTTTAGGCAGCTGCCGGAACCTCTTATACCTGATGGTAAGTGAAATATTGAGCTACATCACGGGAAACTGTACCTTTTGTAACTTTGATGTATGGACTATGTAGCAGAAATAATGCAAGATTCGCATTCAATTGTTCATACACAAAAGTAACGCTATATTTATTCAGTATAGATTAATATACAGCCCAAACTCCCCCATCAACACCTACCTAGAGCAACACCCTCCCTATAAAGACACACATTTTCTTTCCCATGTGTCAGTTATATAAGGAATCAGCCTCTCCAGAACAACACCTCTATAAAAACAAACACATTACTATGTTCCCAAAGGTATTCTCTCCTGAGCAGTTACACTTTACCTCAAGTCTGAGAAATCTTATAGCACAGTTTCAGTTACTGTATCATCTAAAGACGGACATAAAGACGGCATATCAGGGACTTCATACATTTCCAGTTGTGTCAAGATGTCTTTATCTTTGTCAGAGTTATGACCCTTTTATTTATTGGAGGACATGTCTATATCTGATATGGCTTGCACATACAAGAACCATATAAAAAGATTCATTTATAGAAAGATATAAAGAGTTTTATACTAAAATGGCACATACAATAAAAAACTGTTTTAGTAACGGTTTGTAAAATGTGATTTGAAAGTATGTCGTCGCTTGTACTACGATGCTATTTGATAACATTTAACACATTTGAAGAAAAAATGACTATAATACTTTACAGAGCTGTACCAGCCCTTTATTGATGCCAACAGAATCGAGGACCCTGAGAAACGTATGTTGAAGTTAAAACGCCAGATACATGAACTGCCTGACTACCATTTTGAAACGTTCAAACATTTAGCTAGACATCTCAACAAAGTTGCCTTATATGGAGATATCAACAGAGTGAGTATTAAGATACGATAAACAAAAGAAATTTAGGGATAATAATGTACTGTAAAAGTTGTTACATTCATGAGTTGATCATTTTGCGATTTTCCAATTGTTTGATGTATTTGCCAGTTTTGGAATGGTGAACGAGCACTATTTCATATCATATTATCATTGTTTGTTATCTTAGCAAGTTTGATGAATTCAGAAAGTGCTTCATCCGCCAAATATAACTCATTTTAAGTCCTTTAACTGAATCTGGGTATGCTTTCATCCTCTTTACCTCAAAATGTGTTATAGTAAAACTTGTTAGAAAAAAAATGCCCCTGCTGGATAGCGTATTCAGAAATTTTAGAAAGTTTCAATTTTTTCAGATGGAGGCCAAAAATCTTGCCATTGTTTTTGGACCAACGTTAATTCGTAAAGCGGACGACAATATGGTTGCCATGGTAACAGACATGTCAGATCATTGCAAGATCATAGAGAGCATTATTCTCCATGTAAGTACCATATTACTTGTGTTAAAAGTGTACCCTACTAAATTTGCAAAATGGACTTGTCTGTCTTATAGTTTGGAACATGCCATTAGATTTTCAGAGGGGTGCAAACTGGAAATTTATTAACTGAATAACAAACAGTTAATGTTGATCAGGATCTTAGGTGGTTACAAAAGCCGAGTTATGTGCCTCAAGCAGGGTGTGTGGGCCTCAAAAGCTCCATGGTTAGAGCATGTGCCTCCGGAGCAGGAGGTCTTGGGTTCGAATCCCAGTCTGAGCACAAGGTGTGTTCTTAGGCAAAGACACTGATACTACACATGCCTTAGTCTATCCAGCTGTAAATGGGTAGCAGTAATGAAAAACTTGCTGCCTCTCTTGCGAGGGCGATAACATCTGGAATGAGTGTTCGAGAGTGATTCAATAAGTTATGGCGCTTTCTTCGTAATCAAACTAAAGTAAATTGGTATAAACTAAGCAGGATGAGGGTTAAAAGTTATGATGAATGCAGGATTTGTTGTAAGTTTCTTTGAATTCAATCTTCGGAGCGTAACATTTGATGACGGAGACTCCCAGGCAACGGGAAGTTTTTAGCTTGAATTTTACTCCTGGTATCTAATCAGACTTCCCGTTATTGGAGAAAATTTAGTACTTGCTCTCATCGCAGATTTATTCTTCTTTGTACCGTTCATATATGTGCATGTTAGCTTGTAATTGTTCATGTTAGAAAAAAGTGAATCATGAAAAATTCTGAAAGTTTGAAGTTTTATTTAACAGATGATGTGTTATTTTTAGAATTGGGGATTTTTATAAAACAATGTATTTCAGTTTGAATGGTTCTTTGGCTCCTGGGAGAATGACAACTACGTACCCACCGACGACGATGCCACCGAGTGCGCGTCCTTGGTCTCTGCCAGCACGAAGGAAGATACAGGTAGTTATTTCAAGAAGAATGCCTTTTAAAGTGACGTAGTGCTACATTTAATGTTAATGAAAACCTACATTGTAAGGGTTATGCAAGACATGATCTACAGTATATGATCTTAAGTATAATGATTGAAATCACGATCAATACTAATGAACTGTTAAGGACATGGTTAAAAACCAAATTAAGACTGAAGATAATATAAAAATATTTATTGGAATTTTGCACAATTTTAGTGCGACTTTTGTAGGAAAAACATTTTTGGGGACTTTCAAGACTTCAAAATAAAAGATTTAATACATTTTCAGAAGTTAATCCAAGAGAAATAGTGAGCAGTATAGTTGAGGCAGCTAACAGGAAGTTACGTGGAGAGCATCCAGTTATTGTGGAGAAAAGAAGCGTTTCTGTGTCAGAACCGCCGACAAAGTTTAACGAGCGGAACATTGATCAGGAAATCCTTCTTCGGACTCGAAAAATTGATAATACATCAAGAAGCAGTCCAAATTTAGCTGCAATGCAGCGTTCTACGGAGGTGTTAAAATCATCTTCGTCGGATATATCTACGGACAGACGTATGGCGAAATCCCAAGAGTTCTGTGATCGGGATTTCCCAGAATTCGACTACATCGATTCTGAAAAAGAAAGTACTAGTGCTTACCTAACGCCCACCACCAGATATTTTTCTGATGATTCATTGCTGGACAGAAATGATGAGTTAGAATTGTCTCACAGCACACAGAGTGGTGGTTATAGATGTCTTAGCCGTGAAACTATTGACAGTTTAAGGCGTATTGAATTGGAGGCGCGGGCATTGCGAGAAAGGGAAGAGCGGAGACAGAGAGACTTAGAGAAAAGAAAATTAGAAAAACAGAGAATAGAGCAGGATATTTTACAAACTCAACAAGAATTAGAAATAGAAGATAGGCACAGTGTTGAAGACCTAATGAATGCCCCAGACTATTCAAAATTTGGAGTAAGTCCAGATTATTCAAATAAACGTAAAATGGATTCAAGTAAATACAGAAGTTCTCGTGATAAAAACAAGTCAAGTGGTAGTAGGTATGTAAAGGAGTCGCCAAGTGGCGGTAAATACTTTGTTATAAAGGGAAACAGCCCAAACTCAAGGTCGTCTCGACCTCCAAGACAAACTAGTGTTGAATCTTTAGTAGTGCAGTCAAAACGTACAAGCTCTCTTGAAAACATGGCTGATGGTCAGTCACAAATGAAAAGTCATGGAAGACCATTAGCACATGTCAGAGCTAGAAAAGGGGAAGACAGATCCAAAAGAGACTCAGCAGAAATCAAACGAAAAAGTAACGGATTTAGCAGAAACAGTTCTGTACGAAGAGGGTCTTTAGACTCACTAATTGATCTTATTGAAAAAAGGGACAGCAGAATGTCATGGGCATCAACAGACTCTGACGAAGGGCTTGATCTTTTGACAACCCTTATCCCAACATTTGATCAGAAACTGCAGACAATATCTAGTCCGAAACAATCCCAGTCTCCCTCAGTAGCCCCACCCCCACCAAGGAGGATGCCCTATAATTCTAGCAATTCTAGTTTAAATACAAGTAGTGCAGTAGATTCGGTAGACTCCGCTCCACCGATTGTGCAGCATCGGTTGCCGCCACAAGTTCCATTATCTTCTGTTATTAACAGACAGAGTGGCGCTTCTGATCTCTCATCTAAACAGTTTAGAGATCCAAGTTTACATAAGACTCCGCCAAAACCCGATACAAAAATCGGTCTTGCAACTCGATTCGAAAGGTCAACCACCCATAATCCATTATTCGAGGGAACTAGTGAACCAAATTCAAACATTTTACCTAGGAGTGGTAATAATTTTGGAATGAATTTACAAAGTGATGTAACATACTCGGTTGATAGTGCTATGTTAAACACAAATAACAGAGTTGCAGAGAGAGCAGATATTGACTCACGTGTTTCATCGGTAATGGTCGTAATTTCGAGCCCGTCTGTGATGTCGGCGGACAGTCGACTGAGTGGTGGATATTCTTCACCGCAGTTTGTCTCGAAACCTGTTACGTCGTCCTCGCAATCAAATAACTTGCCAAAATGGGAAACATATCAATCTAATTCACCAAATAGAACTGAATATAGACCCATATCAAAGTCGGAAAAAACGGAAGTGAATGTTAAACTGTCTCAGAGCATTGACAAAAATAAAATTTTTACTTCTCCAAGTGGTACCGACATTCCTCTAAGTTCAAAATCTAGGTCAGCTTCTCCGCCACCGACTAATCGTAAAAAAAGTGAGAAAAAGAAGCGTCGGCGACACACAGTAGGTGGAACAAATGACATGGAACATGTGAAAGCAATTTCCGAAGCTCTTCCAAAAGAAGAGCATAGACTGTCAGCATGGGAGCAGTTACGGCCAAATGTCGGCCAACATAGCAATATCGGACCAAATAGTAGCATGTTGACATGGCTCCGTAATGAACGCCTCCGAGGAAGCTTTCCGGATCTCTCCATTTCAAGGAGGGATAAAAATAACGGACAAAGAAACTAAAACGCATTAATTTATATGTCTTTGTTTCTCTCATTTACTGTGAATATTTTAGCAGGTTGATTTTATGAAATGTAGCTTGAACGTACTAAGGTGATAGCCGGTATATGTACAAAGGTTGCAGCGTTTTTTTAACAGATATTGCCATTTCTAACCCACTGTCAGTTTTGATGTCAGAAATATATTTTTAAAGGGACAGGGGACAACTAGCTTTTTTCGTTTCATCTGTCCTTTAAAATGTATAAAAACTTGCACGTTTAATGATATTTATTTGTACAGATAGACAATCAAAATACTTTTAAACCACCTTCATTTGACTTTGGTTGTAAACCGTTTTACATTTGTGTAATTTATAGAAAACACGCGTAGGACTTTTGCAATTGTATTAGTTCACCCAGAGATTAATTTTTACGTATGTTTTTAAATGCTTAGCCTTTTTTAAAACCATACAACTTTTATAAACTAGATCATTTGTTTTAGACACCATCACTGGCTATATATTTTTTTCTCAGAAAACATGTCATTCATCAGTAAGTAGGGCATACTTTGCTTTATAAAAGTAGTTCCATGTGTTAACAGCGGACAAAGGACCTTTGTATCCATTTTAGAAACTTAAGATCACTGCAGCATGAAATATTTTTGCAGAACAGATATAGGAACTTTAAACATGTTTAGGCCAAGAAAAAAGAATTGTGGTTGTGGTGACATGCTGAAGAAGACTTGATAGGAAGGAGAAATATTTAATTTTTCAAAATTATTTTACACTTTACTTAGCATTTGTACCATCTTTTTACTGGAACAGGGGCTCATTTGGCTTATGGCTACCTAAAAATCGGGGGTAGGGGCAAAAAAATAGGTACTTGGGCTTCGGGGCAAGAAAATGGGGTCAGTAAGGTTATCAGCAACTCACTGCAATTTCTTTTGGCCTTAGTCATTGAATTGTACATTGCAGTATTAATAGAAACTGTTTTCTGTCTTAATTGTTTACGTTGTAAAAATACCACGAGTTAGGTAGTTTCTTTTCAGAAGTGTACTGGTAGTTGTCATCATATGTGGTAACAGCTTGCATCAGAAATTGTGTATTATGTAACTTAGAATATCAAGTCCATCTTACTCTAGTGAAGGCAAAATGTATGATTTTAAATACAGTTGAGACAGGCTTTAAACTCCTACAACAACTACAACCAGTGAAGACCATGATCTGTGAAGTTGGTAAACTGTTACAGAGCACCCCTTTGTAACACATGGTTAGGTCAAAATTGAGAGATGGGAAAGTCAATATAAAACAAACAACAAAACCCCGTGGAGTCCAAAGACTATGTCCCATGTTTTACCTTAAGGAGAACATTCTGATAGTCAGTATAACAGTGACCTTTGGTGTGTATTACCATAAGTCAGGGATGACCCCCCCCCCCCCCCACCACACTTCCCATCTCCAACACACTCGCATTTATCATCGGAATCAGCTTTTATAGTTTGATTTGAATGTGTTTTAAAACATGATTTTTTCAGGTTTTTCCTATGCTGCGTTTTATGGACAGTTTTCTTCTGTTTATCAGTACATTGGTGTTAATCATTGTGAATGTGTAACAAGTTGTTACTGTCAGTTAATAAATTTTTTAACCTTGTCCTAAATCAGGATCCGTGTAGATCTATAAAGACCATTGTAGGTTGTATAAAGTCATTTTTAAACACAAACGCAAGTTGTGAGGATTAAATAAAAATCATTGTTTAAACAGATAATGTAGCAGTTTTTCTAACAACTTCATTTGTTGATAACAGCAGTACACATATCAGGGTATTAAATATTTTATGAAATTGTTTACCATGTTGGGTGCAAGAGTTCATACTTTATTTTTAGTTATTTCTAGCCTTGCTGTACAGTTTTCGTAGAGCATAAGGCGAAGTATAGTGCTTGGTTTTAAAGCCATTTTCGGACCATAGTAAGGCTAGACTTTCATAACGTCATTACATCATCACATTTTGTATATTTCAATACACACCTTCATTTAGAGAGAGCGTTTACAGATTTTAACAACATTTTTAAGGAGTTTTTTTACGGAGATTTGTAAGAAACATAGAACTTTAAGTTACGACAACAGCTTCGGCTGATCATTTTAGAAATCACAGTCAAGGGAAAGCACTTGATCTTAAACTTGGTATTAAGTAGCACCATAAGCTATAAAAACTACAGATTTATTGTACTGTTTGATTCTCACTGTCTTCTGCAGCGATTTTCTCAACGTTCATTTTTATTGTGCGTGCAAGAAACATCGAAATTTACAGTAATGTTTTCCAATACTATGTCTTGGAACTGTCCGTTTTTAGGAAAATATTTTTTTCCAAATCAGAAGTTCTTAACACATTAAATTAGGAAATCTCAACCAACTTCACAGTTCCTATAAAAAAAAATGCAATCCTACAGTATTAATGTGCGAGTTACTCTTGCAAATGGTATGGTTTTTATCTTGTATTTAAAATACACTCGTTAAAAAATTCTTGTTCGTCCAAAACGAAATCTTTAGAATGATGCTATTTATTGAAAAATAAAACAGAAATTACTGAAATCTCTGCTATAGATAGGGTGAATCAGACTGGAAAAAAAAATACCTTTAAAAAAAAAAAGCCCTTCAATATGACTACCTCGATGCTTCTAGCATTTGCAGTGATCAGATTTCTTGCCCCTGTAGCTGTTGGAACAGTTCTGTTCTGTTCAGTGTCCGTTAGTTTATTATGAACGGTCTGTTAATCTATGACTAGTCAATTTCCTTCAGGATATCCCGTGAGCATAGTGTAGTGAATCTACTCTACATAGCAAGTTTAAGGTCAAGTGCTTGTCCCATTTTATTAACACTACATACCTGTATATTTATGTTGTTTTAATGCCAAAGTGTAAATAATGTTTTTAAAGTATTAAAGAATATATATGTTCATGTTGGCTCTTCTACTATATTCTTTAAGTGCATATGTACTTACAATCTTTTGTAACAGTCATTGGGGAAAATGGCACAAAAAGTAAGAAAAACTAGAGGTTGTTCTTTTGGCAAACCCTAATCCCAATGCCCCACCCCCCATGGAACCTCACAATATCATTAAGGGGATATATATTGAAATGTTTAAAATCCTTCGATGCATGACAAAGTTACAGTTCGGACACGAATGTGTGCATATATTAAGGTTTCTATTACATTCAAACTAAGTGTGACTTTGACCTTTGAGGTAGGGACGTGGGTATTGCACACAACACATCGTCATAATGTGCTAAACATTTGTGCCAAGTTATTTTAAAATCCGTCAATGCATGACAAAGTTACAGTCCAGACATGAATGATTCTATTACTTTCAAACTCTAAGTGTGACCTTGACCTTTGAGGTTGGGACATGAGTCTTGCACGCAACAAGTCGTCTTGATGTATTGAACATTTGTGCCAAGTTATTTTAAAATCCTTCTATGCATGACAAAGTTACAGTCCGGACACGAATGTGTACATATATAAAGGATTCTATTACTTTCAAACTCTTAGTGTGACCTTGACCTTTGAGGTAGGGATGTGGGTCTTGTACACGACATGTCGTCTTGATGTGCTGAACATTTGTGCCAAGTTATTATACCCCTGAAACAAAGTTTAGGGGGGTATATAGGAGTCACCCTGTGGTCGGGGCGGGCGGTCTGTTGCATTTTCCTTGTCCGGAGCATAACTTGAAAACTAATAGTCGGAATTCAATACAACTTCTTACAATGGTCTCGCACAAGGAGAGGAAGTGCTGTGTACAAGAACCATAACTCCATCTTGAGTAATTACAGAGTTATTGCCCTTTGTTACTTTTCCTTGTCCGGAGCATAACTTGAAAACTGCTGGTTGGAATTCAACACAACTTCATACATTGGTCAAGTACATTGATAGGAAGTGCAGTGAACAGGAACCGTAACTCTATCATCACCAATTACAGAGTTATTGCCCTTTGTTACTTTTCCTTGTCTGGAGCATAACTTGAAAACTACTGGTTGGAATTCAATACAACCTCATACATTGGTCAAGTACATTGAGAGGAAGTGCAGTGCACAAGAACCATTACTATATCTTGAGTAATTACAGAGTTATTGCCCTTTGTTACTTTTCCTTGTCTGGAGCATAACTTGAAAACTACTGGTTGGAATTCAATACAACTCCATACAATGGTCTACCACAATGAGAGAAAGTGCAGTGTAAAAGAACCATAACTCTATCTTGAGTAAGTACAGAGTTATTGCCCTTTGTTACTTTTCTCTGTCTGGAACATAACTTGAAAACTGCTGGTTGGAATTCAACACAACTTCATACATTTGTCAAGTACATTGACAGGAAGTGCAGTGCACAGGAACCGTAACTCTATCATCACTAATTACAGAGTTATTGCCCTTTGTTACTTTTCCTTGTCTGGAGCATAACTTGAAAACTACTAGTTGGAATTCAATACAACCTCATACATTGGTCAAGTACATTGAGAGGAAGTGCAGTGCACAAGAACCATTACTATATCTTGAGTAATTACAGAGTTATTGCCCTTTGTTACTTTTCCTTGTCTGGAGCATAACTTGAAAACTACTGGTTGGAATTCAATACAACTTCATACAATGGTCTAGCACAATGAGAGAAAGTGCAGTGTACAAGAACCATAACTCTATCTTGAGTAATTACAGAGTTATTGCCCTTTGTTACTTTTCCCTGTCTGGAGCATCACGTGAAAACAAATGATTGGAATTCAATACAACTTCATACAATGGTCTAGCACAATGAAAGGAAGTGCAGTGTACAAGAACCATAACTCTTTCTTGAGTAATTACAGAGTCATTGCCCTTTGTTACTTTTCCCTGTCTGGAGCATAACTTGAAAACAACTGATTGGAATTCAATACAACTTCATACAATGGTCTAGCACAATGAGAGGAAGTGCAGTGTACAAGAACCATAACTCTATCTTGACTAATTACAGAGTTATTGCCCTTTGTTACTTCTCCTTGTCCGAAGCATAACTTGAAAACTACTGTTTGGAATTCAATATAATTTCATACATAGGTCAAGTACATTGAAAGGAAGTGCAGTGCACAGGAACTGTAACTCTATCTGGACTCATTACAGAGTTATTGCCCTTCGCCCTTTGTTACTTTTCCTTGTCCACAGCATAACTTGAAAATTATGGTTTGAATTCAATACAACTTCATACATTGGTCAAGTACATTGAGAGGAAGTGCAGTACACAGACACCATAACTCTATTTGGACTCATTACAGAGTTATCACCCTTTGTTACGTTTCCTTGTTTGGAGCATTACTTGAAAACTACTGGTTGGAATTTAAGACAACTTCATACAATGGTCAAGCACAATGAGAGGAAGTGCAGTGCAAAAGAACCGTAACTCCATCTTGACTTATTATAGAGTTATTGCCCTGTTTTACTTTTTCTTGCCCGGAGCATAACTTGAAAACAACTGGTTAGAATTCAATACAACTTCATACAATGGTCTAGCACAATGAGAGGAAGTGCAGTGGACAAGAACCATAACTCTATCTTGAGTAATTACAGAGTTATTGCCCTTTGTTACTTTTTCTTGTCTGGAGCATAACTTGAAAACTACTGGTTGGAATTCAATACAACTTCATACATTGGCCAAGTACATTGAGAGGAAGTGCAGTGGACAGGAACCGTAACTCTACCATCACTAAAAACAGAGTTATTGCCCTTCGAGGGCATTAAAACTGAATCGGACAATATGCACAACTTGGCTTGAAACTGATCACTTGTGAAGTTTGGTTGAAATTCATCCAGCGGTGTAAGGAGTTGCACAGACCAACTTTATGACATCCAGACGACAGACAGGACAACATCAAAATGTCTCCCCTCCCCAATACATGAAAATTCCTTTCTTAAAAGAATTACAATTTCCAAAAATTGCTCTTTTATAGTATTTAATTAATATTATACAATGTATCATAGCAAAGACTATAAAACAGTAATATGCATAGATTTTCTACCGAGATAGAATGTTTTACCAGAAAACTTACAAAACTTGTAATTGTTAAAAATTGATGAATGTAACGTTACAGGTTGCACAAACGTTTCTGTACTTGCATCAAGGTGTCACAATCTACTGTGACAGTAACGTTTTACTGTGACACGGTGATGGAATAAAAAGTTAAAATATTGCACGTATATTTTTAATTGCTGGATGCAAATATTAGCAAGTTATCATGGCAGGTCATAATTTTTAAATCCTCTCTGGTCATATTGACCAAAAAGAAACAAGAAATTTCTTTCGCACAAAATTTTGTCAGTCCCCCGCCCCCTCCCATCAATTGATTTTAGGAAGTTATCCCATAGCTGCACTGGAGGAACACAGAGTGACTGGGACAGTAGGAGCCGAGTACAAACCATTGTTAGAAATAGTACAAATTGTACTAATGACTGTGGAATAAAACACAACTGTTACTGTACTTTAATTTGTTTTATGGGTTTGTATAGACAAAGGTATCTTAGGTACCTACAACTATCCTGTGAGGCAAACAATATTTAATAGTACAGAAGCCAGCAACTCTGCAGTTATGGCCATTTAATTGCAAAACATTTTGCTAAACTCTCTCTTGGATACTGTAAATTAGATGATTTTACGTTTGACGAAAATTTCGTGATTTGTAAGCAGACGAGGCTGATCCATAGGAGAATTCTTTAATAATAAATCTTTGTGAATTGAATCTTTATCAAGATATCAAAAAAAATCATGATTATTACCTAATTTCTTTTGTTCGATCTTCACCAAATTTGATAACCAGCAAATTCTTAGACACTGGAGTTGTGGCCCTTTTATAGCTAAAATTTGTCACATTAGCTCTGTCCTTATCTTCGACACCCTTTGTGCAATCATCACGAACATTGTCACAATATTTATGGCATAATGTTGCGGCAAAGCTCCAGTACCAGCTAGATTACCCAAGACTGAGTTTGTTCTTTACTTGCCAAATATGCACTTTTTGTCCAATCATTTGCCCCCCCCCCCCAAGATAGTTATCTGACTACAATATCTTGCTGCATATGGTGGGAGGAGGATTATCTGACACCTGTGGTCAGAGATAGTTATCAAATTTTAATATCTCACTGTTGATGGTTGGCTTACATGTAGTAAAACACAACAAAGATAAAAAAAAATTAGTCGTAACAACTCTTTCAAAACATTTATTTTTACATTTCTAACATTAAATACATATATTTACATTTCTCAACATGAACAACTCTATAACATGACATGGCAATGGTCACCAGGATATCAAATAAACTCTGTGAAAGTTATTTGTAATTTATAAATACCTACATAAACGTATACTCCAAATTAAATAAAATGCTACGTATGAGGATGGCATACTGGAGCCAGTGGTGTGAAAATTTGACCAAACGTTAAGCCTTGGGGTAAATTCTGAAAATAATGTTAAAATCTGAACCATACAAAGCTAGCTTTATTCTAGGTATGATTTAAAACCTGTTTATCAGGAATTACACTGACTAGAATCACTTTTCAAGTTTGATAAACATTAGAAACTGGTTTAGTAAACCGAACAAAATGCACAAAACCCACTATGCAAATTCCCTTTTTATAACGAGATCAGTTTCACAAATATAAAGCAAATCTTGTATTATGTAGTAATCACACTAGTGCTGACAAAATGACACAAAAACAGAACCCCTTTCCCTGCTGATGGCAAGTGATCCTGCCTCTACAGGCCCCTGCTGATGGCAAGTGATCCTGCCTCTACAGCCCCATGCTGATGGCAAGTGATCCTGCCTCTACAGGCCCCTGCTGATGACAAGTGATCCTGCCTCTACAGCCCCCTGCTGATGGCAAGTGATCCTGCCTCTACGGCCCTCAGAGTCTACGACCAGTGCAGATCATGATCTCCGTTCACTATACACTGACCACCCCTTTGAACAAGAAATTGAAAGGTGGACATGTCTATCTTAGAAATTTAACAGGGTCGAGGTTATAAGGTCCTAGAAAATAGACAAAAATAATTTTGTGTTGGAAATGTATTATCTTAGCTTAATTACACAACTCTTTCCGAGCTGATTTCCAAAGGAAAGCAAACCCCTGTTGTTACACTAATGACTGTATTATTTAGTTCTAGATATCCCCGTTTTAGCACAAAACACAAAATAAAAAGTACTTTACAGTAAAACAATCGGACTATAACATAACAGTTACAAGATTCTCATATCAATCCTGGATTGACCAGATACACTAAACATCACATTTTCTTATCCTAGAATTACAGTAAACAGGAACATACATTTACCTTTCATTAAATGAACAGAACATACCTCACTCTTTCACTTTTAAGTGATTATCTGCTCTATCTTATCTGCTCACTATTTTCATTTTCTATTACTGTAAATGGAGTAATTTTTGTGCAAAGAAAATTTTTTGATTTGTGAGCACACTAACTTCTTCGCAAATTTTAATTTGCGAAATGAGAATTCTCCTTTAGTAAATCTATGTGGAATGAATCTTTTACAAGAAGTTTAAATAAGCAAAGTGAAAAAATTCATGAAAATTAAATGATTGCCAATATAATCCAATTTACAGTACTGTAAAGCAGGTTTATCTATCTGCAGGTTTGTTTATTCACAGTTTTATTTTTACTACAGATTAATTCAAGACAAGATTAGATCTGCATTAATCAATGACTTACTGTAAACCATTAGTTGATTAATGCAGATTTTAACTAATTTGCGATGTTCAAAATATAATATATTTTTCATTTTCCATACTTCTGTAGTAAAATATTTGCATCTGGTTTCAATTTGTTTATATTAGAACATGAAATTAAAAATTTATAGAATTGCAGACTCAACAAAACAAGAAGATTTATTTGCGCAAACTGACTGGTTTACAGGAGGTATTTCTAAGGAAGGTGTGTATTTAACACATCGCAATCAAAATAATAAATGCATCAAATTAGTTGAGCCTTCAATTTGCTGATATCATTCCTCAGAATACATGCAACAAAAAATGGTATTTATGAAAGAATTAATGCAGACAAGAAGAAAACAAAATTAATTTGCGCTGGAATACTGACAATGGTTTATAGGAAGATATATCTCAAAAAGGAAGGTGTGTATTTAACTACATCTCAATGGCAAAATAATAAATAGTCAAATACTTCTTGAGCCATATTCAACCTCGAGCTACACAGAAACCCATATTCCTTTTTCAACACAAATAGAAGTTACATGTCAACACAAAAATGGTTTGATTTTATGAAATGTATTTTTACTTTAACAAACGGCTTTCATTATGTTCTAACACATAGAAACTTTTTAGAGACAATTTAATGTGATTCCCCACCGTGTTTACTAAACATATAAATAATAACTACAGAACAATAATAAAGCATATTTAAAAGAAGAACAATTATATCGTGTAATAAGCTCTGACTGGATCCCTTGTAGGACTGCCAATATACATAACCATGTAGCATATAACCGCAGTCCAACAGAGTGGTGCAGCAAATCTATCTACCACAGAGAGTGCAAATTTTTCATAAAGTTACCAATATATATACCGTAAAAGTCTTTATACAAGCTCCTTCCCAGTAAACTCCCCCCCGACTACTATTAGCAGCATGAACACGAGAGCCTGCCGTAAAATTGCATTTAACACACACTTTCTCAGTTTGTCACAGATTTTCATGATACAGACAGCCCGGTCTTTTGGAAAAAAACATGTGAGGAAGGGTTAACTGCAATATAGATGTTACTTATAGAACTACAGAACATCTTACAATAGTTCCCCACCAAACTTTCAGCAAATTTGGGTTGTAGAAAATGTTTTAAGTACCGTACTGCAGAGATAGATACACTTGTATACAAACTGAATGAACAACCTTTTTCTTAAGAAAATGTATCACCCAAGGGGGGCTTTCAGTAAGACTTTTACGCTATCTTGTGAATGTTAAAAATACAAATGGATGTCTCCTGCAACCCCACTCCCTATGCTCACAACTCTTTTAATCCTACCGATTGATAATAATGATTTGAACAGATTATCTTAACTGAAGAGCTGAACAGAAATATTGTTCTTTGATCACATGCCCCTTGCTCCTGACCCAGCAAGACAGGCCTAAACTCTCCTTCTAAAAACATTTCAGTGACCTGTACCACAGATTGCGTCTTTTTAGGTAATTAACTTTCATATTATTTGTTCGTTGAAGTAAGCTAAATGCCAAGTGTGTATGTCTATCTGTGTCGTTTCCGTCTTAATGGAGGCAGATCATTGGTTGGTAGAGGTGGGGCTGGCTCAGTTGGTAAAGGTGGCAGCACAGGTGGGACAGGCGCTGGGGCCAGGTTTGGTGGAGAACTGTGATAATTATGCTGGTAGTAATGAGAAATGTAAGAACTTGCTGCATTTTCATTGGAGGATAAAGTCACATGACCTGCTGCAGTGGTAGCTGGATTCCTTGAAGATGTAGTGTAGTTGACATAGGCAGAAGCTGATGTTGCCACATTTGTTGATCCAGGCACATGTTTCGACTGACTTTGAACATCTACAGCTGAGCTATTTACACCTGACTGAACAGCCCCTGATGATGCCTGGATTTTCTGCCTCAAAAGTTCAGTTTGTTGTCTTATAGATTCCAACAACAATTTCTGCGGTTGATCTACATTAGAAGTGTCAACTACTCTTTTCTTCTGATTCTGACCAGCAGATGTAACCTGGGAGTGAGCCGGTACCGGAGCAGGAGCCGTTACCGTCTGCTGCCTCGGAGAATAGCCAGAGTATAAAGTAGTCCCGGTGCTCTGAGTGTTAGCAGTATAACTGTATTGTGGGTGTGAACTGTGCTGCGATGAATGCGAGTAAGAAGAGCTACTACTGGAAAGTGGATGGGCCAAGTTCATGGTACCCGGCTGTGAGGATTGCACGTAACGATTATAACTGCTAACTGTAGGCTGGACATTACTGGTTGTATTATGTTGTGAAGAATAAGAATCGGTGTTACTCCTCGATGTAGAATAGTCGGAACTGTAAGAGCTCTGATGTGAGGTACGTAGGAATGACGGAACACTGCTAGATGTAGTGCTTGCATCCAGTCCGGGGATGTTTGAACCAAAACCAGGGATATTTGGCTCCACGGGCTTCGGTTCTAACACTGGTTCTATTGACTTGACTAAAGATGATAACTGAAATTTATAAACACAACAGTGTTAGACCAATAGAAAATGTGCAAATACTAATATGAACGTGCATATTTATGCGAGAGTTTTAAACCTTCGCATGTTAAAACTGACCTGTATTTCACTGCTAGAGAACAGACAACAAGTAGTGAGAAATTAATGAAAAGTAGCGAAAAATGAAATCATCACAAATATTACCCAGTTTACAGTTACCACTGTTCCTAGGAAGGACAAGCACTAGACTTCCATCCTCCGGGAGAGTCTGGCTGGTAGCTGGGCTCAAACCCGTGACCCTCAATCAGTGAGCGGTTTAGTGATAACAAGTCAGCTACCATTACCACTCAGGCATGGATGATGCATGGAAAATGCTACACTGATATGGCCAGTTGTGTCTGAAAAAGCCTTGTGAATTGACTTTATTACCTCTTTTGGGACATTTTGAATCCTGTACTTCAGAAGTGCTTGAGTGAGAGCGTTGGAGATCTGCAAGGCCATGGCAGCATCATCCTCTGTAGCTATCATTGACGATGACTGTAAGAAACAACCATCACAAAAATCATTACTGGACTAATCTATCCGTCTTACTTAGAATGTCACCATTGTGTACTTATAATAGTTAAATTAACATTTATTAATACATTTTTACATAATGCCACAACTTCTCCAAACTTTTACTGTAATTTCTACAAATTCTTAACTAAAGGACAAAAAGTTTCAGCATGTCAAGACCACGGTATGTTAGGCTGATTGTTGGTAGATTTGCTTTGGTCTGTCATAAACTGTTACAAAACACAACACAGTCAAAAGCAAAAGGAAAGAAAGAAAGGTCTTACCAGATTGGTCATAATTTCTGCAATATTAACATTCGGATTTATGGCTGCCGCCTGAAATGAAAATGTTTTATGTACAATTTTACCAAAATAAATCTAAGGCAAATGAATAATATGAAAACAACTAGCTTATTTAAAATGTCACAAACGCCCCTTACCTGACCTTTGAGTAGTGACCCCCAAATTATAACGAGAAATTGACCAACGGTCACTCTTGAACCTTTGAACTACTGACCCCAAAAACAATAGGGATCATCTGCTCAATAAGACCAATCATCCTGAAGTTGAGGCGTAGGTCTAAAGGAACTCTAGATCATCCGGAAGAGAATTGAGGGGGGGGGGGGGGGGGGGGGCAAACGTCGTATGACCTGACCTTTGACCTACTGACCCCAAAAACAATAGGGATCATCAGCTCTATAAGACCAATCATCCTATGAAGGGGGGGTGGGGGGGGGGGGGGGAAAAGGAACTCTAGTTATCATCCGGAAAGGAAATTGACCAACGGTTTTGTGACCTTGACCTTTGAACTACTGACCCCAAAAAGGGGGGGGGGGGGCAATAAGGGGGGGGGGGGGGGGGGGGGGGGGGGGGGGGGGGGGGGGGGGGGGGGGGATCATCTGCTCAATAAGACCATTCATCCTATGTGGGAGTTTGAGAGCTTATTTAAAAATAAACACATAAATATTACCTATCAGATGCACATGTTTTGTCCTACTTAACCCAAAAACAAAACACGAAGACCAACAAGAAGTGAGGTATGAACTGAACCATTGTCTTTTCAAACAAAAATATTACCTGGTCTTTTACATTTATAACACTGATCTTTCAACTACCAAAACAAAGGGATTGCTCAATAAGACCATTCATCATGAAGTTTACTAGGTCGGAAGATTATTACATAATAGGCGGGGGGGGGGGGGGGGGGGGGGGGGGGGGGGGGAAAAAAAAAATTTTTTTCCGGGGGGGGGGGGAAAAAAAAAAAAAAAAAAATTAACTTTCAAAGATTTTTTCCCTTTTTCCCTTAAAATTTATGACATCTTCCCAGATCTCTAAACAAGACTTGCAAAATTCAACCTGAAAAGGTTTGATGAAGTTTTTTTTGCTCAAATTTCATCTCTAGCCACTCTTTGGGTATAAGTATCAAAACTTAAAATGTATTTTTCAAATGAACAAAATATATCAACATTTTACAAGCTTAAAACCAGCTAAATTAATGGAACAGACCTCCTTTAAATCCTTAGCAGCCCTTTCCTGTCTGGCAGCCATAGCTGGATCCCTACTCCTGTGTGATGCTAACCTGAAACGAAAAAATGTGATTCTTTAACACACATTCATGAGAATCTCTGCGTGGCTGTAACCAAAAATTTACAGCACCTAGTTCTTTTACTGCATGAACATGTGGTTGAAAGTGATACAGTCCAACTTTTATATGACTCATAAATGGCATCAACAAACTTAGAGATATTATAACAGACATGTATTGCAAATATTATAGACATGCATACAACGTTCACTGCATCAAAGAGGTAATTGCATTCAAAACATCAATAGTAAGATTTCTCACACTACACTGAGCAAGCAGCATACAGTCCAACCTTCCCGAACGACACTTCCCTAAAACAGCACCCTCCCTAAAAAGACACACATTTTCTTTCCTGTTGCATCAGTTATATAAGGAACTGACCTCTCCAGAACAACACCTCTCTACAACTAACACATTTCTGTGTTGCCACGGGTGTTCGTTCCTTAGGTTACACTACAGTTGACTACTTACTGGTCCTGAATGGCATGCATATCACTTTGTTTACTGTCTGGCCTCTCTGTTGCCTTGAGAGCCTCTCTACGTGCCAGCTGATCATCCAACCTCTTCTTCTCCTCGGCACTCAGACTCGGGCTGCTACTTGCTGCAGGCATCTCCCTAAACATTTCATACATACAAGTTAAGCATACGCAAGAAGCCACATATGATTTAACCTTTTTCTGTTAAATTTCTAAACCGGGTTTGTTCGCCCTTCAGTTTGGGCAGTACCCGTAACTGTTTGAAGCTGTGCTGAATGAAACTTCAGTGACTTTAGCAAATATTTCCGACCATAGAGTGCATGGCTGTTCTGTCTAGCATAATCTGCACTGGTTGCAAAGCCAGAAATAGTTTAAAGGTTAAGTAGCCATGTGCTTTAAACAATCCAAAATCAATTCATTTTAAAATGTTAAGATTTATACTGCTGCACATCTGTACAATCTGATAATGATCTACACTATTCACTAAACAGTCAGTAAATTTTCAGTGAGTATCCATTTGAACAATTAATTAAAAGGTTCTGTCAAACAAAAACTTCCCATCATTTTTAGTAAGTGCTACAATTATATCAGGATGCGATTTCACAAGTTTCACAAACATTTCTCAGATCATGAACATTTTCTTGTTTGTCATGTTTATCCCTCTGACAAAAATCATGTCGAATCTAGACCAGGTCTCCGCTTAATCACATACATGACCCCTGCATCCAATCATAATCCCGCCCCAATCTACCTAGTGGGATAAAATCTCTATAAGTAACAGAACTCTGGGTACACCTGAAACCCGTCAGAATGGTGTTTTTCCTAAGTGACACTTCATAAACTTTACCTCTCTGTAAATCGTTTCATCCTAAGATTATCCACATCAGACTCCTGTAACCGTTTTTTTCTCTCCATTATGTCATCCAATCGCGATGTCTCGAGCTCATCCAAATATCTTCTACGTTCCATGATGTCATCAATGCGTCGTCGCTCAGTGTACGGGTCATCCAGACGGTGTCTCTCGCCCATTAAACCGTCAAGACGTCTTCTTTCATCAAACAGTCTCCTACATTAAGCACAGTAAGTTACACTCTACATGTACATTGGCAAATATACATAAACACAGAAGGCAAACAAAGACAATGATGCACCAGAAGAGTACTGCACATTATCCTGAAGAAGAAGTTAACTATTTTAATTAACTACCCATCAAGAAATAAAGCATACATCTGTTACCAAGCGACAAACTACAGGAAGTGTTATTGAAGTTAAACACATGTCACACCACACAGGTTGATAAATTTAGCATGGGACTATAAACTACCACAGAGCACATCTATTTATGATCTAATGAACTTTAGCTGTATATCAAAAGGAAGAGAACTTTCATTTAGATGACTTCTAACCAAGTTTGATCAAAATCTGAACAAAATATATCTCGATGTGATGAATTTTAAGAGAGCAATGGTACATCAGAATTTTCCTAACCTTTCATACATAGGGTCATCTGTCCGATACGGGTCAAAGCGATCCCTATATGAAGCCCTAAAGTCATCAGGATACCTCCTACCGTATGGATCTCTTGGGTCATCGTATGGAGGCCTTCTTGAGTCATCGTATGGAGGTCTTCTAGGGTCATCGTATGGAGGCCTTCGTGTGTCATTGTACAGAGGTCTTCTTGGGTAGTCGTACGAAGGTCTTTTTGGGTCATCGTATGGAGGTCTTTTTGGGTCTTTGTATGGAGGTCTTTTTGGGTCATCGTATGGAGGTCTTTTTAAGTCTTTGTATGGAGGTCTTCTTGGGTCATCGTACGTTGGCCTTCTTGGTTCGTCATGGGGCAATCTTCTTGGATTATCATACCGTGACTCTCTGTGCGTGTCCGGCTCAGGTCGACTATAGCGATCTCTCTTATCATTCTCTTGGGAATCACGCCCTGACCTTGACCTAAGAAACATGGTAAGAAACATTTTAACACAGGAAATACAATGTAACTATATGAGATATGATAAATTTTACTGAAAGGAAAAAAAAAATAAGAGAGTTCACTTAATGTACTATTGCTGACTAAAGTTTAGAAACTCAAATTCAAAACATTAAGTTTCAATAAGTTTCAATGATACTGTTTCAATTTTCCGATGCACATGCAAAATCCCATATTCTCTTAGTCTTGGAAGTATAACGGCATTAAATGGTAACTGTTTTGAGAATGAGCATACAGTAACGTAAAGCATACAGAAGAAAGTGAGAATGATTTTTCCGTCCTACCAAGAACACTTCCTTTCACCAACAAGAGCCATTAATTGATTAAAAGTATTTGCAAATTTAAAATTCAATGCTGAATTCTGTACAACTTTCACAGACAAATCTGAATCTCACAGATATCTGTAAATTGGGTATTTTTAGTGTGACAAATTTTCGACGGACTTATTCGTGAATTTTAAATTTACAAAATGATACTACTCTAATAGACTAATAGTAAATTTTTGTAAAATGAATCTTTCGCTAGATTTTTTTTAAATAAGCAAAGTTGGAACCTCCCAAAAGTAGTGAAAATTAAATCGTTGCAAACTAAACCCAATTTACAGTAAATTACGATTCATCTACAAGCACAAGTCATGAGAGTTACCTCCATTCTGATGCCACATCTGTAGCCTTCCTAGGCTTCTTTACTGGTGGTTCCCCAACTTTTCCTCTAGTTGGTAACCTACTCTCAGAATGTGAATGCGGAGAGGGAGACCGTCCACACTCTGAAATACAGGAAACCAGTCATGCAAGTTTAAGAAACAATACAGTGAAGTTCCGCTATTACAACCACTCAATATCAAGACTGCCCTTAATATTAAGGCCAAACATTTCGAAACCAATTACATGTAGCCCATTTTATAGTAAAAAGGTTTTGATAAAAGACCATTCCGATATTAAGACCACTTTATACTGGTCTGAATGAAGGATTATTATAAACACTTTACTGAACATCATAAAATGAATGTATTACTCATGCCTCAGCTTACTCATGCAGTGTTATAAGTATGCAATGTTAAGTGTGACCTTGACCTTGAAGGTAAGGACTTGGGTCTTGCACGCGACACGTCGTCTTGATCTACTGAACATTTGTGCCACGTTATTTCAAAATCCTTCCATGCATGACAAAGTTACAGCCCGCACAGGACAATTTGCAAGGACGGACGCATAGACAGACAGATGGTGTGATTTTAATATACCGATCTTTCGAAGGGCATAAAAAGGCAAAACAAGAAAAAATCTTCATAAGAATGGTTTCAATGCGATGATTTATGATTTTGAATGATCTGTTTATTTACCCTCTTCAAAAGATGCAGCATTCCCTTCTTCCAGTTCTTTCACTTTCTGAGCCAATGCCTTGGAGTGTCTTATCATAGTCTCCTGTAAAAAGGATCAGTGAAAAGGTCAAGTGTGCCAGATTTTTCAGCTTGGTTTAAGAATTTAATAAGGCAAACTCCTGAACACTGTAGATTTGTTAAATTCACTAGGCAAAATTAAAGACATCTGGTAGAATTGTTGGCAAATTCAACTAAAATAGAGGCAACTCCTCAAATTGCAGGAAATTTCATTTGGCAAAATTTCAGATTTTCAAAAGAACAGACCAAAATGCTATGCCTTGTAAAAGTTCAAAACATCTGACCAAATATGGTTACTAAAGTAATTGAATACATATTGTATGTACTAATAAGTCCATACATTTTTTACAGTCAAAATTGAAGAAAACACATGTCAAACCCTTGTGGAAGCTCATCTCTCAATAGACAACATACGAAGGGCTCCGTGTTCGATCCCTACCATCGCCATGTCGGTAGTGTCCTTAGGCAAGACACAAATAATTCCACATAGCCTCTCTCTTTTCGAGGTTGATTCCATCTGCAACGAGTCTCGAGAGCGATTAATTTAAGTTGTAAGAACTTGTTTCGCAATCGAGAATAAATAAATTAGTATAAACTAAACTCACGAGTGCAACATCCTTCTTTAAATGAAAAACACCTGCCCATAAAAACCACAGGTCAAGGAAAAACTGCTTCAGCTTCTCCGTCTGTGGTCTTAGTGCACAGGATTCACTTTAAATATATTTAACAAACCTTAAGCATGTCCTCATCGTCAAAGTCTTCTAGTTCCACCTTGACTTTAACATCGCCTCTACCAACCTCTTCTTCAATCTCGCGAGCAAAGTCTTCAAGGTTAGCGTTCATCTCGGACTTCTTCTTCTTAGAATTAAACTTGGTCAGATGCTCATACATCAAAGGCTTTTTCTCTTGCTGGTATCAATACAAAAACACTATCTATTACACATTTTAAGAAACAGTACTGACTTTTTTTATATTTAACCTGAAGATATGTGGAAAGTTTCAACTAAATCTCTGGACTTCATTTCTAAATAGCAACTTGCATGTTTAACGCTAAAAATTATTTTCAAACATTAAAATAGGCCAAAATTTTATTTAAATTCTGTAAAAGGTTATTTTACTTGATGACTTGAAACCCCTCAAGGCTGAACTGGAGTTTAAATTAATAACATGCATTGCTTACAGAGCTATGGCCTTGTTAAAAGACTTGCTGGCAAAAAATAAAGCCTTTGTAACGGGGAGTTGAAAATCTTACACTATTGTTTAAATTCAGTCAAGCTATAAAAAATCAATAATACCATGTATCTCAGTCTATGTTTGAGTCCCACGACATGAGGAACAATGGTTGAGCCATCACACTTAGACTCGCACAAATTACAAACATATCTTGGCGATGCCTTCATATCTGTCTTCTGGAACTCTGTGACATACTCTAGACCTAAGGAAAGACAGAATATTTACAGGTTTACAGACTAGAAATTAAAATAGTTATAAAAAACTCACTGTATAAAACCTGCACCAATTGCTTTGATGTTACCCAGGTACCGATGTTACCCAGGTGCCGATGTTACCCAGGTGCCGATGTTACCCAGGTG
Source organism: Saxidomus purpurata (assembly GCA_022818135.1). NCBI lineage: Eukaryota > Metazoa > Mollusca > Bivalvia > Venerida > Veneridae > Saxidomus > Saxidomus purpurata. Next base: position 14,588,773 of record JAFMSR010000013.1, on the reverse strand, counting down.
CCGATTAATAATCAGTGAGCAGCCTTTTATTCTTGACAGTGAAACAAATTTCTAAAAGAACTAATCGAGACTCATTGCTGATGAAATCAATCTCAAAAAGAGAGAGAGGTAATGCGGAAATATCTGTGTCTTGCTTAAGGATGCAACCGTTGTGGCGCTGGTGGGGATCAAACTCGGGAATGGCAGATCCTGAGGCAACTGGCTACCACTGCAGCTCAAGTGTACAGTTTGAACATGATTGGCACCATTTGCTTTTTAGTGAGTGAACAATTCACGCAATGCTGGTGGCAAGTGATGCTGTCTTTGAGGCGTGTGTAGATCATGATCACCCTGCACATCCATGTGGTGAGATCATGATCTTCACTGTTCAGTTTCAAGTCAGTAAATTTCCCGTGAGCTCCACTTTCAATATATAACAGTATACGTTCAATCCACAGATGTTGAAGTCAATTTTAGAAATTAGACAGGGGAAAGGTTTTACTAAGTAGGAAAAGCTCCAACTAATAGTTTAATTAAAGTAAGCTTACCTAACATTGGAGATACAGAGCCGGTGACCATTTCAGAAAATTTTGATGGGCGCTCCTTCATTTCCACCATCACACTACTTGATGCTTGCTTCTTCTTCTTTATCCTTGCTGAAAAATACAACAATCCCACTGGGTGAACATCAAATGATATACCCCTCAACAAAAAACCCTTGATGACACAGATTTATATAAAACAGTTACTTACCTACCGAAAACACTATAAACAAAATTATTAAACACCTTTTTTTTCATGTTATTTGTTTCACCATATGTGCATAGTTTGCCACATATTTCAAAATGTTATCTGAGTTATTCTTCTTACACCCCAGCAGCCAATATTTTATCTTGGACAGTATTGGAAGACATGATGATTTTTCTTCATCATATACAGAAAAGATAGGTTTTTAAACGTCTTTTAGGTAATGCACCTATATCATACACGTTCTGTTGTATATAGTCAAGTAAATACATTGTATATAATGTCATAAAATCTGTGACAGGAGACCAAAAACAAGAGGCCGAAAGTGGCCAGTATCGCTCCACTGGTCTGACAAGACTGTTCTGAGAAAGTTTTGTGAAAATCTTCTGCAATGTTATCAAGGAAAAGCTAACAGAGTTCACTGTGACCTTGACCCATTGACCCCAAAAAACAATAAGGATCATCTTATCAGTAAGACCAATCATCCTATGATGTTTGAAGACTGTGAAAACAATAGGGATCATCTACATGTTGCAGGGAACCTTCTGAGCTATTTTGATGAAAGCTGAATGAAAAGGTCACTGTGACCTTGACCTTTGACCCCAAATAGAATATGTCTCATCTACATGTTACAGGGAACATTCTGAAAAAGTTTGATGAAAGTTGAAAGAAAGCTGACCTGTAGAGTGTTATCAAGGAAATGCTATTCGAGGTCAATGAGACCTTGACCTTTGACCCCAAAAACATTAGGGATCATCATGTTACATGTAACATTCTGAGCAATTTTAATGAAAGTTGAATGGAAATTGTGACCTATAAAGTATTATCAAGGATTTACTTTACCCTAACCTTTGACCCCAAAACAATAGGGAACAAGTTGCAGGGATCATTATAAGCAAGTTTTATCAAAGTCAAATGAAAATTGTGACCTGTAGAGTGTAATCATGGAAAAGTTTACGGACAGACGGACCACAAACAAACCACCTTGGCATAAGCTCTGTTGGACTTTGTCCAGTAGAGCTAACACTCTGAGGTTCAACGTTTACTGACATCACTTGCTGGACACACAAAACAGGTATATTTTTTATATTTTGTACAAAAGTACTGAGTATGGTGGTAGTTTTCACTATAAACAAAACACTTGCTCAGCTGGAGACATACAATTTTGCTTGTCCTACGATAATATAACTTGATCCACCTGCACATTTTGCAGTCAAATCAAGTTTACTCTGTTGGCAGATTTCATTTTGAAGGATGTTACTTTCTAAACAGTAAGGCAAGTCCAGTTTAGAAATTTAGAGTTCATGTCTAACATAATGGAACAATTTTATGATTTTATGAACAGAGCTATTTTGAGGGTTGACCACTAAACTGGCGTATGTCCTTCTATGTCATGCAATTTAGGAGAATTTTGTGGTCAACCCTCAACTTGTGCAGCATAGCCTCTGTAACAGTTACAGTAAAAGTTTAAAGCAAAAGTTTAGGCTTTTACAGTGGCCAATTGGTCTAAGGCCTTTATACTTTGCAGTATTGGTGATGACGCTGTATGGCAAAGGTTTGAATCCTGGTCTCTGCCTTGTAATTTTTTTTATATCTAGCCCAGTGTGCTAGATTACTATAACCTTATGACAGTGACACCATGTTTGACATCAGATGACACGTTCAATCCCAAATGAAAAATTGTCAACAGAAACATCCCAAGAAAGTTTTTTTTAAAGATTTAACGGTTAAAAGAGGTTCATAAAGGTTTTTAAAATATTTTCTCCTTTTTTTACCCGATGACCCATTTATAAACCAGTTTCATCTGAATTCCTCCTTTAGCAAGACAGGTCCTTTTTTATTATATATGTAAAGCTTCGAAGCTATAGCATAGATTCAAATAAGTAACAGCACATCCAATATTATGCATGTAGGTTTCCACTAACATCTCTTTCTCACTTTTTTCTTCAATAATTCCTGATATAAAAAAATGATAACTGAAAATTCTCAATGCATGTAGTTTTTTTTCCTGTCCCTGTTTATCTAACAGTTTTCTTTCTTGAGGCCTAATGCCTGTTTCAACAGTATAGTCAACCCTGTGTTTAAGACCACCTCCGAATAAAGACCACCCTGTCAATAAAAAACGGGGAGATCACTGTCCATTATTAATATATACTTACACATCTGTGAATAAAGACCACCTGCAAACAAAGACCACATCTGTAGTGTGTGTCCCAACAGTGGTCTTTGTTCACACTTTTGACTGTATTCAGTTATTTACAAGCAGGAAGTTCATTCAAACATGTTTATCTAGCCAATGAAACAGCCAATGCAAAATTCCTATCCTCCATAAGTTACTGCCAACTTTCTTTCATGAGCATTCAAGCAATTAACAGGACCTGAACACACGATTCTCAATCTGTGAGTGATTTAGTGACTTAAAAAGAAAAGGCAAGTTAGAAAGTAATTTGACTTTAAATTAAAGAACTTGTTAAGAGGAACACACTATTGAAAGAACTTCTAAAATCGGACTACCAGTATAGAATGTGAAGATATTGAAGATTGAAAATTTCCAAAAGGTGGCCATTTTGAATTTCTCATGTCATAGTGTCAACAAAGGAGGCACTTCCTTCTCTTTTTGGCAAGAAATACAAGAGGAAACAACACATAATAAAATACGTCTTAAGTATACAATATAAATAATTTCACAATAATATTGAAAAATGTACATGAAGAAACAGACATTCTGTACATGTACTTAGAAAATAAAACTTTCATAGAAGATTTGAATTGTAGAATAGAATACTGTTTTTCACAATTTCCAAAACTTTCAAATAATCCAAGAGACACCTGTAGTCCATGTAGAAATCTGATCAGTTCATACTTTCATCAATCATTATGCTACAAATTCTCATTAAATTTCCTGTCAAGTTTTTCATCTTTGATCCTTTTTTCTGGTAGCCTCCAGGCAATGTTCACTAAGTCATGCCTTTTTCTGGTGCACTCCAAGTTTTAAACCAGTAATGAATTCTATCTTCAGGACTCTGACAAAATCTTGCTGCATTAAGCCCTGCTAATAGTACGCGGTAATTCCCAATCATTCCAAACACAACGTTATTCGTTCCTCTTTCATATTCAACAATCTTCACCATCTCTTCTCAACCTGCCTCTTATTCTTCAAAGAAGACGGGTCCGCTGACCTTCCTCCAACTGCTACTTACAGCTTTAGTCCGAGACAACAACTTAAGGCCAACTTTTATATCATCTCACAAAATTGTTTTGATAAACATCAATAAAAATATATAAAGGCAGTTTCAAAATTAGTACATGTATATCATTTGATTAAAGTTCTTTCAGGAAAAGTGCTGGGAAGACCTGATTCATAAAAAAACTATATGATTTCTACAACCACCATTCCTAAGTTTGGCTACATATTGAATTATCTGTGAGAAAGGGTTAAAATAATTCAACATGATATTCAATTTAATTCACGATAGAACAATACTTAAAAACTTAAAGAACTATGTATATTGTTTTTCTGTGTTCATTATTTAAATTTTTAACATAAAAAGTCTAACCTACTGAAAAATACTTCATTTATACTCTGTTTAGTTTTACTTACCACCTTGCTTCGCTGCCTCAATATTCTGAAATGAAAAGAAAAACACCAATAAGTACAAGAAACACTCATATGGTGGTGTTACAATAGCTGACTTTTTGTAATTATTTTCTCATCGGTCAGTCAAACAAAACTTCTTCAGGAATGGAACAGACTTATCAATTTTACATGCCACACATGGTAAAAATATGTATGTGATTTGCAAAAACTCGCTCCTTAAATTCAAATAAAGTTGTTTATTAATAATAAATCACTGCAATGCATTCAACTGCTGAAATCACTATACAAACTTTCATGCTTTGCGTGACAATTATACTGTTCAAAACAAACAAAATGTAGTAACCGCACTTCAATATACATGTAGATAAGATACAGTCATACGTCTTCATTCTTTTACATTTAGATGACAGAACTATAAATAATCGCGATAAAATAACAAAGATTTTTTTTGTTGATTCTGAAATCATACATACCAATTTACCTACTGGATTCTATACTTGTTATTTCTGGGGCATTTTAGCGATGTACAAATTAACAGCAAGATTATATAAACTTGCTTTTAATTTGTATGTATCCTTGGCGAGTGAGATAGAATTAATTCCCATTTTTCTCTTAAGTTTTACAGATTTACAGCAAGCTGTTTTTACATAGCGTGACGACCTTGCATTAAATCTGTATGGTTTTTAATTATCTATGCAAATCTAACCATTTTTTTACACTTGAACGACTCATTTATAATTAACACATTTCGATTATGTGTGCACACATGTCACAAAAAAAAGGTTCACACTTGATAAATCCTATGACCTCACTTTACCCTCCGCTATGTTACGAGCGCTTGCAAACAAAATTTGAAATCCAGCATACAATATTATCCTGTATGATATAATCACAACTTCAAAATATTATTATTATCTCTTTTTTATTTTTAAATTGGACAAAATTACACAGACATTAAGCAATTTTAAGTTTATCTTTCGTGTATAATTTATGCGAAATTATGCAGATTTTGAAAACGAAATCAACCTAAAATATAACCATGTATTAGGTTAAATTTAGTCATTAAAATTGTATTTTAGGAAGTGACAAATATTTGCTGAATAGTAAGAATTTAATATCTCCATTAAATATTTTGAAGGCTACAAAAAATCAGATATTTCCAAATACAGTCATATCTTAGAACAAAGATCACTGGCTGGAAAAAAAACTTAACTTGTTGCAAATGGTAAAAGTGTTGCTTTTAAATTGTTAATATAATAGCTACAGTGTATTTGTTCTGTGTATGACTGTGTATGTGCTGTCCCTTACTTTTGCTTTTGGCAAAAGCATCGCCTTTATATACTATTCTTTAGTCATATTATATAAAATGCAGGATGTACCTTGCCTGCAACATTTTCTCATACATATAGCTGGAGAATTCATTCTTCCTTGTTTAGTGTTGTATTTTATGATGTTAAAGGATTACTCTTATCTTGTAACAACAGTCCTAAGTCTTTCATTTATTAGCACAAGATAATTATTAATGATGCATGAAAGAAGTCTGTAAGACCAACTTCCTTCAGAATAATATGCTATAACACTTAATGTCTGAAAAATGCCTCCACAGCTTGAGAGTGAATTTTTTCGCTCCGAAAAATGTTGTTGATTTTTAAAAGTAACAACTTTTAATCAAGAAAAAACGTTTTTTTCTGATCTCTAACCGAATGAGTTAGTACATAAACTCGTAGCAGAAATACGGTAGACAGAAACTAAACAGATTTACAGCAAGTGTATTGATGTGACGTGATCGCACATTTCATCTTGTGCCTTGCATTAAATCCGTTTGCTCTATAGTCCTTCCACTTCAATCCATGCCAAGATGAAACTTTTAAGAACTTCATTCTTAAACTGTTTCCAAAGCATGGACTGTAGTTTACCGCGAATAATAATCAAGTCCTTATTCTCAGATGCCGTGTGATAATTTCACTGATCCAATCAGTACTTTATCGGTGTAAAATGATGATATTCTACACAAATAAGTTAAATATTTAACTACACGAAAAGCTTGAGAAATTATATCAAAAATATAATACATATCTTATGTAGACCCCCATCTGGTTACCCGCCATCTGGTTGCTGTGTAGTTCACAATAGGTTGCAGTTATGTCAGAGTGTAATGTGTCATCACAAACTGACATAATTTGATAATAAAAAAAATCGCCTATCTTCTTCAACTTAAGCGCATTTACAGGGCTTCCCCAGTCACTCGCCAATGTTGGCGAACGAGCCATATCTGCAGAGTGGCAAAAGAAATTTAAAATTGGTAACATAAATTTGAGCTTCTTATACCACATTTCTAATAATTTGCCTAAAAACGACTGTTCTGGCTGAAACCCAGGGAAGCCCCCCAGTTATTCTCATTTCCATTACTACTGATTAGAAGCAACCCATTTCCCTTACTACTGCCAATAATATTTCACTAGTATGTTTGTAATATGTAAACGGCTGGTATCACTTCTTTATCCCGGCCTTACTGCGATGGTCACCCTATGAAACCAGGTTTTCTTTTAGTATTTTGAATATATCCCTTCCCCATACTTCGTTACCCCTAACCCTTTTACAATGATGAGAATTCTACTTGTGTTGTTCTGAGCTGATAGACTGTTCCAAGTACTTGTATCACGGCTAGAAGCGTCAATAGACACAATTAAGTTACATGAATTGAAGTGAGCTGAAATTTCCATTTCTAAACACAGTAAAATTTCAATAAATTGAGCACGGACACCTCAAGGACCCAGAATAACTGGAGGTTTCTTGACGGTCCTGGCTAGTTTTTAAATATGTTTACAAATATATTACTGTGGATAACTTGAGCATTGATAACTACAGATATACCCGTGATCCTGATAGGTAATTTTGTCATAAATTTACATTCAGCACCTCGTAGTAGCCGGTAGAAGTGTGATATTTTTGCTTACAAATCTAAATTCTTGACAACATGAGCATATACTTCAATTACTGATTGAATGTTTTTTGAAAACTTGCTTCTTCTGATTGTGAACCCCGTACATAGTTAAAGCCAGTTTACAACATTCTAGGATATCTGTAAAACAATCACATCTCGAAAATTGTGAATGTATAACATCTGAATGGATACAGATGAAAACACAACTGTTTGAAGATTTTAATCAGTAGAAAGACAAAAGAGAATATATCGGTCATAACTTACCTTTTTATTCAATATGTTAAGAATTGTCTACATACATGTACGTATGATTTTGATAAATGAACTTGCATGTAGAATTTACTACAACATACCTTTCTCTTCCTTCAGCGTATATTTGAGCAAAACTACTAAAATATAATATACCTGCACTAGCTGAAACGTGGATGAAAATTACCATCACAAACCTTTCAGCTGATATCTGGCCTGTAAATTTCATGCCCATAATTTTTTTTTTCTGACTAGTTTGATCAAACTAATAATGGAGGCTGAGCAGAATGACATTTTTCAGCATAGAATAAACTGTCATGTAACAGACAACTTACACTTCTATGCTGTTTTCCCTCGATGTGCATCTTGAAGGCCCCAGCACCGGTACACTTCACATTACACAACTGAAATAGATAGAGACTATGTCAAGAATGTGTGAAGAATACTGTAAATTGGGTACCATTCGTAATGATTTAATTTCCATTGTTTTCATGAATTTTCTACAAGATTCCTTTCACATAGATTTACTATCACAGAATTCTCCTTTCGTGAATGTAAAATTCGAGAGTAAGTCTGTCTGCTCACAAACCCCAACAGTCTGTGAAAATGCGAAGAATATGAGAAGTCTTCACAAATCGAATTTTAACTGCTACCCTGCTTGCAGTTTTGAATTCTGACTCTGTGACCAGTGCAGATCCAATACCAGCCTGCACATTTATGTAGTCTGATCAGGATCTACACTGTTAGATATTCAGTTACTAAATTTCTACTGAGCGCCCCTTCGAACTTGTAACGGTACTGTCCAAGAAGGACTGATTTGTGAGGTCCTTTTAAGAAATTTAGCAGGAAGGGAGTTAGGGCAATCTCAAAGTGATCTTGTTTATGGGAGTTGCAGATGTACAGACACATCTGAGCCGCCGTGGCGCAATGGTAGCGCGCTCGCCTCAGGGTCGAAGGGCCCCGGGTTCAATCCCTACCATCGCCATGTCGGTAGTGTCCTTAGGCAAGACACAATTAAATCCACATTGCCTCTCTCTGTTCGAGGTTGATTCCATCTGGAATGAGTCTCGAGAGCAATTAATATAAGTTGTAAGAACTTGTTTCGCAATCGAGAATAAATAAATTAGTATAAACTAAACTAGACACATCTGAGGAGTGTGGTATACAGACTATATTTTACGGTTCACCATGTGCAAAAGAGCTTATAACATGAAACAAAATCATATCTGCTAAGTTTTATTAGAACTCTGTAGGTATCTCAGTGGTCTAGTGGTTACAGAATTTGCCAAGCAGTAAAGAGGAATGAGGTTTGTCTAACAACATAGGTGTGCTTCAGTCCACCAAGCTATGAATGGATAACAATAATGAAACTGCCCACTAGTATGGTTCAATCAAGAATTGTGTCGTAAGATCCATTAATATATTATTAAATTCATTACATAACAATACCAAGAATTCTAAAGACAAAACAACTTCATATAAACTAAATCTAATTAGTAATGTAAAACATTCAACAGAGAAAACCAAATACTTACTGCGCAGATGAAATCATCTGGTAACGGATTCTTGCCAACTTCATACGGGTTAAGATCTCTGTCCTCGGGTTTTCTCTTCGCTTTTAAATATTTAATGACATCTTCATCCAGGTTCATCCAATTATCTTCAAAATCTTCATCTCCAGTCATCTCAGGTTCTGGCTCCGGCTCTTTCGGTGCCGGGATATGCACCTCTGTAACATCAAAGTTCGTTATTTCAGAAATAATAAATCCCTTACTGTGAATTAACATATATTAAATCACTGTAAGGAGCTCTATTGCTTAATAGATCATGAGCCTGTTGGGGCGAGTGATCTAATAATGCACATTTGAACGAAACACAAGTCTAAAATTTTGTAACCTGAAAACGTTTTCTAAATAGATATAACCTACATTTACATTTGAAGGAAACTACCTTCCTCTTCTGAATAATTTTTAGTTATAAATTTTATGTGACTAATTGCTTTTCTCACATGTAGGCAAAGATGCTTAGCTTGAAATGTAAAACAAAACTCAAGAGTGCACAATACTGATTGACTTAAGTTCATAAATATTGCAATATAATGTTTTATGTCTAACGACATGTTTATATTATGGTGCAATGTACATCTACAGCAAATTTCAAAGCTTCCCTCCTCTGGTTTGATATTCAAAGGCAATAACTTTAGCCATTTTTTTTATAAACATACAAACAAAACACAGTAGCACAAATTCCCAAGTTCCCATTTCATTAACTTTCATGACTCTTGACACATTTGGCTGTATGTGTAACATAAGACTACATGCAGAGGGGTAGTAAAAGATCTGAGGCACTTTATAATGTCCTTTCCAACATACCAAGTACAGAGGCATCAACCTCTTCCTTCTGGAACCTAACGTCTCCTTTCTTGGCCTTAGCTTGCATCACTAATGTTGTGTGTTGCAATCCACGTGTGTGACCATGGTAAGCCTGTGTAAAAGGGACAAAAAACGCACAGTAAGTAGATATCACTTTTTAGTTCAAAATCACCTCAGTGTAGAATAAATGGGCAAAGACAGGAGGCAAAGATTGGGTATAGTTTGGTTACCAGCACTACAATACTAAGTCAGGGTTCATTTCCATATCTGTTAAAAACACACTTCCAGAGTTCAAAACTTAGTTACAAATATCTTGTAAAACAGGACAAATCAATTATGAATGTTTTTTTTCTAACAGCGTTACTTATATTCAGAGTTTGCCCTTGTAAACATATAAAACCCCTCATATCTATAAAACAAAGTGCAGCTGCAGCCTTCATATATAAAACATATGTGTACAATGTATATGATTTGTTTTAGTTTGATTCTGAAGAAAGCATCCGTAGTTTTTAGCAAATCATGAAACATTCAAGAGAACTTTATTTTTGTGTTTTTTTTCCATGTGAGCACTCCTTCACTAATTCATCATTTTGCTAATTTAAAGTTCTCCAGAAAAGATCGGTATAATTGTAACAACTATATGAAGCAGCAGGATGGCTTGTTCCTAAAATTATGGTCTTGTGAATTGATACGGAGACAAAAAATTGCGAACTTTTTGTCATGCAAATTCAAAGTGACTTAGAGTATTGAATCATTCTCCAACATTAATTCTAGATATCATCATGCTCATGCAAGACAGATAATATGAATTTTTTCATTGCTACTACCCATTTACAGCTGGGTAGACTGAGGTGCGTATGACTATGAGATTAATGTCCTTGCCCAAGGACAAATCTTGCGCTCCAACTTGGATTTGAATTTTGGCCCGTCCGCCCCATACTGATAGACGAATACCCTAACCACTGAGCTAACCAGGCCCACATTGATCAAACAGTTTACTTCAAATGCAAGGATTTTGTTCAGAATGTCCATGCCTATTAGTCAAGTTCAAAAACATCACCTACCTTTGGAGTGCTGAAGCTCAATTTGCAGTATTTGCAAAAACCAGTATCTTCGTCTGAGGAGTCGCTGTCTTCCTCTTCTTCTGTTTCCTTTTTCTCATCTTTATTACTACATGTACTATTTTCTGTTTTCTGAGCTGTACTATTGTTTTTCTCTGTTGTCTTTTCAGTGTTAGTCGTACTCGCAGCTAGCAATAAATTTTAAAGTTATTACCTCTGGCTATATCAATTCAATTCTTGCCATTTGATTAACAAGTGTATAATGTAAGTACTTTAACTTCAGTCTGTTTGGCCAATACCAGCATACATGTACAATCACAGATGGTAGTAGTAAATTAGACGGTAGTAGTAAATTGATACGGCAGAGATTCTAATTTTTTATGTTTTCACTATCCTGTGTACGGTGATATGGACCTGGACCACCTCATCTAGACTTCAGTGGACCGAGGTCTACTGACCTGGACCAAAAATTTGCACTAATAAATAGATAAATTGACAATGCAAAGAAAGTAAAAAAAAATAAATAACGTGACTTCAAAAAACGTGATTTCGAGGGGTATGAGCGAAAATATCGATCATGAGACTCGCGTTTCGCACGTATTTCTGAGTGACTTTTTTATTACATCATAAAATTAAAATTTTGAAAAAATACACCTGTAAAGTAGATTCTTTGAATCCCAAGGATTGATTCACACATCGCCACTGCGGTTGTTCGTTGCGAATCGCCGCCATACTATTACGTTTTTGATATCATCGTTTCAAAAGGATTTTTTTATCTGAACCTCAAGTAGATTTGAAATATTTATTTCCGTGAAATATCCGCTGCAATTATCAATGTTTTTTTCCACTTCGCATATGTCACTCGTAGGTGTGAAAATGGCCTGTCATAAAGGATGACAAAATAACTCTTTCAATTTTGAAATGTTTGCAAGCCAAGCTATGTGACTGATTGATGATAGGAAAAATTATTTCTCAACAATAATAAGTTCCGAATGTGTTTATTCAAAACAAAACTACCGGAGCAACTTGTTGTTTGTTACAAAACGTCGCGCTTCTGCGTGCCCGATTTTCGTTTATCATTCATTGGGCTCTTTTTCAGGAACAATTTTTTTATATTTATTTTAATGAATAACCTTTGCCGAATAAAAGTAATTTTTAAGCAAACTTCAGTTAATAATAGAGACAAAGCCGCACGTGTCACAAGATCAAAGAAGGTCGCCGACGCTAGCCGGCGCTAGTCAGGTTTCTTTGATCTTAGTGAAGCACGTGGCATTAAAAAGACATATTTTGACAGTTTAAGACATGATTTGTTGACTTTGGATTATAAAAATTTTAGTTTGGATTAGATAATGTTATTAGTAAGGTTTTTTTGTTGATACACAATATTGAAAACGCTACACAAAGTTCGTCGGTCGGCCTATGATTTTCAATTTAAATCGTATAAAGGACAAAAAAACGCGTGTTTACAAAATCTACCAATAAGAATTTAAATTTAATATCACGTAACCCCGTTCATCTACCTGAAAAACACACGGCGTACGGCGATTTTATTTTCCCCGCGAAGGCCGCGATATTGTCAATCCAACCCAGGCTCTAGGTCACGCTATTTGGCGCGATTGGAGGTGTATAAAACGCGATTTCAATTGGTTATAGATAGATGTAGTGACAAATTAGAAAACATGTTATTAATTCGTTCTATAAACCGCTGACAAACAAAAGATTTGTAACATGTCATCTCATTTTTGATGTGGACCGGCGGACCAGCTTACTAGACGGTCAGTTGGACCGTGGGCTTTTTAACTGGACCCGGGCCAACGGTCCAGTGCTAAATCGAGCCCTGGTGTATTCAACACCTAATTATAATTAAAAATCAACCAGAAATTCAAGGTAAAACAACATCCCTTTTTTTATATACAACTAAGGAAAAATTACAAGCGCCTTAGGACTTCTTTGCCCAAACTGCCCATTTACTAGAGCCTAGGCATCAACATGTAACAAGGCAATTTCATAATTTTGCCATTCCAGCTTTTTTCAACAGATGATAAGTGCCATGTACATGATTATATTCATATCTAAATTTAGTTTCTAAGCCACTCAAAACCTCTTTAAGTTTCAAGACAAGGTCCAAGACATGTATTTAAATACATTACAGCAGGCATACCAGGTACAGGCGAATTTGTCTCTTCCTTCTGGAACCTAATATCTCCTTTCTTTGCCTTAGCTTCCATCACTAATGTTGTGTGTTGAACTCCACGTGTGTGACTATGATAGGCCTGTATAAAAATTCAAGAAAACTGACACACATTAAACAGACAAATGTACTGTAACCATGGTAACTAGCAGAAGATAAATGATAATTATAGCCTTGGGAGTTGGGACCATAATAACTTTGTTAATGAAAGACTGTATTTAGTGGTTGTATTACGAAATAACAGGGTGGTGTTATTTTCGGAGTTAGAGACCAATAAGATATATAGAGAAAAATATTGCTCTCATTGACAGGGTGGTCTCAAAATCAGGATGGTCAAAAAAAAGGTTTTTTATTGTAACAAGCAAAACAGTAAAAAATATGAATGAAAGAATATTGTTCAGAGTATTCCTGTTTCTAAGCCAAGGTTATAACTACACACAATAAAATACCTTTGGAGTGGTAAACTTCAATTTGCAGTATTTGCAAAAGCCGGTATCTTCGTCTGAGGAGTCACTGTCTTCATCTGGTTTTATCTCCTTTTCACTGTTTTTTTCTTGATTTATCTTCTTTTCACTGTCTTCGCCTTGTTTTATCTTCTTTTCACGGTCTTCATCTTGTTTTATCTTCTTTTCACTGACTTCGTCTTGTTTTATCTCCTTTTCTTTTTCCTCTACTGTTTTTTGTCCACTATCATCTGCTTTCTCTGTTGACTGCACACTGTTACTAGAATGGGAAATTCCAATGGTAGGCTCACTATAGCTTTCTGGTTTCACTGACCCTACTGGTAATCCAAACTGACCTTTATTTTCATCTTCGGTAACTTTTTTTACTAGTTGACTGTTTTGAAGTAAATCAAACTGCCCTTGTTCTTTTCTTCCTGACGTATCAAACTGCCCATGTCCAGAAGTTGACTGCTGTTTATATTGTTGATATATACGACCTCTTCCCCTACCCCTACCTGAAAAAATGTCAATGTTACTTATAAATCCAGAATATCAAATATATATTCTTCATCTTACGATCTTAGATTATGTGAATCATGCACAGGTTCAATTAAAAAAAACATAGAGTGCTTACTCATTGAATATCTACCTAAGTTGCTGTTGGCCAAACGATTCCACCTTTATGATCATTGCAGACTGATAATGATAAGAATGGCTGCCACACAAAAAATCTCACTCAGCACTCATTTGAGCATATGATGGCACAGTACTATTTGAAACTAAAGTTTAGTCAAATTTGGAACAACTACTAAATTAGAGTTAAAAGTCCGTAAGTCCCAGCCACCCTGGTAAAGATATCGGGAAAGAAAGTCCGAACTTACTGAAGTTACTCTGTGACTGGTTGTAGGTCTTTGACTGGTTGTAGGTCTTTGACTGGTTGTAGGTCTTTGGCTGATTGTGACTCTGTGATTGCTTGTAGCTCTGTAGCTGATCGCGACTCTGTGACTGGTTATAGGTATGTGCCTGGTTGTATGTCTGTGACTGATTGTGACTCGGTGATCTGCTGTATGGCTTTGATTTTTGGTTTCTAAATTGCCCCATCGGAGCTAATCCTCTGCTCGAATGTCCTGCAGTTTGAGTCATTCCTCCTCTCTGAAAATTTGAGGTTCCACTTGAATAATTATGATAATCTGTTATCGGCTCAGAATAATTATCATTTTGGCCTTCGTATGAACCTTCCTCTTCATAGCTGTACCCCCCTCCTTGATACTGAGTCTGATAGCTGGTGTCCTCTTGCTCAGCACCATTATACCCATCCTGTGGCTGTGCACTTTGCTGGTCATATCCATAATCAGGAGCAAAACTAGTGTATTCATTACCAGCACTTCTATCTGCTGTGTAATCAACACCAGTCTGGTAATCCTCTTGGACATACTGCGAAGAATTTTCATACGAGGCAGAGTCTTGGTACGAGTTATCTCCCGTTGCAATGTAGTCTTGTTCATACTCGGCGTTCACGTATTCATTTCGCGATTCATAGTCAGTGTACTGTGCTCTATAATAAGTACTAGTATTGAAAGGCCGGCCAGCCCCAATCTGGCCTCTATATCTACTCATTTTGATGATGTTTTAGCGAACAACTGGGTCTTGTTTTCGTCTCCGAATCCGGAAGTCTTGGTTAACGCGAGGTTTGCAAAAGGAAGATATCCCGTCTCGCCGTACTTACCGTCAATAAGCCTTGGATTACCTGCCCCTATCACGTTTGATAGTAGGCAGGCAACCAGACTAGTACGCCAGTACAAATAAGTGGATTAAAAAAATACATGAATATTCATGGTATATATACCCAAGTCATACAGTTGCTGCCCAAGTCTATCTATATCTATTTACCTTGTGGTACTGCCTTACACCTATCACGAGTACTATGTGCAGGGTGCAAGCCGGGTGTTAATAAAACTTAAAATATGATAACTGCAAGGTAGTTCTTCCAGTTAAGAGAGTCATAACCATGCTTATCCTGCCAGAGGTGCCAAACACTAGTGAAATTATTTGCTGACGACACAAAAAATATGCTATAGATAGTGATTGGTCACGATTTTAAGTGATTTAGACAGTCTCTCTCAGCTTTATCAGACAATTGGTTCTAAAAAGTCAACGCAAGCAAGTGTAAGTCAGTGCAAATAGGTCGTCAGAGTTCAAAACATAAATGAATTTAGGATGAAAAATGTTCTTAGTATTTTCTTATCGGTCGCATTTTTGTCTTTTTTGCTTTTCAGTTTTTTATACTATACTTTTTATGGCATTTTTTTAGACCATAGGTCAAAATCACCAGCCTCCACACAATGTTTAAAACAAATCAAGCTATATCTAAGTGATGTGTCCGGGTCGCACCGAATATACCTCGAACGAGGTTGGTGGACCCAATAAGCACAATTACAAAAAAATAAGTGATGTGTCTTGGCATGATGTTTATTCATGTTTTTAACTTAATCGTTTAACTTAATTTAATTTTAATAATAATGATATGTGATAACAAAGATATAAGTCATTTACTTAGATTTAAAAATATGTGATACTTGTAATGTATGAACTAAATGGTATTTATTTGTTATTTGTTAGGTCGGTTAAAAACTATACATAGCTTATGTATATTGTGTTGAATGTAACATATCGACTTCAAATAAACTTTGTATTTCTTTTGTACATGGATACTACATGAAAGCAAATGAAAAAAAATACAACACAAATTCGTCAAGAAAAAGACATTGGTGTAACCTTTAGCAAAAGAATACACTTTGACGTTTATGTTTCTAACATTGTAAATAAAGCGAATCAACGGGTTGACCTCATAAGAAGAAGTTTGGAATATTGAGACAAAATGTGTTGTTTGTAAGGTTTATCAGGGCTTTATCGTTGGTACCGGTTTCCCATATGACCAACGCCCCCAGAAGAGGTTATTTATTTTAGGTTTCGGAGGATATTGCAAGATACAGAAAGCGTCCCGATTCCAGAGACACCCCTGGTTCTTATACATGCCAGGTGTATAGCACCCATACATGGGACCTCGGTTTTAGTCTCATCCTAAAGACTGTTAGTAATTTTAGTTGGTCAGCCCCGGGAATCGAACCCGCTACCCCGAGATTACAAGTCTCGTGCTCTACCGATTGAGCTTACCGGGCTGACTAATGTGTTTTTGATAATGTATAACACTCTTATAATACCCGCGATGACAGATACCACGGTATGATGGTCACCATGGTCATTACAAACTCGAGTAATTACAGCATATGATGAAACACAGGTGTTTGCTCTTTATTTGATTGCCGATATTAAGTCGGTTATGCATTTTGTATGATTAATATTGTTACTTTGTTATGTATAGAAGGCCTCATTGTAAATATGGATGTACATTTTCGCTTTATGTATTAGCATAATGAGTTTTACCTTCTGAAAATAAAGACATCATCATTATTATTATTATTATTATTATTATTATTATTATTATTATTATTATTATTATTATTAAATTCATATTAACAAAGTGTTGAGAACAATTGAAAACTGTACACATGTTTCAAATTTAATTGCTGTAACTTATAAAACAGGAAAGTAGGCCATGGTCAAGGTCGGCCAATGCCGAAGTTGAAATCTGCATGCTAAACGGTATATAGGATCCAAATTTATGATGTAGCTTTAAAAACAGAAACTAGATAAGTACGTTAAGGTCAGTCAATGTTGAGGTTGAAATCTGCATGCAGATCCATTTAGTTGAACTTTCATTGCTGTAGCTTCAAAAACAAGAAGGTATGTCATTGCGGAAGTTGAAATCTTTATGAAAAACTGGTCTTGGATGTAGCCAGTGACAATATGTCTATTTATAAAAATCAGTGGACAAGTGATTGTGAGCCTAATTTAGGCAATTTCATTGAGACTTTATCGACACTTGTGGCTTTCTTTGCATTAAAATTATTTATAATTTTGGACACTGAATATTGACTGATACGAGTAAAACTAAAAGAAGTTGATGTAAAATTTTGGCCAAGACACTTGTTTATACTAGAATGACCAGTCTGGTCACATGTGTAATCCTTTTCAATATCTTTGGCAACATTTATATAGAAGTTATTAAAATTTCTAACACGTCAGTATTATCAGATACAAATCTCTGATTTTCATTTAAAACTATTTTAGACTGGTTGCTTTTAGATTAGTTAGATATGTAGGGTTTTACCGTTAACTAAAATCTTTAGACTTACAGCCACCTCTGCATCTTATCTGGAAAAAAATATTGATTGAGTTTGTTTACATTATTTCTTCTTCTCCTATGTTCTTTCCAGGTCTCAGAACTTATTGTTAATAAACTTTAAATAAATCATTTTTACATAGGGCCACTGAACAGGGGTTTTTGAAGACTTGTTTGAAAGTAGCATGCATATTGTTGATTGTTACCATTAATTAATGGCACCTTTCTCAAAAGTATTGTACACTAGAGGGCTATATATTTCATCTACGCCAACGTACGCCGGTATATTCGTTTCTTAAAGCCAGAGGAATTCGGCGCATTTTCATCAATGGGGTTTGATTATACCGGCATACGCCGGGCATACGCCGGGCATACGCCGGAAATATACGGAGTGTCTGAAAAGTACAGCCCCAATGTCTATATCTGTATTTGTCCCAACATTAATTATTAATTTAATAGTTTCTGTCAAAAATCTCTAACTTTAAGCCTTGATATTATGTTTTATTCTAATGTCTGATCGATCATAGGTCTAGTCTTTTCAGGGGGTAGGACGTTAAGTGGTTGCTGATTCACTTTAAGCGGGATTTTCGGTGTGTGATCGCAAAAATGGTAAGTGTTGTGCAGTTTAAAACTGCAGAAAGGAGTATTTAGGGGGTAGTTGAGGACAATCTAACCGAAAATGATGTAAGCATCAGAACACCAGAAGTGCTTGAAGTAAGAGTCAGCTACCTAAATGGGTATTGAAGTAGTATTTATAGGCCATAAAGTATTTATTATATAAGGGAAAGCGTCAAGAATGAAGGAGTCGTGTTTTGTTAACATTTCAGATCATTCAAGTCTTCAAATACCACATATAGTGGTAGATAAGCACACTGCAAGCAAGAAAATTCGCCTTGTGACATGTGTAAACAAACGACCTGTCAAAGGTTTTGTTTTTGTAACTTTCTTTCCCTCTAGCTACGAACTTGAAATAAAAAAACGAGTGAAGCTTATAAACAGTAGAGCCGTACCGACGTAATCATTTGCCAGAAATATTCATGTAATACTTCTTACCAGGTGAAAATGCTAGCAAGGAGATAAAAAATCAACCGTCAGTCCGCCATTTTTGCTATCATATACCGAAAATCTCGCTTAACGTGAATCAGCAACCACTTAACGTCCTACCCCCTGCATTTTAAAGATCAAAGTTAAACATACAACTAGAGTCAATAATAAGACATATATATGGTGATCAATCGACAAAGGCTTAGGGTAACTGTGCGCCATGTACGGAATTACCGGATACTATAGAATTAATCGATTAGAAAAAAAAAACAAGCATTTTTGTGATAAAGATTTCAAGATGGAGTCCAACGTGCCGCACGTTCAAGTTAAATTTTTCACGAAACAGTCTAGGTATAAAGTTGTACCTTTCTTAATATCTCCGATGCTTTCATTTGCAACTGTTTTTTGTTGCAAAGTGATCGTGAAAGTTCAGCAACACCGTATACCTTTTTTGCAGAAAATGTACACAAATATAACCTGATTTCGCGAGCAGCACTTTGCCAAATTTTAGGTGACGACGGAAAACACAACATTATTTATACTTATAGGTGCTACCTATCAACGAGGAAAAGCCAACATATGTATTTATTTGTAATGTGAAATCTGAATATGAAGGAGATGTACACCGAACATCGTAGAACTACTGTTACTGCAGTCTACTAACATAGTTAGCACTCTATCCGTATGCTATGACTGGATGTAAACATCACTCACACACAGAGCATGCGCGGGTGTTTAACCCAACCCATATATTGAAATTTATTCATTACGTTTTTTGATAAGTCTTACATTTTTAAACCCGTTCTCAAACTGCATAATAGACGTGTGAGAGTATGACAAGATATAAATTAATTTGTTACCACTATATAAATAAACTTTTTCCCACTCCAGCTGGGATTCGATATCTGATCTCCCGTGTGCCAAGCTTTGCGTTTCAGAGCGTATAACTTCGATATTCTGCAATACAGACATTTTTTCGGAATGGCGATACAAATTTATGTAAACAAACCAATTTAACTTGCCAGACACTTTAAATAAGAAGCGGACACATCATAAACTTCGTAGTTTTGTAAAGTATATTCAAATATCTGTTAGAAAAAAATTGTCTGCATGTTCAAAAAATTTCAAAGTTTGTTTAAAAAGCTATCTTCAGCCGCTACTAGGCGACAAAATCTCAGTCATTCCGATGAATTTCTGAACTTTATAACGCTCGTAAACTATCAATCATCGGTCAATTTTTATCATATTTCTTTTATTTTATTTATCATTCAATATTCAATCAAAAACCATCAAGTTTTCATACATGGAAGAAAAATGTTAACCGTGGCGAGCTTTGCAAACGGACATGTGTTGATTTCCAACGTGCAATAGCGTGCTTACCATAATTCTAATATGGCGGTTCATTTGCATAATTTATTCATAAACGCAGGAGCATAGAACTTTGTTAGTGCAGTCTTACTCTTCAGTTAACTTAACTAGCCTAATTCATTCGATTTGACAATCAGCTAGACCTTACAACCATGACAAAAAGTCCTGAAAATAATCTTCAGAAATGTTTTAATCACACAATCATATTCATGAGGATATGTTTAGGTGATGTGTCCCCTCTTTCGTAAAGAAACATTTGACATTAAAATGGTACATTATTCTCTATTGGCTAGACAAAACAGAAACTAAAATAATAATTATAAAATTAAACACTGCTTTCTTTTGCTTCTTACCTCATTCTAAATTTTAATAGCAATGTGTATTTGCATTCCATGCAGCCCCATGCCATGTTATGTTTATTTCAGATACTCTGTGCCAGACTCTCAGTTTTCAGTACCTTCATCGGTCAAGACAGATGAACTGAGTGCTTTGATAAATGGACTTATTTCAGGTACATCGTTTGGAATTTTTAAAAATCGTGCCCGTCTGGGAAACTGTTGTGGCAGTCACAGGTGCAGGACTTGTTTCAAATAAAGTTTTATCTCTATAAGATTATTTATGAGAAACAATAAGATAGAGTTTTTGCTGGGTAACTTTGGTCTGACAATACGAAAAAAATGAAAAATTGCAAACTGATAGATGAACAAGTCTTTATAAAGTAATGTATATTGGGTTATTGTCTTGTGACAAAAATGTTGCAATTTGCCAGCTGATTGACTTAACTGTTAATTTAAAATTCGTGAAAGGAGAATTACATGCATCTAATAGCAGGTCTATTTGAAATGAATCTTTTGCAAGATTGTTAAATTAGTGGAGAGTGAAAATAGCGAATATTAAATTTTACCCAATTTACAGTATCGGAATCAACATAATTATGTGCAGTCTGATGATCCTGATCTTCACTGTTTCAGTCGATAACATTTTATTGAGCATTTCTGCCATTTGTAAATGGTTGCAATCAAAGATTAAAGTCTGTGTCTTTAATTTTTTCAGAACCGCTAGAGGAAGAAACAAGTTTGGAGTTTGATTTTCTTGTTGATGGAGAATTTTTACGAGTCTCTCTTGAAAAACACCTTGAACAGAAAAATATTTCTACAGTAAGAAGTTTCAGTGTAAAATTAAATCTGATTTTCCCTTCATTCTAATACACCTTTCCATGTATTGCCAGAGTCTATTCTAGTGAAGATTTGTATTTTGTCTTTGGCATGGAACTTGTTCTGTTTTTAAATAATTTTAAAATTGTGTCACTACTGCTGGTTAGAAAAACTTAGATAGAAAGTGAGTTTAAAATACAAAATGTACGATTTTTCTTCTTTTAACCATTACTTTATTTTAAACAGGTAATTGGTACTGACTACTTAACCAACAAAATATAATCATGAACAATAACATTTAAAATGATAAAATTGTTTACACCACAAGAAATTGATGTGACTGTGTAGAAAAGATAGCATTTGTTGAATATGTGCAATGTATCAGTTTTTGCAGTGATAAAAAGGCCCTGCCAACCAACCTTAAATTTTTTGGCAAAGAGACCAGACACACTGACACACATATTTTTTTTTTGGCCTTTCACAGATGATTTGCTTTTATCGCACAGGAAACAGTTGTTGAGATAGAGTACATAGAGAGACACCCTGCTCCGAAACCTGAAGATTCATTGAACCATGATGACTGGGTCAGCTGTGTGCATACATCCCAGAATACGTAAGTTAATGATTTAGTATGGCTTCTGATGTTTTAAACTTCTAAGGCATACATTTGCTGTGCAGTGTCTAAGTACATTATTTTTGAAATAGGAGATTCAAATTTTTCATGAACTTCTTTTCAATGAAATGTACAGTAATTGCATTAAATTAAATTTTTATTTTGTGATAAGATTCAAGTGAAAATATGTGATAATGTTAAAGCAATACTTAAGTTATGATATAATTATGCATTCCTAATTATGTGATATTCTGTGTTACTGATTACTGTACATTTGTTCATTGCCTCTCTCTGTCATGCCACCAACACAAAAGGACCACAATGGAAATAAGAGTTTACTCTTTTTTGTGTTATTCCTGGTGTAACTATGTACTCCATACCAAAATAAATCTTATCTTATCTTGTACCGTTAAGTGATTTCATCTTGTGCATGAATCCAAGGAAAATTATGTAAAACTTGTCATAAATTGTGACAAATCTAAGAAAAAAGAACTAAAATTTTTGCCAGGCACATATTTATACCCAAAAGTTAGGGGGTATGAGCACCGGTGGTTGGTGGTCGGTCGGTCGGTTGGTCGGTCGGTCGGTGGTCGGTCGGTCGGTCGGTCGGGCGGTCTGTTGCATTTTCCTTGTCCGAGCATAACTTGAAAACTACTAGTTGGAATTCAATACAACTTCATACAAGGTCAAGCACATTGAGAGGAAGTGCAGTGCACAAGAACATAACTCCATCTTGACTAATTACAGAGTATTGCCCTTTGTTACTTTTCCTTGTCCGGAGCATAACTTGAAAACTACTGGTTGGAATTCAATACAACTTCATACAATGGTCAAGCACATTGAGAGGAAGTGCAGTGCACAAGAACTATAACCCATCTTGACTAATTACTGAGTTGCCCTTTGTTACTTTTCCTTGTCCGAGCATAACTTGAAAACTACTGGTTGGAATTCAATACAACTTCATACAATGGTCAAGCACATTGAGAGGAAGGGCAGTGCACAAGAAAGAACTATAACTCCATCTTGACAATTACAGAGTTATGCCCTTGTTACTTTTCCTTGTCCGGAGCATAACTTGAAAACTACTAGTTGGAATTCAATACAACTTCATACAAGATCAAGCACACTCAGAGGAAGTGCAATGCACAAGAACAAACTCTATCTTGAGTATTTACTGAGTAGCCCTTTGTTACTTTTTCCTGTTCGAAGCATAACTTGAAAACTACTAGATGGAATTCAGTACAACCTCATACAATGGTCAAGTACATTTAGAGGAAGTGCAGTGCACAGGAACCATAACTCCATCTTGACTCATACAGAGTTATTACCCTTTGTTACTTTTCCTTGTCCGAGCATAACTTGAAAACTTCTGGTTGGAATTCAATACAACTTCATACAAGGTCAAGCACAGTGAGAGGGAGGCAGGCACAGTAACCATAACTCCATCTTGACTAATTACAGGGTTATGCCCTTGTTACTTTTCCCTGTAAGGAGCATTTTTGAAAACTACAAGTTGGAATTCAATACAACTTCATACAATGGTCAAGCACAATGAGAGGAACTGCTAAGAACAATATCTCTTTTTAGTTTGTTTGCAAGGTATTATGTTACTACGAACTTCTTCAGTTTATAAAGCAATCCTTTTGGGGGTATTAATCACATTTAGTGATAGCTCTAGTTAACTTTAGAAGTTTGTATTACTGCAAGTAGGGTTATATTTGAGATTATTCAATTTTTTCTATTTTTGCAAATTCCAACTTTTCTTATTTTAAAAGTTCATTTCACATATAGATTTATATTTAAGGAATATGAAATTTGCTTATAAGTCTGTCTTTACACAAATCACGAAATTTTCATCATTCGAAAATTTCTTAATTTATAGTATTATGTGAACTATCTGCGTACGCAACTGTTGCTTACCAGAATTTTTACTTCCAGAATTCTAACGGGTTGTTATGACAACACAATAAGATTATGGACAACAAAGGGGGATCCTATATTAACTATCCCTGGCCATATTCAGCCAGTCAAGAGTGTGTCATGGATAAAATATGGTAATAATATTATAATTATGTTATATCATCTAATAGGATTCAACAGATAAGCTTATAAATACATGTACATTTATAATTTATCTACTCAATGTATCAGTTGAGGACATAGAAAGGTCATTATTTACATGCAAACATGTGCAATGTGAGTATATGTATGGACTGACTGATTATTTTTAAAAAGAGACAAAATGATAATTTGCAGGTTTTTAAGTCCAAGCACTTCTAAATTTCAAACAACAGGACCAAGATGGCCCTATATTGCTCACCTGAGTACATGACCTACTTATGACCCAATGTGACTGAAATTCAAGTTTAAACTATATATCATAAACACAAACACTCTGTTTGACCTAGAAAAGACTAACGTTCTTACCCGTTTACATGATGATTGGCTATAAAATATGACTTCTGGAATACTAACAAGATTTGTCTTGGATTTGTTAATGTGACTTAGTCTTTGACCTAAGGTGATCCAGATTTGAACTTGACCTAGAAATCATTGGGGCAAACAATCTGACTAATTTTCAGGATGTTTGGTCTATAAATGTGGCCTATAAAGTGTTAACAAGGTTTTTCTTTTGTTTGACCATGTGCCCTAGGTTTTTACCCAAGGTACCCCAGATTCGAATTGACCTAGAAATCATTGAGACAAACATTCTGACCAATTTTCATGATGTTTGATCTATAAATATGGCCTCTTAGAGTGCTCAGGTGAGTTTTATGCTCAGACTTTTGATCAATATAATACTGAAATATTTTATAAATTCTTGTCAAATAAAAAAGGTGTCAAACTTGTTTTACATAAATATCTAAACTGTTTGCTTTTTATGATGACATACAATTGGTGTTCACAACATCTCACCTTTGAGCTAATAAAAGTTGAGTGATTAATAAACACTGTGAAAAGAGATGAAAGATTCAGCTATGTTTTAGAGCCTGGAGAGAAATGCACTTTTATGTCTGGGTCACATGACCAGACTGTGTTGCTGTGGCAATGGGATGAGGATAAAAATGAAGTAGACTGTGTTCACTCCTGTCGTGGTCATGCTGGAAGTGTAGATTGTGTAGCTGTGGACCAGTCTGGACAGAGGGTAAGTCTAAATCACATAATCAGACTGGAATACCGGTAACTGAGAATATGTTCAAATTAAAATGAAAAAAATAAACATATAAATTTGGTATCTTCTAGACTGTATACCAGGACATACTGGAAGTAAATCATGTATGTTTTAATTTCAATACCGTTTCATAATCCAATGAAATGGAGTCGCTGTCCATAAACATGTACGTGTAGTTTAAAAAAATATGCTGACACTGGTGTTATTTGCAGATTAAAAACCAGTGTTCATCAAACAGATGGTTAGGCAAGATTGAGACACTAATTTAGAAACTCTGGCCTCGTTCTAAAAATCAGTGGGAAAAAAAGAGTAGTCTTCATTTGTATGACTAACTTGTGTTAAGATCAGATAAACTTTTATGGTACAATGTGGTTTGGTATCGTTACTATCCATGTAAAAACAAGTGTAGGTTTGTATGAGGGCTTCTTCAGAATATTTTCAAGAAAAGTTAATAAGGCTAAACAAAATTAAAAAGGAAGATATAAAATAAAAGATTTTAAACAAATTTGTTATTTTACAGTTTTGCAGTGGTTCCTGGGACAAAATGTTGAAACTTTGGTCCGCAGGTTAGTAACGCTACATTATTTCCAGTACCAGTAAGTAAAGTCTTTTTCTATTGAAAGATGAAGGTATTGTCATGAGATCATTCATGTAACATTTTCCCCATTTAAACAAACTGTATAGTTTACATGTTATTGTATACTGTTAGAAATATCAAATTTATAGAGCAGTTAATCCCGCACACTTTGGTAGAAATATGTTACTTAAAATATGAAAAATACTTCAATTTCGCACATTATAATGAGGTAGTTTATATATTATCAGTGCTATTGTAGATAAATCAGTTTTAAGCTCCACCCCCATTCACAGTATATACAGTCACTTCATTGTTTCCCTATAGATATACAGTAGCCATAATACAAGAGGATATGATCTGAAAATTGTAGTGTTAATGTAAATACTGTTCCAGTGATAGACAGAGAGGAGGAAGGGGCAGATGACGAAGATGAAAATCCGAAGAAAAAGAAGAAAACAACGGGACAGAAGGTTCAGACTAGGGTACCCATGTTGACCTTGTCAGGTCACACAGAGGGCGTGTCAGCTGTCACATGGTTACAGGAACAGGAAGTGTGCACGGCATCGTGGGATCATACCATACGGCTATGGGACCTGGAAAAGGCAGAACAAAAATCGTCTCTGGTAAAGGTTCTATTGCTCTAAGATGGTGATACTGTAAAAGTATTTTTTTTCAAGAGGTTTTTATTTTCGCGAATGAAGCACTTCCTGAATTCATCAAACTCGCTAAAATAGCAAACAAACAGTGTTTAGATATAAATATTGTGCTCGCTCGCAAATTCAAAAAGGCGCAAATAAATAGAAAATTGGAAAATCACGAAATAAACAATTTGGGAATATAAAGACTTTTACAGCAGTGACTGGTTTCTAAGTTTAAAGGTTACTTCTGAACATAAAATGCTCATTTCGTTTTACTTGATCAAAAAGGAATGTGGAAACAGGAATTACATGGCATTTATATTTTACATTTAATGGTACAATGTCACAAACTTATTCGTAAAATGATTGGCAATATTAATATTTGGAGGCACAATAGTGTAGCTATAGTGTTGGACTTCAAACGTAGAGGTCCCAGGTTAAAGTTATATCAGGGGACTTTGTCTGCAACTTTCACAATCCCTTTTTCTTGCGATCACCAGTTAGAACTTCAGCCAGTAGCATTAAATTGAAAACTGTCATGGAAAGTATTATATTAGAGTTGCAATGATGAAAACCTTGCTTGAAACAAACAAGATGTTCATAAAAAAAATTCCAAGAATTTTACATATTGGTTGTTATTGCAGCAAGGGAATAAAGTGTTTCTGGACATGTCATACTCACCCCTGAACAGAATGTTGGTCACAGGCTCTTCTGACAGACATGTAAGACTCTGGGACCCGCGAACATCAGGTAAAGAATTACTCTCCACTGTTTTAGTCTGCCTCTGTGGTAGAGTGGCTGGACTTGAAATCACTGTAACCCCTTAATGATTGAGAGTCATGGGTTCAAGCCCTGCTACCGACCATGTCCCTTTACGTGAGAAAGTTGGCAGTTTCTTATGGATGATTGGTATCCAGTACTGGTTCTTCCCATGAAAGGTGGTTAGGTGAACTGCCCGTCTGTAAAAATGACATACAGTTGAAACGGGCGTTAAATTCATACAACATGGCCAAGGTTTTCGGCTTTAATGCTGAGGCTTATAATACAGCATTGTTTAAAAAATAAATTCTTGATTCCTAAATGACATTTTGTAATGTTATTAAGTCTGATGATATTTTTATTGACCAAAATTTCTGGAGATACAGTATTATTGTATTGAACTTCTATTCATGTAAATTGTCTGAAATTCTGATATTTTCCAGGAATGTGTCGACATTTTATTGAGCTGATCAGTTTCGATTTAGACCGTCTAGCTTGCCGTAGTAAAAGATTGAATGCGTTTCTTTTTCTTTTTGGTTAAACATCTTCATTGCAAGGTCAGACATGGAGTTTCTCAGACATTTTTTATGGGAAATGACTTTGGCAACAAGTTTATTTATCCATTCTTGAAATCTACGTTTTTTCTTTCAGATGGGGCAATAGTTAAATGCACCTACACCTCACACACTGGCTGGGTATCCAGCGTGGCATGGTCATCTACAAATGAACATCAGTTCCTGTCAGGTTCATATGACAACATAATGAAACTCTGGGATAAAAGAAGGTAATGTTGCTCTGTATTGTCTCTTTATTTGACTCCCCAACAGTTTGGTGATTATTCTTAAGTTACCTAACCTTAGGGTGATAAAAACGGGTAAAGATTGAGATTTTTCAAACAACTGTTGAATTTACAGTCAAAACTGCCCGCTTCTGTGGTCTAGTGTTGAGTCGCTGACTTGAAATCACTCTAACCTCTCATAGATTGAGGGCCATGGGTTTTACTGCTTAATACCATGTCTCCTTATGTGAGAAAATTGGCAGTTTCTTATGGAGGATAAGAGACTAGTACTGGTTCATCCATGGAAGGATGGTAGGGTAAACTGCCTGCCTGTAAATATGACCAAAAAACGGTTGGAACATGCATTAAACTCCTGCAACAAGTCAAAACTGGTAAGGACCAACTCAAAAAACCAGCAGGATGGAAACATTACTTATTCATATTTAGTAGAAACAACTGTGTGTAAAAGACCTATGAACAGAAGTCTGCTTTATGCCTTGTTCAGTCAGTGGTGTTACTTCTTAGGTTTGACTGCATTCCTGTATTTCACCTGCTTTTACCACATGCATGCATTTTGTTTCCAGAAAATGCAAAATCAGAGATCTATTTTTCAAGACAATATACTTTTCATTTTCAGTCCAAAGGCACCGTTGTACAATCTGGTTGGTCATGTAGACAAAATCCTGGCGGTTGATTGGTCAGTACCAAATCTAATGATGTCAGGAGGTGCGGATAACCAATTAAGGATATTCCAGTACGAGGAAGTAAAAACATCTCTCGGAACTTGATGAAATATTTGCCGAGATCTAAATGACTTTGTAATAAAGAAAAACAAGAAGTAAAACTCTTGCTTCAGTATTTGTTTATATCTATTTGCTACTGTAAAGTTGTTGTTTTTTTTGCAAGGTTTTTATTTTCTGGAATGAAGCCCTTCAAAAATTCATCGAACTTGCTTAAACAGCAACAATAGCGAATAAATAGAAAGTTTGAAAATCGCGTAATAAACAACTTGGGAATGTACAGACACTGAAACATCAGTTGGATATCAGGCGTGATAGAAGTTGAACCTTTCAACATTCATCTTAACCTTTGCTGGTGCGAAATGAGACTAGTGCAGATCATGATCAGTCTGCGCTTACAGTTCTGCGATGATGATTCATTTAATATTCAGTGGGAATTCCTTTGATTAATAATGACAAACAAGTCAAACATATTACAACAACTTTACTCAGTAAAGATTACATAGGTTTACGTGGAAAATACAACTTTACTTAGTAAAATTTATCAGTAAGATGGAAATAACCAACTTATTCACTAGAGTTCTCATACCCAGTCAGGTTACATGAAAGAACTAACAAATTTACTATTTACCGTAAACATTACAAAATAAAAACACAAAATAAAGCGTTACTACCGATTAGTTAAAATACTGACGAGATTGAAAAATATGACGTTACTCAGTGTAAGTTACATACCAAGAGAGACTTCATAGGAAAAATAACTTGATTCCATGAAATGTGGCTGCGTGCAAAAACTAACAACTTTCCTCAGTAAGGCTAAGGTTTAAAAGCCCGTCGAGATCTTGTTTAAAGCACAATTTAACCTCGAACATTTAGTAACCAATTCAGATTACAGTGAAAATGCAACAACGTAAAAATTAAGTTACCAATTCAGGTACAGTGAAAATGCAACAACGTAAACATTTAGTTACCAATATAGGTTACAGTGAAAATGCAACAACGTAAAAAAGTAGTTACCAATTCAGGTTATGGTGAAAATGAAGAAGATTAACATAGGCACAAAATAAAAATAATTTCAAGTACAATACATAGCAAACATAACATAGTCGCTGACTGATCTATTTTCAACTACCGGTAAGCATTTGGATTAAACCTCTACCTGGAACTCAATTACATTTCAGTTATAAAACTTTAACTTGACTGTGCAAAACAATCTTTCGTCTATGTAGCAATAACTTGGACCTGGACTTGTTTAAGAAATATGTAATATCTGTTATAGCAGCATTTATCACAAAATAAACAACAATTTGGGGTTCTGATGTGCTATGATTAACTACAAAGGACATAGGCCAGAGTGGTTCAAAACTAAGCAGCTGAACAACAAAGAGTTGTTTATTAGACAATGAACAATCCTTAAAATATATTATTTCAATTCTAACATGACTAAATATTACAACAGAATTATAAACGCAACAGACTGTATTTTACGCAGACATTTATTACAATGTAGTACATTATAAGGCAAATTTTACGTCGTTTATGGCCCGTGCTTCAAAAATACTGTTTGCTGCAGATTTTACAATAATTTCTTTCCTTCTTTGTATAACTGACAAAACGAAAAATGTCGTGTTAGAATGATAAATTAAGTGGTTCATGTTTTTGAATAATATTTCACAGTTCTACAATGTATATGATTTTATTATAGCTCTTAACAAGAATCGGCATGCAATGTTGTAGTGGTAAAGGTGTCTACCGCTCTTCCTGGAGGTTGCAGGTTTGAGCCCCACTGGGGTCATGACTGAACCTCCTCATAGAACATCAGTACTATTTTTTCCAGGAAGCAGTCTCAAGAGTGACTCGATAAGCTTCAAGCTTTCTTCACAATCGAGCTAAAACAAATAAGTATAAACTAAGAAGTGGCATTAAATGATTTTTGGTATGAAATGAAGTGTGGATTTTGTCAACTCTCAGACCTGCTGAGTGACTCCTTTAATATATACAACATGCAATATGGTAAAAAAAAAGTTTTCCAGTGTACCAGATTGTACAGAATCCTATCTTTGGAGACTGCTAACCTTGTGTTGAAAGGATTTTTAACAACTTGTATAGAGGATAATTGTTGGTTTCAGTGTAACTGAGTGTATAATTTCACTGGGTGGGCACCAAAAGATATTTTCAGGAGTGGTGCAGCCACAAGTAAAAATAATAACTTTTAGAGTACACAAGTGAAATTAGTGTGATATTACATTGAAACCAACAATTTTTCTGTTTTTAAAATATATGTTTAAGACTCTAATTTTGTTAAAAGTTTGTTTTAATGAAATGTTGAAAATCACAGAATATGTCGTCGGAAAGCATAGCACACATGATGACATTTTATTTTATGTTTTCCAGTGAATTATAAAGTTATCTCAGTGAAATAAAAGTGATAATCCACAGTTTTCAAACAGTGGATTAACATTTTTATTTTCACTGTTTTTGCAATCTTTAGCCCGGATTTACGTCAAAAAGTATACTGAGCGTAATTAATGCTGGAGACCATGTGACGATGACGTTGTTAAAATGACGTCATTTTGTACTATGTTTTGTGATGACGTTTCCCGCGATTTTCGATGTTTTATAGAAACAAACTCAATAAAAGTAGATTTCTAACCATAAAATAAACTAAAAAATTGTTAGTATCGATGTTATATCACGTTAATTTCACTCGTGAACACCAAAAGTAGTTATTTTCACTCGTGGCTGTGCCACTCGTGAAAATATCACTTTTGGTGCCAACTCGGTAAAATTATAACGTGATATTACATCAAAACCACCAATTATCCTCTATTTAATTTATTTCTTTATACTGATCTGGGTAAAAGATTTTGATAATTTCAGTCTCTGAGAAGTAAATATACTGGGTTATAATCCACCATTATATATCTATCAATAAACCACAGAAAACACATTAAAATAAAGTTACAATATTTCACTCTAAACACACAAGCACTAGAGAAAATACAATAAATAAGTTTCTCTACAGTAGACTTCTCTATTACTTACAACTGAGCGAGAGATTAAACACCAACATGTTTCTATTATCACGCCTTCTTCATTTAGATTGTTTATAGTCCTGGCCGACCATGGGATTTCTCCCCCGGTGAACCTGACAAGACCCTAGTATCACCTCAAGACAGTCAAAGAAATAATATTTTACACTCACCTACTCTACATAAAACAGCAGATAAATATAGACTAGATTAACATGAAAAATTTGAATAAATCATCAAATTAAATATGTTTGAACAAGCTTATTAAATATTTAGCAATAGAGACTTACAATATAAGAAATGCCCAACCTCAAACAGGATGACAAAATTAATACCCATAAAATAAAATCATTTTTATGTTTTATACAAAGTCATGTAAACTTAATACGGCATTTATCTTTTAGAATTTCATCAGTGCAAAAATATATTCGAAAACACTGTGTGTTTTTTTACAATAAATTGACTAAAAGTCAATTATTCAACTGTACGATAAACTTTATATTATTAACAAGTTACGACAAAAAGTCTCCACATACATGTTGATTTATCTGTTCAACAAAGTCCCTGGTGGAGCTGCAGTGGTAGTGTGTCAGCTTCAGGGTCCGGGGTTTGATCCCCACCAGTGCCACGTCAATTGTGTCCTTAGACAAGACAAAGGTATTTCCACGTTGCCCCTCCCTTGGAGACTGATTTCATCCGGAGTGAGTCTCAAGAGCGATTAATCTAAGTTGTTACAACTTGTCTCGCAATCAAGAATTAATTAATTTGTATAAATGTAACAAATTCCGTGAGGCATCTTGGGATAAAGCAGCCAAGACTTTGGCAAAACATACAATTATGGAAATTTTCAAGAAAAATTAGTAAAAACAACTTGCAGCAAAAACTCTGGTTGGTAGTATGTTTTTCCAATTATACTGTAAACATGGTGATTTTCATGTGATGGAAATGTCACAATTAAACATTCACGATTTTCAAATTTGCCACAGGAGAGTTCTTTAATTATAAAACTTAGTAAAATGAATCTTTCATGCAAATTTTAACTAACAAGGGGAATTTGCAAAAAATTAAAAATTAAATCATTGTTAGTATTACCCAACTCTACATAAGCAGCATGTGAACTAATAGGACAAGAAATTTACAAGCAACTGAGACATAATTTTACGGCCAAACAAAACAAGAGCTGTCTATAAGACAGCAAGCTCGACTATTGTGGGTGTTTGCTAATAAAACAAAACTTTTATCAGTATAATAACACAACAACATTCTGCTAACTATTAAGTATAAACTAGGAAAGTTGAATCATAAAAAAAGTCAAAATCTATCACTACATATTTAATTTTTGGTAAATTAATTGTTTGATACAAAATGTACCCCTGAACACTATTGCTAAGTTTGATATAACTACCATAAGTGGTAACTGAGATATGTGCATGATAGTACCTAGCATGCAAAACTTTAACCAAATTTTCAAAGTCAAACAAGGGCCATAATTTGCACTAAATTTAAACAAGAGTTATCTGTCTTGACTGTGTGACACCCCTTAAGACATTAACAAAGCTTCAAGTCAATATCATAAGTGGTTACTGAGATATGTGCATGATAGTACCTAGCAGGCAAAACTTTAACCAAATTTTCAAAGTCAAACAAGGGCCATAATTTGTATCAAATTTATGCAAGAGTTATCTGACTTGACTGTGTGACACCCCTTAAGACATTAACAAAGTTCAAGTCAATATCATAAGTGGTTACTGAGATATGTGCATGATAGTACCTAGCAGGCAAAACTTTAACCAAATTTTCAAAGTCAAACAAGGGCCATAATTTGAACTAAATTTAAACACGAGTTATCTGACTTGACTGTGTGACACCCCTTAAGACATTAACAAAGTTCAAGTCAATATCATAAGTGGTTACTGAGATATGTTCATGATAGTACATAGCAGGCAAAACTTTAACCAAATTTTCAAAGTCAAACAAGGGCCATAATTTGTACTAAATTTATACAAGAGTTATCTGACTTGACTGTGTGACACCCCTTAAGACATTTACAAAGTTTCAAGTCAATATCATAAGTGGTTACTGAGATATGTGCATGATAGTACCTAGCAGGCAAAACTTTAACCAAATTTAGTACCTAGCAGGCAAAACTTTAACCAAATTTTCAAAGTCAAACAAGGGCCATAATTTGTACTAAATTTATACAAGAGTTATCTGACTTGACTGTGTGACACCCCTAGAGACATTAACGAAGTTTCAAGTCAATATCATAAGTGGTTACTGAGATATGTGCATGATAGTACTTAGCAGGCAAAACTTTAACCAAAAAAGCAACGCCGACGCCGACGCACAAGTGACTGTAATAGCTCTCCATATTCTCCGAATAGTCGAGCTAAAAATTATATGCTTTTTCAACAGCTTTGCCAGCAAAATTTTAAGGCTGATAGGGCTGCCGTTTTGATTTTACTTAAGTTTTTTTCCCCCTTTTTTTCTCAGAAACACTTTAAAGTTGTTCTTTTTTATCATTTTCTCATTAAAAATTATAAGGTAGTCAGTAAAAAGTTCTGGTTGGTCAGGAGACAGTAACACACACATTTTTTTTGCCAAATAACAATCTTTAACTAGAGCTATCACTAAATGTGATTAATAACCCCAAAAGACTGCTTTATAAACTGAGGAAGTTCGTAGTAACAGAATACCTTGCAAACAAACTAAAAAGAGATATTGTTCTTGGCAATAACTCTGTAATTTGTCAAGATAGAGTTATAGTTCTTGTACACTGCACTTCCTCTCAATGTGCTTGACCATTGTACGAAGTTGTATTGAATTCCAACCAATAGTTTTCGAATTATGCTCCGGACAAGTAAAAGTAACAAAGGGCAATAACTTTAAAATGAGTCAAGATAGAGTTATTGTTCTTTTGCACTGTACTTCCTCTCATTGTGCTTGACCATTGTATGAAGTTGTATTGAATTCCAACCAGTAGTTTTCGAAAAATGCTCCAGACAAGGAAAAGTAACAAAGGGCAATAACTCTGTAATTAGTCAAGATGGAGTTATGGTTCCTGTGCACTGCACTTCCTCTCATTGTGCTTGACCATTGTATGAAGTTGTATTGAATTCCAACCAGTAGTTTTCGAATTATGTTCTGGACAAGGAAAAGTAACAAAGGGCAATAACTCTGTAATGAGTCAAGATAGAGTTATGGTTTCTGTGCACTGCACTTCCTCTCAATGTACTTGACCATTGTATGAGGTATAGTTTTCAAAAACATAGCAAACAAGTTTTACTGAAAGGTACAATACTGTAGCGAGTTGAAAGCTGTAAATTAGCTCTCACCGTAACTCTTTGAGACCAGTGCAGATCATGATCAGCCTGCACATCCATACAGACTGTTTACAAACGGCAGTGTTTCCCTACTCTGTCAGTACATTACCAGAGTACACTCCATTGGACAATATTACTGTCCCAAATGAAAGATGGACAATCCAATATTAGAAATTCATCATGGTCAAAGTTGAGGCATCTCTGTTTACCATATTTTTTTGTTGTTAACATGCAAAATGAGAGAACTAACTAACCTGTTTGTCAGTGGTGCAATTAATAGAAATTATATGTACATGTTTCTTGATTAAGTGAAAACATTATATTAAACAAGACTCACTACTAGGTTCTCTTGACAGGATTTTCTGAATATTTTTCTAAGTACCTTACACAATGTTTTTTTTTTCTGATATTGGGAACTAACCCTTACCCTGCTTGCTTTTGAGACCGGTGAAGCTCATGACCAGCCTGCTCTTTCATGCAGTCTGATCATAATCTGCACTCTTCGCTATAATTTTTCACTGAAAGCATCTTTAAAGAATAGTACTGCCAAAATTCCATTTTAAAAACATATCAGGATAAAGGTTAAACTCAACAAAGATACAATACACAATATTCAGGGGACCGTATAATTTATATCGTTACATCCGAATATCGTTATATTCAAGTCGACTTCTGACATCGGCCAAAACTAAAAGTAGAGTTAGCGTGCTTGATTAAAAAGGGCCACAACTTATAATATCGTATACCTGTCATAAATACTTTATCCTGATTGGCCCGAGCTCTTGTGCCGGGTCCACAAAAGTATGTGTAGACCTGAAAAATGATGTGTAGACCTGCACGGATTTCAAGACGTCATTTCTGTTATATTTTCACATAATTTTTACTACTTTTTATGAGGTATATGATATGATAATTTTAGACTAATGTTTCGGTCAATATATAGTTTTGTGGACCTGTGAAAAAATGATATTGAGAGGAGTTTATTGTACGTTTCTGAAAATATAAAAAATGTTTTTGTGAATGTGTGGCATTTAACCCACCATATGGTCTGGAGAGGACTTGCTACGGGACATTTTGCAAATAAATATTCACACTTCCTTAATGACCTTTGCTATTTTATTCAGAATGTCTGAAGACTTATAGGCCACAATTCCACCTTGATTGCACCATCTCTGTGCACCCGAACTTTCTGGATCATCCGGTACATTGTATTTCACTTGTTCAAGTCTATCGAAGTCTTCCTGGCCGGATCTTGCCAGATTATACAAATCCGAGTACTTGATGATTCCTCCTCCCATTGACCTAAGTATTGCATGCGGTCCACAACAGTCCCACTTGTAATTGCTGCTTTTGGTGAGAAGGTAAGCTTCTGCGTGATTTTGACAAACTCCCAGAAGCTTGTATCCCGCCCCTGAGATATCCCGTAGATGGAATGAACTGCTTAGAGCATCTTTGACTTGTTGCACCTCACTAGAGCTAATTAGAACTGTTTTAGCTGGTCCATTTGATGATATGTGGGCTTCTGATAAAGAGTTAGCTTTAATGTTACCAACACTGACACCCCAGGAGATGTGTCCAGTCCATCTGCAAAAATCAAATGGCCAAATCAGCTTAGCATCCAGCTATCTGCACAAAAATCTGGTAAATATGGTGGATGTGACTTTTAAACAATTCATATGTATGACAGAGGAAGTACAACCTTTATTCTGTTAAAAAAAAATTAACGACCAATTTGAGGAGACATTTATAAAACTTCTGTTTACAAAGTTCTCATGCTTGAAGTCTATTCAGAGGCCATCAAATCAAAGCTGAAATAATCTGACCTTAAACGTGCAACCATAACAATAAAGTTATGTCTTTCAAAAGGGCTTGAAAGTTGAATATTATTAAATTGACATTGTTACGTGTGCTAAATGGTCAAAACATTTAAAATTCAACTATGACCTTGAGTCCTTGACCTTGAAGAGGTGGTATCTATTTTACTTCAGTTCCTGCTCTGAAGTTTATCAAACTTGTTGCCATGTTCAACTCGATTAAACTGTATATAGCAACGTTTTTGTTTAACTGCTAACTGGTAATGGTAATAGAAAAACTGTAATTTTGGTCAACAGTTTAATTTTTCTCGAATTGTGTAACTAAATCACCATGCCATACCTTGAACCTTCTTGTTGATAAAATGGCTGATTTGTGACGCCAATGATAGGCAGCCCTGATGTCTTCTCGTAAACCCCTATCAACACCACCACACACTGTAAGCCTTCACTAACTAGGCCATCTGTTACCGTGCCAACATCACCCTGTATGTACTGTGCCGTTGAATCTGAAATAGTCGTAAGTCTTTTCACACAGGCTGAATTTTGACATATTCTTTCTGATGCCATAGCAATAATCACTCTGCAATGATCTCATGAATTTGAGCAACTTCTGTTGAAAGCTGTCCAAAAAAACATTGTTTTGTAGCGGCTTCTAAAATCTGAGAAATCACCAATTGTATTTACATTAATGTACAGTCAACAGTGTGAACTTCAATCAGTTAATCTGAATAGTTAACTTAAGTAGTTTACCAATAGGATCTATCCAGACACCAAGGTCATCCACTGCAAGGTCATGGTCAAGGTTGACTGTGTCACTTGTATCTGCCACCTGCACATCTTGATGTATCACTTGTGACAAAATCTGGGCTGCCTTCTCCTTATCATCATCTAACACCTGGCCTGTAATATTTTTAGTATGAGAGTCTTTATTTTATCAAATGCATGCAAAACATACTCCGTTATGAACTCTTTGCTTAATGAACTAGTTGGTCAATTTTGTTTTCATATTCATGTACATGTAGTACCAATTGTAAATTATATTTGTGTTGTGTGGTACAGTGTGGTTTCAGTGGACAACTGTGTACACAAATCTTTTTGTACAAAGAGGACAGACGGTTTCTGCATTCTAGCCTGAACATAAAGTTACCAGTACTCTTTAAATACAACACATTTACATGTACATGTAGCTTATATATCAGTTGTTTACATTACTTGTTTACATCTCAAGCTGTAAACTCACAAATTCAAGTCAGTTACCAGGATAACTTTGTTCCAAATTCTATCTGGAAATAACATTCTAAATAACGTTTCAACGAAATACATAAAGGGGTAAACCTCACTGAGTAATCTCTCTGTTTTCTCGGGCGTATCTTGTATTTCTACAGTGACTTTGTCTCCCAGCATGTTTGTAAACCTGTTACTTTCCTCTCCGTATATACTTCCTCCAATGCCTGGAAACTGTAACAAAAATTCAGTTTGTTTATTTAACTTATTTCTTAATTTATCCACCACCTGTTGGAGAGACGACTCCAGTAAAATAAAACTGATTAACCAGCACTTTAGGTATAATTCATGAGATAAAGAGTCAGGAAAATCCTTGTGTACACTCAGATTCAGGCCTGCTATTGGTTAAAATTAATGTTTTCAGCACTGAAAATCCCTATTTTAAAGCCTAAATCTAACTTTTTCGATAAAAATAGACAAATAAGGAAAATTTAAAAGCTCCAGTATGAAGTGTGTCGTTGGGAATGTGCCTCAGTCCACCCAGCTGTAAATAAGTAGCAGCATTGTAAAACTCGCTCCCTCTCTCACATGAACTTGATGACATCTGGAATCTGTGTTCAAAAGCCATTCAATCAGTTATGGAGCTTTCTTTGTAATCAAACTAAACTAAATTGTTTTTATAAACTATCTTCATCATAGAAGTAAAACATGAAACTATACACTATAATACTGTCGTGTAAACCATAAACGTTGTACCAAACTTCTGCATTTTAAAACAGCAGGTAAAATATACAGTAAATGAAAAAGAACATTTCTTCAGAAAAATTATCTTGTCTACTTACTTTCTTTTTAAGATCATATCTAACAACTTCTTGAACTAAAACATCTGCCAAGGTCTTAAAATCCTTCACAAATCTTTCATTTTTCTGATCCCCCTTCTTCTCTTGAACAAGCAGTTCAAGTAATGATGATTCTGAGCGAATAATTCTTGCTATATTTGCTCCTTTCTCTGCAACATTGATTAAAGCATCTAACAAGACACTGATTTTCATCCTGAAAAAATAAAAAGATTGACACTGAAATGATACATGTACACATCACTCACGGGCCCCCGCATTTCTTTGTCATGATACATGTCACCCCCCCCAGGGCCCTGCATATTTCTTTGTCATGATACCACCGGAGCTCTGCATATTTCTTTGTCATGATACATGTACACATCACTCACCGGAGTCACCGAATATTTCTTTGTCAATAAATTAATTTAATTCACTGGTATTTCAAGCTGAACAGGTTAAGGGGAATACAATCATGCTTATAAGAAAAACAAACTCCCAACAGCAGTTATTTCCCCTAGCAGTGTACAGTAACACTACCATCACAAACCGTTTTTAACAAGATTTTGTTAAAATTTCAAAACACACAAATTTGCAGTTAAGCATTAGTTCTTTCCCCCTCCCATTTCTTGTACATGCAGGAAATCTGGATCTATATGAATACGGTAGATCTGATTGTTTTTTTTAAACTTTTGTTATTAATAGAATGATTCTAATTCTATATATTGAAAACTTAAAGATTATTTTATCATTTTACAAAGGCCAATTATTTTATTATTTTACAAAGGCCAATTTTAAAATACACTTTTGTCTTTTCTTATATATTGCGCATAATTTTACAGAAGATGTCATCAAAAAAATATTTTCAAGATATTTTCAAAACCTTTACATTAACATCACTTATATTGTAATAAAGAAACAATTAATATATACATGATATAGGAAAAGGTTTATTTCAAGCGTCAACTTTGTCTGGGCATAAAAATAAGACTTAAAAATAATCTTCAGCTAACTGACTAATTGCATTATGCGGTTGACAGGTGCTTGTTTTCACCTCGCCAATATGGCAGATAATTGGTAACTAAGGAAGTGATGCATGCCAATATGGCAGATAATTGGTAACTAAGGAAGTGATGCATGCCAATATGGCAGATAATTGGTAACTAAGGAAGTGATGCATGCCGACCTAATCAATGTTGTTAAAAGCTTTTTTTTCGTTTGGAATTAATTTAAACTTGCATACAAGTCTACAGTCATGACAGTAAAGGCTAAGTTTTCACCTTTTACAGAATGAAGAAATGAACGCGTTCTAATAATCTGATTGGTAAACTGGCCAGTGTGATGTCACAGCAAAGCTCAGGTGAAAAGGTGGCAAATTGCTTTGATCAAGTACATATAAAAAGAAACATCCTAACTAGTAACGGATGTCACTGATACAAATAAAAAAGACCAAAGATAGACTTTGCCACTTAAAAAACTATTTATAAGAAGTAGGTGTCTGGTACCCAAAAACAGGAAGCAGACTTACGGTTTAATTAAATTTTAGATTTAAACCCAGAAACTGTTCCTCAAGAAACAGCATCAAAAGGTAGGCAGTTCCAAAGTGGTGTGATTCTTGGAAACTAGGATAATTTAAATTTATCTGAGTATGCCCATGATCTAGCATATTGGAATCGGTGATTGGCCATAGACAGGGTGGACCTGGGATGCTGATGCAAGTGGAGGTTATTGGGCTTACTAACAGTGAAGCCAAGAATATAGATAGATAGATTTATTTCGGTATCACAGTGCATACAATGGTACAAACATGTTGTATTCATAAAATATTAGATAATTAAATAAAATACAAGCATGAGTATTAACCACGTCATGCAATAGCACAAAAAAGAGAGTGATCCCTTATTTCCATTGTGGTCCTTGTTACTGGCGGCATGACATAGAGAGACATGAATTATAGAATATCACAGATTTAAGCAAGCACATACAATAAAATATATTAAATGACTTGGTGGAGAACTAATTATGGAATATCACAGATATTAACAAGAGCTGTCAGTAGGACAGCGCGCTCGACTTTTTTAGTGCTTGCCAATAAAACAAAACTTTGACAGTTCTAGGCACACAAGACTTTAACTTTAACTAGGAATTTCTAAACACAAATCAAGAAACATTTTCACAGAGTTATCTTCTCTTGCTTACAGATCTTGATGGTACATAAGTACTCCAACTTTCAAAGTAATATCTCAAATGGTTAAGTCAAGTGGACAAGAATGAAAATTTTAACTGAGTTTCTAAGTCAAAAAGGGCCATAATTCAAATAAAATTCTTGACAGAATTACCGTCTCCTGTCAATGTTTGGGGATCATGATGGTAAACAAGTATTCCAACTTTCAAATTAATATCTCAAACAGTTTAGTCAAAAAGTGGACTGGTACGAAAAACTTAACCAAGATTCTAAGTCCATAAAGGGCCTTAATTTTTAAAACAAATCCCTGACAGAGTAACCTTCTCTTGCCTACAGATGGGGGTAATGATGTAAACAAGCATTCAAAGTTTCAAGGCAATATCTCAAAGAGTTAAGGCAATAAGTGGATTTTACCCATTTTCAAAGTAAAAAAGGGGCATAATTAATAATATTATGTACATTAAAGACAAACGAACATCAGGAAAACAACAAACCTCTCCTACAACATCCTAACAGGGGAATGATGAATTTAAAATAAGAACTGTGTATTTTTGGTAGGCATCTGACTTAACTTTGAAAATGTACAGAGTTCGATTACACAAGGTCTTTCAAATAGTATGGTCCGGAAACGCCCTCTATAAATGTCTTATCGTACTGATAATCTTGTCTCGCCTGGAAGCGTTTATCACGCCGTGCATTTATCACGCCGAGCGAGTAAACTGGTATTTGTCCGATAGTTGTATGCAAAACTGCCCGTCATTGTGTCATTTAAATACCACA
Organism: Saxidomus purpurata; assembly: GCA_022818135.1. NCBI lineage: Eukaryota > Metazoa > Mollusca > Bivalvia > Venerida > Veneridae > Saxidomus > Saxidomus purpurata. Next base: position 14,546,909 of record JAFMSR010000013.1, on the reverse strand, counting down.
TTTAATTTAAAAAATGGTATAATTGGAAAGCTGATGAAATTTTCTGTAAAACTGTGAAATTAAAACCTCTATATATAATTAACTATTATCTTTAGATGGGAGTTAAACACGGTCCATGCTATTCCGTCTTGGGATGGTAATTTGACTCGCGATACTGGTCTTACAAAACTGTACGTTATTATGTTATAAAATAAAAACGAACGAAAATCTAATTCATATCCGTTCAAAAATAACTCTTAATTTACATTTTAATTAGCAATTTTCCATCATTTGACCCTAAATATGGTGGGGAAAACCTCTGCACCAAATTCACCGTATCGGGGGAAAATCACCATTGACGCCATTTTTAGATTTTGAACCGATTTAACCGTCCCAAAAATTAAAATACGGGTGAAATACGAAAATCTAAGACATAACAGACGTACATTGCTACATTAGAAAAGATGTTCATCAACCTGAACACCATGCAAGTAGGAAAACCCCCCAAAATTGGGGGGGTTTTTGGTTTTTGGTCATTTGTAACGCAAAAATGGGGGGGTTTGGGGTTTTGGTTTTTTTTGAAAAACCCGTTCCTATGGGTCAACTTTCCAACTTAAATCCCCTAAAAGACATCGGTAAGATATAATATTATGTAATGTAGGGAATAAATATTGTATTAAGGATCACTTTGTTGGTCAAATTGATTGGTAAAATATCGGGATATACGTAGACATAAAGATCAATAATTTCGTTCTTTTTCCATTTTCCAAATGGCGTACCCGTTTGTCACGTGATCCGAGGCAAGTTATTTATCGTATTACTCTCGTTTCCGGACCATACTATTTGAAAGACCTTGGATTACAAGGGTATCGCGAAATTATATGTCAATTACGGAATTCTTACATGCTATCTTTTCAGAAAATCACAGGATGGTAAAATCAATAGTGTGCATTTCTTGCTGCAAATATCGACGTATTTCAGCCAGCTACTTTTTCCAAGTAGCGTATATTAAAAAATTATTAATGTTTTAACCTTTCACTTCCTTGTTTTCACAGCTACGCCTAGTGCTCTACGTCATCATTTTGTGTGTAATAGTTGATAGTAGGTCGAAATTCTCGTAGAGTAAATCTTTTAATGGTCACAAAAATATCTGCTAAAATCTTACCGAGCAAGTAAAAAATACAAAATTTTAATAAAGATTTTGAAAAACAAATGTCTATTCTTCATTCTTAACTCAATATTTTTGTCGCATACCGATCACAAAACGAATAAAGCGACTTTAACCTTGCTGAATATACCTAAACCAACAACCGGCAACTTCCTTTTTCAAAATCGTTGAAACTAGACATTTTGTGACCATAACAGCGGAAATTAAGCAGATATTCTGATAGGAATTGCGAAGAAAATCAGTTTGTGCTTCTTGACATGGATATTACTTTGTAAATGGAGCTATATTTGTGAAATTCCTTCAAATATGTGACAAATACTAAAATGGCGACATCTTTTGGAAGAAAAAATTTTGACCAGGGAAGGTAACTCGGTGTGACTTGTACTGTCATGTGGCAATGTTATAGAAAGTGATTATTGTGTTTTTACTTTGTGAAAAAATGCCAAGACAGAGGGAGCATGAAGTATTTGACGAGTTTGACGCCCGTGCATATTCACACCTTGTGCCAGGACAAAATTCACAACAACCTCAGCAGTACAGTAGAAAGCATGAGAAAAGAAAGAAGTCTAAACACAAATCTCACAAGAGATCAAGGGATAAAAGTGATAAGGACAGAAACAGGAATAGAAATGCATCACAAAATCCTCCTGTGGAAGTGCTGGGACGTACAAGTATAGTAGATTATGAGGATGTCAGTTCAGAATCTGCCGGATCTTTATCAGATGTGTCGGGGACACCAAGTTTACCAGCTGGACCTAGTCGTGTGGACTCTATGCGGGGTAAGAGAGACCAATCGCCAGCTTCTGCAATAAGATCATATATGAATGAAAGAAGCCATAGCAATTCTCCTGTGATACGTGAATCTAGTCCTCATAGAACTGAAAAAAGTGCTAGAAAATCAAAGAAAAGGCAGAGGTCGCCTCCTGAAATTCCAAAAGAACCTGAACCCAAAGTAGTTAAAGCTTACGTAGAGCCTCCAAAAGCATATGCGACTCCGAGAGCTTATGCGGAACCTATTTCAAAAAGTGCTTACAGGAATAGTAGTCCAACTAGTATGAAAAAGCGGCATCGGTCAAGATCGCCAACTAGCCCGTATGCCAGACGGAGAAGCAGGAGCAGGTATTGTATTTTTCATTGCTTTGTTTTTCATAGAACTGTGTTATTTGTTCCTGCTTAAAAGAAAGTGATAAGCTGTAGGAGCTTGGTTGGGTATTTTTTTCTCATTTTTTGGCCTGGTGCCAGTAGATTCTACTGAACAGTAGTTTGCGTATTGGTCAGAATGATCAATTTGATTATTTGTATTCAATATAAATTAAGCGCATGATATATCAAATTTATGAACTTTCTATTTAAACTATAATTACTCTACAGCTTTGAAGAGATATATTTACAAAAATGGTTTATGTGGAGCGAAATGCCAGTCTCCGCGAAACACAGTTGATTTTTACAGGACAGTAGGTCCTGTAAAATTTTGACTTTTACAGGACCGGACCAAATTTTACAGGACCGAATACTTTTTTAATATTTCATGAAATAAAATGACTATTCAGTGTTAAAATTTTATTTCATTTTGTCAAATAATGACACAGTAATGCATTATTAAAATTTTATTTCATTTTGTCAAATAATGACACAGTAAAGAAATGTTTTGCTGACTTGTAGAGTTGTACTACACAACTACTCTTTAACAGTCTCTAAAAAAGGAGAGTAACAGCGCAGGTCGGCATTACCTGGCATTTGTTTCCTTTTCATTCCGGGCTTAGCCCCTTCATAATACATCAAATTTAAAGCCATGATAAAAATATATATATATCAAAAAATAAGATAGTAAAATATCCTTGTTACTGATTCAGTGTTTGTTGACACGGCCATTGTAAAGAACGAAAACTCTTACAGGTAGTTGTTGGTACCCGAGCTAAGCGTATGTACTGTAGTAAACGACGAAACTGGCACCCAGTCATCTCGCGCGCTGCTGACGCAATATCCGTAATAACAAAACAAATTTGAATAAACCAATGAAGTCCGCTAAAATAGCTTAATTTGGTATTTTTGTCGCAATTATTTTTAGTTACTGGAAAGTCCAAATGAAAGTTAAAAATAACCGGTGTTTGGGTAATTTTTTTACCGGGCAGTCGGTCCTGTAAAATACGATGTTCAGAACGGACCTTCCAATTTCTTACAGGACATGTCCGTCAGTCCGGCCTTGTTTCGCGGAGACTGAAATGCTTGACACTTTGATGCAATTCTGTTGCCTGATGTCCGGGACAACCAAAATTGGTATCTGGCAACCAAAAAATTTAAAGTTTGGTGCCCAATCAGGCAACCACATTTTTCAGCAGAAAGCATTCTTCAGAATTTAATGTTTGTCTTTCAGAAGACCTACCTCACTATCTGATAAGTAAATTGTCTGAAAATTATATTTACAATGAGAACAAGTGACATATATCAGGGTTCAAATTTAGCTTTTTTTTCTACTAGCTAAATTTAGCTAGTGGTTTTTTAGTTCACTAGCTAAATAAAAAAGCTACTAGCTAAAATCAAATAACGATTTTTATTAACTTTAAACATGCCAACACTGTAATACTATAATTCATATAGACTATGTGAGACAAATGACTAAGTTAAATTGAGCAAAGAATAAACTAATTAACTGTTAACAATGTCAAAACTCTACAGTCACTGTCACCTTGCTGTACACAGTTTAGTTTCGAATGTTTCGTTAGGCACTGTCGCCGATCGTTTCAAGACACTTGTTATTTTCTGCGACATTTTATGCACATGTACGATGTCACCAATGTTTTGGGGAATCCTGTAGTCTAATTTTAGTTTCTAAATTTATTAACCAATCCGAACCGTCGTTACGCAGATAGGTCATTTACCATTTAGCGTATCTGTCCGAGGGTTCCAAATGAAGCGACTATGGAAACGGAGATCTATTTTTAGGACTTTATCCAGAAAAAACCAAAATAAATTTTCATGAATATTTTTACCTAATTTTTTATTTTTTTTTTTTACAGTCAGATTTTTCTAGACATGTTAATGATTTGGCTGGCATTTTTTGATTGGAAAAGATGAGGGGTTTACAGCCGTATTCTCATGTTCCCACTGATTTTTCGGGGGTTTTACCCCTGGACACAAAAAGAAGGGGGGGGGGGGGGGTAATTTTTTTGGGGGTAAAATTTATGATAGGCGTTTATTTTACAACCCGCGGCAACCACTTGGGGGGGGGGGGATTTTAGTTAGGCACAGTTGTTTCGGCCCATGGAGTCAACGTTGTCGGGCATCAATTTTACCCCGGAAAAAAAAACACAATGCCTTGTCTGCCACATTTTTGCATGAATCCGGATTTTTAACTTTGTTATATTTTACAGTGCTAAGATTAATTCCAAGCATTCAATGAAACCGTACATTATGACGGGGGGGGGGGGAATTTAAATGATTTGGCTGGCATTTTATTTGAATACGGGTTCAGCTAAACAGATGCGAGTTCGCATTTTAAAGCCACTTGCTTTTTATTAAAATTACAGGAGTGGGAACACTGTATTCTAAATTTCCACTTGATTTTAGCGAGTATGCGTGTCTAAATTTGAACCCTGCATATATATTGGTCACAAAGAACATAAAAATTTACAAAAGGACATCCCTATTGAGCGGCCCTAAATGGCATATATAGATCTGTTTATATTCTGTATTAAAATAGTTGACTGCAACCCTATTTCATCAGGAAATTAGCGTCCTTGATATATTCTGTTTGATATATTTTGTTTTCAGACTATTAATACCAGGCCGATCAATGAAATTGCCAGATTAAGCTTTTTTTTTAAATGCTTCACTTGGAAACTGTTTGAAAACATCAAGTATGAAAAAGACATGTCTCAATTTAAAAAATTTGCAATTTCAGACAGATGCCAGAATTGTTCATGTTATCCTGCAAAACTTTTGATTCGAATTGACAAGAAAAGATATCTTTGGCATTTTTTTGAAAACTAATCATCAGAAAGCTATAAAACTGCTCATAGTCATAGAAAATGCACACATTATACTTATAAAGAATTCTAAATGAAGATACACAAAGGTACAGTTTGTTGGGCTGGGGCTATTTCTGATTTCACATCTATAGAATATATATATGGAAAGCGAAAGTGGAAGTGCCAAAAACCTGGCGCAGGAAATGGCTGAATGGTTTCAGTGATGATGAGTTTATGCTTGACTCATCAAAGAATAAGGAGGTTATTAGTACTCGCGTCGGCACCTGCATTGGTCAAAAGCGAGTTTAATATGGTTGTGACAAAAGACTCTGTATATTCACTCAGATTTGACAGTGAAGTTCAGTTACTCAATAAGTGGACTGTGGTGTCACGTAGCTTGGATTTGTGAACAGTTTTTAGCTCGACTTTTCGAAGAAAGTGGGAGCTACCCTACTCGCCTCGGCGTTGGTGTCACCCCTTGGTTATTAAGTACCACCCCAATTTATTTCAAAACCATAAGAGGTATTGCTTTGAAACTTACAATACTTGTTTATCATCATAACCTCAATTGACAGACAAGAGTAGATAACTCTGTTAATGTTTTTGTCAGAATTATGGCCCTTTTTCGACTTAGAAAATTCATAGAACATGTTGAATATGGGTAAAATCCACTTGTTGACTTAACTCTTTGAGAAATCAGTGTTCCCACTCAGTATTTTTTTCAGGGGTATACTTACCCCCTGGACACAAAAATAAGGGGTAAATCTCGATTTTTGGGGGTATGAAAATTACATGATAGTCAAGCGGTGACCGTTTAAAATTTTTACAACCCGCGGCAACCACTTGATATAAATCCGTTTCGAGTACTTTTTCAGAGTTTTAACACTACTTGTAGTTCAGTGTTTTTTTTGGGGCCTTTTTGGGGCCGAAATTCGGCCCCATTCCCCTCCAAAATTAATATATATTTTTCCCCTTTTTTGACAAAAAATTCCCCTAAAAATGTTGAAAAAAATCTTTGATTTATTTAATCAAGAGATGGCCAAACTTGTTATAAAAACATGTTTTCATAAATTTAAACAGTTCAGAATCATTTCTTGCAATAATTTGATACCTTACATGTGAAATAGTCGGCCGAAAATCGCCGATTTTTCGTTTGTCACCTATTTTCGCGACCCCGATTTTTGTTATTTTTTCAATGAAAACGGTGTTCTAAAGATTAAAAAAGATACTAATACAATGTTTTCAATTGAAAATAGCAGTATTACTTATCATTCACATGTGTTTAAACACCAATGCTGCTAAGTTATGTTCCTGACACCAGTATTTTTATATAAAATTTTGTTATGTTAAATTCCTGTGTCTTCTCTTTATATTTGGCAAAAGAATAATGTCATTAACATGCTTGATAGTTTTTATTTCTTAATTACATTTTTAAACAGTATATTTTATACATTTCCTAAAAAATTCCCCTTTTCTGGCAAAATGACTAAAAATTCCCCTCCTGACGGGCCCCGCCACCTTTCCCCTCAGACTGAAAAAAAACACTGTAGTTGTTTCAGTACTTGTGGATGGTAACTCTTCACTTTGTTGTTGGGCATCATTTATTTAATTCGCCGTGAAGCAAAACACAATGGTTTGTCTGCATCCTTTTTGCAGACGAAGCCCGGATCATTAGATTGGTCACACTTTTAAAGTGCTAATATTAATTCCCAGAGCATTCAAATATGAAACCCGTCTTCATTTCATAACGTCAACGGTAAATCACCAGCAGTTATGCCGACCGGCATTTTCGTACGCGCGCGATCTCGCACGTGGTGAAAATTATTTGCGCGATATTTATTTTTTTTGCGTGATTTACGTAATAATTTACGAGAGTGGGAACACTGAGAAATTGCTGTGAAATTTGGAATACTTGCTTGCATCATTACCCCCATCTGTAGGCAAGATAAGGTAACTCTGTCAAGGATTTAAAAATAATTAAGGCCCTTTATCATGTTTATTGACTTAGAATCTCGGCTAAGTTTTTCGACTGAATTGTTTTTCAATGAGAAATTACTTTGAAAGTTGAAATACTTGTTTACCATCATGATCCCCAAATGTAGGTAGGTGAATGTAACTCTTTCAAGGATTTCATTTGAATTATGGCCCTTTTTAACTTTAAAATTCAGCTAAATTTCTCATTCTTGTCCACTGGTTGACTTAACCATTTGTGATATATTACTTTGAATGTTTGAATACTAAATGTACCATCATGACAAGGGCTCAGGCAAACCGAAAATTTGCCGGTCTGGACCGATTTTCAACTCGCCAAACCGATTCCTGTGACAAAAAATTAATAAAAAATTGTTCCAAAGATTTTCTTAAAATTTCATAAAACCGACTGAATGTCAAAATGTAAGTCATATTGACCTAGGGTTTCAAAATCGGACAGAAATGGTAATCAATGATCGGAAATAATTGGACAGCTGCTTTCGATCAATCTTCGATTATATAATCGAAATTTTTCTACAAAAGTAGTTAAGGTAGTGGGACCCTAATTGGCACCAATTCAAATCATGATCATAGGCTTAATACTTTCTTAATCTGTATCATTTCCAGGATTTAAAAGCAAATCTCAAAAGAAATTTACCGTGAAATAACTAAGTTATAGGAATTTTAATAACCCTACCCCCATTTTGGAATTATTTATAAAAATGACATCAGGCGAGAGATAAGAAAATACATGTATTTCATTTATTATTCAATAATTTGGTACAAATTTGGTATCAGAGTAACAAGAGCTATATTTTCTTTCAGAAATTATACACCATGTACCATATTATCAACAAGTTTTATATATAAAACTTTTATGAAATAATCAGATAGTATTACAATTTTCATGTAATTTTTTGACCATGTTCAATTTTGAACATCAAAGTTTTTAAGAAAAATCAACATTTTCTAGAAAACGGGCATGACTTTTTTTATATTCATAATTATCTATAACATTTTGGGAACAGCATGCCAAAAATTCACAATGTTTTACCACCTCTATTTAAAATAATTAGAGTTTGTAATTTCCCATCAGCAATTTTAGCCGGGCCTGCAAGTAATAAAGTCTTCAAATAAGGTAATACTTACCGGTATGTGTAAAAAATATTTAATTTCTTTTTAGTGTAAAAACAATATAGAGTGACATCGGGTGAAAACGGCCGTCGGTAATACTCGGCCGTGTCTGATATTGGCAGTTTGTGTATATTATGTCATATTTGATGACGTAGAACACACAGTTTTTGATAGCAATTTTAAAAAAATTCATGAAAACACCATTGAAACCTACACGAAGATATTTGAAAAGCAGTCAGCTAATTACAGTATTCTTATCTTTACCACGTGTGCGCCCCTGTTCAATGATTTGTATTTTTTCTTAAACTCAATGCCCCGACCGCACTCCGAAAATTGAAGGGCTTTTACTGTAAAAACACTGTTCACAAGGGAAAATTGTCGAGTTCACTGTCGGCAGTAGACAGACGGAACTTGGGTATGATAATACAACGTCCGTACAAGTGAAGATTTTGGCAGATGCACTGATTATGTCGGCATTAGATACTTAGTATGTCAGTAAACTTCCTTACCTTTTGTGGCGACGCTCTGCGAAATAAAGGAGTTCCAGTACTGCCAGAGACAAACATATTTTTCACGCTGCGAAATCAGTTATCGATGTACTCAATTATTGATAATTTCGTCAATTTAATTACTTTCGTTGACATTTTGTTCCACTTTGGCAAACAAAATTGACAAGGCGAGTTGAGAAACAGACTGAAAAACGCTTTTATGAAAAATGCATCACAATATATTTTTGTTCACCAGACGTCATTATGAATTGTGTAGGATAACAAGTTACTGCAATGGAATTCCGGTGTGTAAAGTTCCATACATAATTTACATGTAAACTAATTCATAAACTTACGGACTACACTTATAATAAATGCAATGATACCGTAGCTCAATCACTGTGATTGAAAGAGATCTCTTTTAAAAGAGTATTTTAAATAAAACAGAAGATCTATATAATTTATCTCGAAGTCACTACAAAATACGCAAAGAAACCTATATTTAACATAATTAAATACTGTTTGTCACTTGCATTAAAATTACCATGCGGGTTTTTGGGCGGAGCAAACTGACGATGTGAGTAAGAAGCTGGACGCTCGCACCTAAATGTCCTTGAATGGGGAGGAGTTAACCTATAAACTAGCTCTTATAATAGTTTCAAAATTGCGCTATGAGTGACGTAAGGTTATAACTGTATCGATTGCCAAGATAGCTAACGGGCAAACCCAACAGCAACGCGTTGTATGTGTACTTAAATTAGTTTTACCTTTACACTTATCAAACATGCATCCATTACTATAAGTGATGCTGTGGTTTATACACACAACTGTAATCAGTGCAAACTTAGTAACTATGCGCGCTCTAATCCCCCGAAGTGCGCATTTTCGAATTGCACACTTTATAAACTGATTATTTTATCATAACAAATTTCGAAAATCAATTGTTGTTTTAGTATGAGAAAAAGTAGGATCTCTTTAAAAGGTGCATAAAAAGCAGTGTTCCCACTCAGTATTTATTTCAAGGGTATGCTTACTCCCTGGACACAAAAAGTGGGGGTAAATCTCAATTTTTGGGGGTATGAAAATTATAAGATGGACAAGCGCTGCTTTTTTTGAAAATTTTTACAACCCCCGACAACCACTTGTTCTGAAACCGTTTCGGGTACGTTTTCCGACTTTTAACTATACTCGTAGTTGTGTCAATACTCGTGGATGGCAATTCTTCACATTGTTGTTGGGCATCATTTATTTTATTCGCTGTAAAGCCAAACACAATGCTTTTACTGCGACATTTTTGCAGACGAAGCCCGGATCATTAGATTGGTCACACTTTTAAAGTGCTAATATTATTTCCCAGAGCATTAAAATATGAAACCCGTCTATATTTGATGACGTCAACGGTAAATCACCACAAGTTATGCCGATCGATTGGCTGAATTTTTAGAACATACTGAGAGATTCCAGCAGAACCTATTCGTCCTCGGCATTTTCGTACGCGCGTGATCTCGCACATGGTGAAAATTATGTGCGCGATACTTATTTTTTTGCATGATTTACGTAATAATTTACGAGAGTGGGAACGCTGAAAAGCAAACAATATCGGATGAAACTTTGAGGCTCTTTAATTCGGATGCAATTACTGCTTAGTAACACGCACGTACTATGCTTCTTCTTAATATGCAACCTTTGGCATTATTGAGCAGAACCACATTGAAATGAACCTTTCTTCAGAATGTTTAATTAAAGATATTTTGAAATAAATAAATTACTTATTTAATTAAGTAACTGGTGAACTGAAATAGATCTAGATCTCTATTAACAACACAGTAGGCGTAGTCTAGCGCTGTGTAGATTTTTATTCAGAAATCTACTGAAAACAAAATACAATTTACCATATGTCTCTATATTGTCAATTGTTTGTGATGTCTTTTTAAAATTTTTCAAATTTTAAACTTATGTTCTCTTTTCCTCTCTTTTTTGGCGCGGCGAAGCTGTTTTGATATGCTCTATGCTATGTTTCAATATTACAATTCCAGTGCTATCCATTAGTTGTGTATAGCATACCCTATGATGAAAACAGAGCAGTATATTGAGACCATTAATCGTTGGCCAAGTGTCCGAGTACATACGACCATGCCGAGTAGGGCCTTTGTTATGTGTATTGAAAATGTCTTGGTTTCCCGTTCCTTATGCATAGTGTTGAATCTTTTTAGAAGCGATGTGGGAACCAGAATGTTGGTTTGTATAAAAGTCAGATCAAAGTCAAATTTATCATCACTGTAGCATTGCAAAATTGATTGATGCTTAGGTGGCCGGGTACACCCGAATACACTCTAAGCATATGTAGAAAAATGCAAAATAATGAAAACAAAGAAGAAAAAGTTTTTAAAAAAATTGTGGTTCTGGCTGGATTCGAACCTACGCCCGGAAAACCTCAGAAGATCTATAGTCCTGTGCTTAACAACCTAGGCTAGTGCATTTAAATTGAAGAGTTTCAAGTGGAGGTTTTTATTAGGAGTCCACTACCTAAAGTACACAATATATTGTCACAACTTTAATAAACTTTTTTGATAAAATTTATACTAAAACAAGTCAATAACAGTCAACACTGAACAATATTTTCTATCCCTTGTAAGCACTCAAAATAGCAGACACTATTTTTGCAGTCAGAGTGACCTCCCTTGTGAGCTGTTTAAACAACAGCAAGAAAAAAAGGACCCAAGAAAAGAAACTACCCACAAACGATTTTCTAAATGGGTTTTCGGTCATAGGCGACTTGGCCAGTGAACAACCGATTTTCGAATCTACTCGATCATCGTTTAAACTCTATATTGACCACAATTGTCTGTGTATTCGCACCTCCCAAGTATCTCCAATTAACGTGTCAAGATAATTACCTGAGGCGGGCATTAGTTAATAAGTCCACGTGATCAATATCATTGCCTCGGGCTCCACTTTAAATCGTTCCAAACACGAGGCAGGTGTGAGGAATTAAATGATCCCAGTTACTCCAAACAATCGTAATTTAGAATAATAATTGAAACGACAGCCAAACTGTAATATGCGGCCGATCATAACATAAAATTATATCTTTAGTCTCGGAGTAATGTTATTTACGGACCCTGTCGAGTGTCATTATGTTTTAGACTTGAATGTTTTTTAGCAGGAGTAAAAATGCTCAAAGAGACAAAATACGTGAGAAAAATAAAAATATTGAAAGTCGAGCGGAAACATTAAATTTATTTGAATTATAGTCCGTGGGGAAATGGGATATTACAAGAAAGTCAAGGATAAAAAAGTATGTAAACTTCAGACTGATGAGGCAGGGCTAGGGGATCCGTGATGCTCGACAATCTTTAAAAGGCGGGGAATCGGCGGAGGGGAGGGGTCCGAAAATCGCCAGCAATTAATGGCGGTGATTAGGCATGCCGAAAATGGCGATGGACCAGGAAATCAGCGATGATTAGTGGGGGAGGAGGATCGGTAGTGATTGGTCGAGGGAAAGGCGGAAAATCGGTGCCAATTATGAGGGGGGGGGGAGTAACTGTATTGGAAATCAGTGATGATTCGCGGGGTGGATCGACAGTGATTGACTGAGGAATAGTGATAATTAGTAATAATTGTGATCCAGGGTGGGGATAGAGACGTGGAATCGGCCGGCCCAGACCAATTGAGATTTTCAAAATTTCCTGAGCCCTGATCATGACACCTATAATTTTATGTAAGCAAGTATGCAAGAATAGATAACTCTGTAAAAATATTTTTTGATTTGTACTTAGTAATTCCTAGTTAAAGTCGTGTACACGTGCAACTTTCACTGTCATTCACAATCATGATATAACATGATTAACCATTTAAACTATTTATTTAAAACTTAGCTGTAGTATTCTAGGATATCAAACCATTAAGTTTGATAACTCTTTGACTTAATATATTGCTACTTGTGGCAGGGCTTGATTTAGCACTGGACCGTTGGGCCGGGTCCAGTTAAGAAGCCCACGGTCCAACCGACCTTCCAGTAAGCTGGTCCGCCGGTCCACATCAAAAATGAGATGACAATGTTACAAATCTTTGTTTGTCAGCGGTTTATAGAACGAATTAATAACATGATTTGTCAGCTACACCCATCTATAATCGCGTCATATACACCTCCAATCGCGCCAAATAGCGTGACCTAGAACTTGGAGTGACTTCGAGTACGGAGAAATATCGCGGCACTTCGCGGGGGGGTAAATAAAATCGCCTTACTTTGTGTGATTTTTCAGGTAGATTAAGGGGTTTACATGATATTAAATTTAAATTCTTTTTGGTAGATATTTGTAAACACGCGTTTTTTGTCTTTTATACATTTTAAATTGAAAATCATAGGCCGACCAACGTACATTTGTGTAGCGTTTTCAATATAGTGTATCAACAAAAAATAAAACTTACTCGTTACATTGTCTACATGTAATCCAAACTAATATTTTTATAATCCAAAGTCAACAAATACATGTACATGTCTTAAACTGTCAAAATATATCTGTCTTTTAAATGCCACGTGCTTCAATTAGATCAAAGAAACCTGACTAGCATTGGCGACCTTCTTTGATCTTGTGACACGTGCGTCTGTATCTCTATTATTAACAGAAGTTTGCAGTAAAAATTACTTTATTCGGCAAAGGTTATTCATTGAAATAAATATAAGAAAATTGTTACTGGAAAAAATTCTGTCACAGTTCCTGAAAAAGAGCACAATAAATGGCAAAAGAAAAATGGGCGCGACGATTTTGTAACAAACAGAACTAGTTGCTCCGGTAGTTTTGTTTTGAATAAACAACATTCGGAACTTTTTAATTGTTAGAGAAATAATTTTTCACGTTCATCAATCAGTCGTGCCACATAGCTTGGACTTGCAACAATTTCAAAATTGAAAGAGATAATTTTGTCATCCTTTATGACAGGCCATTTTCACACCTACCACGAGTGACATGCGAAGTGGAAAATAAACATTGACCAATTACGGCGGCTATTTCACGGAAATAAATATTTAAAATCTACATTGAAGTTCAGGAAAAAAATGACGATATCAAAAACGCGGTAATAGTATGGCGGCGATTCGCAACTAAAATACCGCAGCGGCGATGTGTGAATCAATCCTTGGGATTCAAAGAATCTAATTGCAACAGGTCGCTTTTACAGGTGTATTTTATCAACATTTTGATTTCATGATGTTATAAAAAAAGTCACTCAGAAATACATAGAGAAACGCAATAGTCTCGTGATCGATATTTTCAAAGTCACATTATTTTGAAGTCACGTTTTTTTTACATTTATTTGCGTAGTCAATTTATAGTATTTATTGGTGCAAATATTTTGGTCCAGGTCAATAGACCTCGGGCCAAGTGAAGTCTAGATGAGGTGGTCCGAAGGTCCAATTAAGTTTTCAGTCCTAAGTCGAGCCCTGTTGTGGCCCTTGTTTATACAGATTCTTGTTTTGCCTTTTACTGCCCAATTTTTGTTTTATTGGCAAGCACTGAAAAAAGTCGAGCACGTTGTCAGCTGTCCTACTGACAGCTCCTGTTAAGTTGATAGAGTTAATGACAGGCCATATTTTTCACACCTGCCAGTGACAAATGCCAAGTCAAGAATAAACTTTGATCAAACACAGTGAATCTTTAACAGGGGTTAATAAGTATTTGTTAATGCCAATAAAATCGCTGAAAAAAACCAAAGATCACGGACATGCAAAGTTGGGAAAATATGTAGCAAACGGGAAACAACGTACTTTTGAGTCTGGGAAAGGGATCAACAGCTAGATGTAGCTAACTTAAGAATTTTTCGGAAATACAACAGCATAGAGTACAAGAATGGAAACCCTATGACCCATGGTTCGACCTTAAAAAACCTTGACTCTTGAAAATTTGATTTTGACCCTTGAAAATTTAGGCTGAACAGCCAATGACCCTTGAGTTTCAAAGCCTACCAGACGCCCTGCGTTTAAAGCTCCGTAGACTTAACATGGGTTATTGCCTTGATGCTTGGGAAATCTACTGTTTAAATTCTCTTCCATATGAAAGTTGTACCACTCGATCAATTATTAAATTCATGTAATGGAAGTATTTAACCAATGCCTTTATAAATGCAAGATGATAGCCTTCGTGCATTGACAGCTAAAATTAAGCTGGCGGACATCGGAAGGGTTGAACTTGATGAACTAGATAAAGAAGGGAAAAAGCAGATGGTGCATTTGAAGTGTTGCTGGCACTTATACTTAGTATAAATGTTCTTCTTGCAAAACTTATTATTTTACATAAATTTAGCTCATTGTTTATGTTAATGATTTGAGAAAATAATATTCTTGTAGGGAATGTCCCTTTAATGTTTGTGACTAAATTTAAGGCCTATTACATTGTAGTAAGTCGAGAGTCATGTGCCTGTGGTTGGTGGGTGGGGACAGTGTTTCGTACTCTGATGGCTACCAAGGTTGTTCAAGAGATAAGACTTGTTTAAATATATGACTTGTGTGAAGTTGGACAATTTCCATTATTGAAAATTAATGGTTATATATATTTCTTTGAGTGACTGGACTGAATAAAATGAAATTCATCTTTTGCATATATATGGTATTCAGATGAGCAATATAGGGACATATTCAGGGTTTTCCCTCTGGTTCTTTAAATAGGGGTCCCGGACCCCTACCATTCAATTTTGGGGGTCCCTGG
The DNA here is from genome assembly GCA_022818135.1 of Saxidomus purpurata. Lineage (NCBI taxonomy): Eukaryota > Metazoa > Mollusca > Bivalvia > Venerida > Veneridae > Saxidomus > Saxidomus purpurata. The sequence continues at coordinate 14,531,497 of JAFMSR010000013.1, read as the reverse complement.
TAATATTTGCGAGTCCCCAATACTAAAAGGAGTATTTTACTCTTGAATGTATTTTATTGTGTTGAAGTCAGTTTCACTAGAAATTACAATATTTTGTAAATTGTATTTTTTACACAAGTTTTTTTTATAAATAAAAAGGCTAGTGCCTTCAATTTTATATAAAACTATGTACCTTTTGGCATTTATTCACTCTCGCAGTATGCTAATCTGCTTGTAACATAGCTGTGTAGTGAAGGTTTAGTACATATCCTATAAGCCATCAAACCAGGCTCCCTCAGTGCTAGTGGCCGTGGGGGTTCAGATTAGAAGTTTGAGACAAAATTGAAGATGTATTTAAGTCCAGGGAATTCTCCATTTTTTTCTGTTTTTTTCCTACTGATCTAAATCGCCGATTAATGAATTAATTACCAAAAAAAAAAATGCAGCAGCAAACAGTCAACAACGAAACAAGCAGTGTCTGATACTGTATTCCTAGCATATATAAAACATGTCATACGATCAAAGAACTGACTGGCATCTTAACAGCCAGTTTAATTATAAACATGTGTAATTGGTCCTTATTGTTCCCAATCAATGCTAATCCGTTTAATAATCGATGTTTACTCAACTATTAAATTGACAATAAACATTACACATGTCAAAAAGCACATGTATGTCAAGCTTTAAATTGCTTTGTTTTCTCGTCGCTTTTGATTGGCTTATCGTTTTTTATTGACCAATGAAAGCTGATGTAACAAACGGTAGCAAGTAGGCGGTGCAGTATCGAGATTGACACTCGAAAACATTGTCAGTGTTTACGAAAATTAGAGCTACTCAATGCGATCATGGCGAAATGGACGGGGATACGGCGACTATTTCGCCCATGTCACCCTCAAACATGATCCCTGCCATTAATTACCGTAAAGAAGAGTTAAATCGTGGAAAGTGTTAAAACTGTCACGACTGGTTATTGGGGGTCCCGAGGACGCAGGTATCGTTTCAAATGCGGGTCCTCTGCCCAAAAATTGCGTCAGGGACACAAGAAACCTGCGTCCGGAAAATCCCTGACATATTGGCCCTCTTGTTGAAATTTCTATTCAGATTCAAATTTTACTTTTTAGGTCAAGAAATAGATTCAAAGGAGTGCGAAGGTCTCGGAGTCGAAGTCCTCCCAGCTGGTCTAGAAGGAGTAGATCCCGATCTCGCAGCCATTCCAGGCAGTTGAAACGACGACTCACACCGCCAGCTAGTCCTACTGCAAGAACATCACATAGATCTAGCAGTAAAATAAAATATGCGCCAACCAGCTTAGCGTCTGAACTGAGCAAACACAGGAAAGCGCGTGAAATGCGCGATTTACGTGATGCTCAAATTGCAGCTAAGCTGCGCAAGTCTGTTAGTGACCTAGATAATAAAAAAGAGGTGAAAATTAAAAAAGAACGAACACCTGAACGTAAGAGTTTAGAGCCTGTACGTAAAGAACCTGAATATTCCCGAAAAGAGAGATTGCAAGATGCCCGAGAGGCAAATATAGTTGTTAAGGTTGAAAACGTTCAGCACAATCATGGCAGTATTCCAGACAGTAGAATATTGGACCCAGTCTATTCTCCAAAGAGGCAGGCTATGGAAAGAGGACATGAAATGGAAACTATTCCAGTACCTGTTAACAGAATCGAGGAGAAGCCGATTATTATTGCATTACCAAAAGATTCGCCTGGCTATGAAAATGTTAGTGATGTCGAGCCAAGTCCAGCACAAAGGTAAGCATTGATACTTGTGCGAATGCCGGTGTGGTTGAGTGGTTTGTTAGAGTTGCTTACTTGAAATTATTGTAACTGTTATTTGATTGAGGGTTGTGGGTTAAGAAATGGAGTCTATTACAGGCCCTTTGGAACAATCGATAGGTGTTAAACTGATTCTTGTTAAGCAATTCAATGAAAGTTAGAATCTCTTCAAGGGTTTGCCAACACTTTGTTCTACATGTACATGTTCTGTAACATACATAAAGCATCCAAAAGTTAATGCCAAAATGAGAATGCTGACTTGAAAAATATTGTATGCTTTTATGTCATTTGTGCAAGAAGGTACTGGTGCAGTCTTAGAAGTTGAAGTTACATTTCTGGTACAGGTGACATTTGTTGTTTGTATTGAATGTAAAATTGTGTTGCCCGAATCAATTTTTTGTAGTCTTTGGCATCTGGCAACCGATTTTCAAAACTTTCAACTGTTTTCATCATAGTTTACTATTATAATCAAAGTTTGCCATTGGTTTCTAGCATGTCCAATGAAACTGTATATTTCTAACTATAGTGTTCAGCAAGTCCAGCATAAAACTACCCCACCACCATCAACGAAACACAGAATTTCTGACTTGCCAATGCCACCAACAGTAGATTATCCCAAATCTAAACCAAGGTAAGGACAGATACATTGTTTCTGTAAATTTTCTTAATTTAAAACCAAAGTAGGTAAAGAATAGATGACTGTAGAACTAGATTGTCCTGCAGGGATTTTGCTTTATATGACTATGGCTATTTTGCCCAGAATAACATGATTATGATTCTGAATGACGAGGCTTTAGCTTCATAAACAATGTGTAACTCCTTCTTCCTTTAGATTGTTTGTAGTCCCTGCCCACCCTGGGAACTCTAACTGGGTGAACTTGCCACAACCCCAGTATGACTCCCATGTTCCTAACAAAATTTGAAAAGTTAGAAAGTTTACTGCAATACTCAGTTTAAAACAAGACATTGTCCAAACATTCTGTTTATTTAGCCAACAATGTGTAAATTCCTTATTGGTAGATAATATAACTTTACTTAATTTCAATTTCACCTTGTGTATTCAATATTAGTTGCGGCTTTTTATAAAGTACTTGAAAGCTTCTCTTAGACTTTGTGCTGAAAAGTACTTGTGCCAATAGAAGGAATTGAGGGGGTTGAAGATTCGAACCTACATGTACAACCCACCGGTATAGTAGTCCGACACAATGCCCCTAAAATATTGTGCCTCTCATATGTGATACATTTTCAGAGAGCACAGACCACCTAGTCCTCAAAGACAGCGGAGGTTAACAGATCTACCAATGCCACCGGTGATTGATGAACCAGATCCCGAACACGAGTATGAGAATTCTCCCGTCGATTTCAGGGATTCAGATGCAGACAAGAAAGAGCCCGGCAGACCACCACGTCCAAAGTAAGTTTTGTAAAAGATACAATGGAGATAGAAATATTTTTCAGTGTGTTTGCTCAGGTTCTGCCTTTGATTTTGATGTAGTTTCTTCTCTGTGAACATATAGCTTTTTAGCTCACCTGGCACTAAGAGCCAGAGTGAGCTATTAGGATCACTTACCGTCTAGGGTCCGTCGTCTGTCTCACCACCATTTCCTTCAAATGACATCATCTCTGAAACCAGATTTGTTGATGAAAATTGCAGGAATGTTCCTTGCATGAAGATCTATCAAAGTTGTTCAAAGAATTCCATTCCATGCAGACCTCTGGTTGCTATGGCAACAAATAGGAAAAACTTTAAAAATCTTCTTCTCTGAAACCACAAGGCCTAGAGCTTAGGTATTTGGCATGTAGCATCACTAGTGGACCTCTACCACGATTGTTCAAATTATGACTCCCCCGGGTCAAAATTGACCCCGCACGGGTGGTCACTTAGTTTTACATAGGTTTATATAGGAAAAACTTTAAAAATCCTCTTCTCCAAAGCCTAGAGCTTAGATATTTGGCATGTAGCATGGTGCAGTGCACCTCTACCAAATTTACAAAGTGTTTGGAATACGAAGAAAAGTATGTGTATTACGTTGAAATCTCGGTGAAATCGACAAAATGACCACCCAGGTCTTTTTAACTTTCTTCATAATGCATAGAAAAATAAAAGTACATGTACTGCGATTTATTTAGAATTTCTTCATAACAACTTTCATTTTTTATTTAAAATAACTTATTTATGTGCTTTTTAAAATATATTTGAATTTTGAAGGCCTAGAGATTAGATAATTGGCATGTAGAAATGCCTAGTGGACCTCTACCAAGGTTATTCAAATAATGACCCAGGGGTCAAAATTAAGCCTTCCTGGGAGGAGGGGAAGGTCACTTGATTTCACATAGACTTATATAGGGAAAACTTGGAGAATCTACAAGGCCGGCAGGCAGAGCGTAGATATTTGGAATGTTACCTAGCATTGTGTAGTGGACCTCTACGTTTTATTTTAAAAATTTGTAGGTTGTGTCTGCAAAGAAGGCACAATGAGCGAATAAAAGGAGCATGGGGAGAACGTAGCGTGGAACTGTTCGACATGATTGACATTATCGGAGAGGGAACTTACGGACAGGTGTATAAAGCCAAGGACAGCCTTACAGGTAAGCAAGATTTTTTCGGCAAGGAAAGGTACTTACAAGTTTATAGTCGGATACAGTCTTACAGGTAATACTTTTGGCAAGAGAAAGTATTTGATACAACTGTAATGCTTGTCTGTTGAAGGCAACTTTTAAAAACTAAAGCAGAAATGTTTGTCAAGGTATTGTTCATGCATTAACCTGTTTTCCTGTAACTGGTAATCATAATGATTTGAAATTCTTCATTTAATATTTTCCATAGTGAAATGGTATCAGGAAGTTATATGTTACTGCATTCTAGTAATGTTAAGTTAATGTCCAGTATTTAGGTCAGGGGCCTAGCTAGAGCAAAATTTTAGGGAGAAGTCACTTTTGGTCAAGTTTGATAGTCATAAACGTAATTATTAGGTGTGCATTCTTTGTAAGTTAGATGACAACAATATCTACCAGTAGTCAGCATGGTATTAAAAAACGTATACCTGAACAAAACTAAATTTCTTTCTATTGGTAAAATATTTTGTGAAAAATAACAGATGGGTAATCAAATCCAGCCTTCAAAAAGTGTAACTGGAAAATCTGAGGTACGAAACTCATTTTGTTGACTGGAAATACAACCGAGATACAAAAAGTGTACATAATTTCGGATAGAGGCTTACGCGAACATACGAATAATGTATCGTCTTTAATCCGATGTTGAAGCCTTCACCATGATTATCACTCGTGTCATATTGTGAAATCAGCCTTCAGGCAACCTTTTTGTCAGTCGCTAATTCCTGGGGGACATTGTTTTGCCCTGTCCGTCAGTCCGTCCGTCCGTCAGTCCGCATCCGTCCGTCCATTCTTCGCTTCCGGACGATAACTAGAGTTCCTTTTGACCTACAGCTCTCAAACTTCATAGGATGAATGGTCTTATTGAGCAGATGATCCCTATTGTTTTTGGGGTCAGTAGTTCAAAGGTCAAGGTCACAGTGACCGTTGGTCAATTTCTCGTCCGGATGATAACTAGAGTTCCTTTTGACCTACAGCCCTCAAACTTCATAGGATGATTGGTCTTATAGAGCTGATGATCCCTATTGTTTTTGGGGTCAGTAGGTCAAAGGTCAAGGTCACACTGACCGTTGGTCAATTTCTCGTTCCGGATGATAACTAGAGTTCCTTTAGACCTACAGACCTCAAACTTCATAGGATGATTGGTCTTATAGAGCAGATGATCCCTATTGTTTTTGGGGTCAGTAGGTCAAAGGTCAAGGTCACAGGACCGTTGGTCAATTTCTCATTTCCGGATGATAACTAGAGTTCCTTTTGACCTACAACCCTCAAACTGGGGGAGTCCGTCAGTCCGTCCGTCCATTCTTCGTTTCCGGACGATAACTAGAGTTCCTTTTGACCTACAGCTCTCAAACTTCATAGGATGAATGGTCTTATTGAGCAGATGATCCCTATTGTTTTTGGGGTCAGTAGTTCAAAGGTCAAGGTCACAGTGACCGTTGGTCAATTTCTGCTTCCGGATGATAACTAGAGTTCCTTTTGACCTACAGCCCTCAAACTTCATAGGATGATTGGTCTTATAGAGCTGATGATCCCTATTGTTTTTGGGGTCAGTAGGTCAAAGGTCAAGGTCATACTGACCGCTTGTCAATTTCTCGCTTCCGGATGATAACTAGAGTTCCTTTAGACCTACAGACCTCAAACTTCATAGGATGATTGGTCTTATTGAGCAGATGAGGGGGGGGGGGGGGGGGGGGGGGGGGGGGGGGGGTCCCTATTGTTTTTGGGGTCAGTAGTTCAAAGGTCAAGGTCACAGTGACCGTTGGTCAATTTCTCGTTTGTGATTGGGTGGGAGGAGACATATGTTTTTCTCAAAAACAGTTTTCTAGTTGATTGAGGGGGTGGAGTTAATGGTCAGAGAAATCTCTGACACTTTGTTTATTCGCTTCATTGTTTATTGAGATATTTTCGGGCGAAGTTAATTTCGCTTTTGTCACAGAAATGGGCGAAGTTGAGGTGTGAAAGTCGCCCTAGTCGCCCCCTCGCTAGGCCCCTGATTTAGGTAATTGCAAAATAAAGAATAGTGTAAATACTTTCTTGTAGAGGACATCAATCACTTGGATTACGCTGTCCTTAATTTCCAGGATTACGTAGATAATTTCAGTAAAGTCAGATTTTAAAATCACCTGATATAATGACAGCCCTAAGTGTCGAGACCAAACATTTTGGATACAGATGGTAAATTTCATAGTAAAAAGGTCTCGGTTATAAGACTGTATCATTAATAAGAACTCTAAATACGGGTCTGAAGGGTAGTCTTAGAACAGGAAATCTACTGTACCTTAGTAGAGGAAAAGCATATTTTTGTTACTAAATTTAGATGAACTGGTTGCCTTGAAGAAGGTACGACTAGAGAACGAGAAAGAAGGATTCCCAATTACAGCCGTGAGAGAGATCAAGATTTTACGACAGTTGAATCACAGTAGCATAGTTAACCTAAAGGAGATAGTTACAGATAAACAAGATGCCGTCGACTTCAGAAAAGATAAAGGTGAGACATTTTTTGACATTGCTCTCAAATTTCAAGCTATTATACAGTGTACAAGGAATGTAGGTTTAGGACTGCTTCAGAAAGACTTACTTTTTGTACATGTAGTACATCTTTGGTAGTCCTCACAGTAAGTCCTGACAGAACCAAGTGACTTTCTCGAATTATATGAGGAAGTTATAAAGAAAATCAGGGAAATAAACTTGTCTTCTTTTCTGAAAATACAGTTGAGGAATGTAACTTCTGTGTCAGATTAAAGACTACATGAAAAATTTATTTCATAATTTAATTTCATTAATTTTTCTGAGTTTGTATAACTGTGCAGTCATTTTATTTAGAACTTAGTTTTATTCCAAGTTCTTGCTGTCGGATTTTACAAATAGAAAGAATTGCGTAGTTCTCATACAGGTGTAATGAAAAATTATATGTGGTTCCTCGTAGCCTCATTAGTGTGAAAAACAGTCTGCTTTAATACTTTCCCTGCAAAAAGGACTTGTGGTGCAGATCATGATCAGACTGCACTGGTGTTCAGTACTGTCCACACTGATCATGATCTGCACTGATTTCAATGGAGGAACCACTTGCCACCAGCAGGGTAGGAATTAAAATTTAGGTGTGCTTCTAAGCTCTAGGGTTTTACTGAACAAATAGTAAAGAGTAGGCCCTTGAAGATTGATACTCCTTTTCTTTGCATTACTACACAATGAAACAAAGCCATCAAGGGACTTACATTGCAGTATGTTGTTATTTGAACGTCTTTGTACATGTTGAGAATCTAAGCTTGCATATCTGAGCCTGTAATTTTAAGCTAAAAGAAGCCAGTCGCCAGTCTGGATTTACATTTTATACCAAAGTTAGCTTTAAGACTGTTACTGTATTTCTTGACATTCAGAAGCATGTGACTGAATGGCTACCAACTTGCGATCTAGGTGGTATTGTTATCATGATATGCCAAACTTTGATGTGTGTGTATGAAAATGGAAGCACAGAACAAAGAGTTGGCCTGAGACTGGTCATACTCATGTTTTTGTCTTCCTATAGAAATTGACAAGGCTATCTGGGAACGTATCTAGCTGTGATACAGTTCTTCGTTCCACCTTGTACATGTGATACTTATGTTGAGAAAGACAGCTAAAATTACTGTTTGATTCTATGATACACCTGTCTGTCAATAAAGGTTAGAAACAGCTGGATAAGCTGTATAAAATGAAATTATGTTGAATAATTTAATCTGTTCTTAGCTCACCTGGCGCAAAGTGCAAGGATGAGCTATTATGATCGTTCAATGTCCGGTGTACATTGTCCATTCACATTTTCTTTCAAAAGAACATCTCTGAAACCACTGGGCCAATGTTAATGAAACTTGGCAGGGATGTTCGTTGCATTAAGCTTTATCATAGTTGTTCATATAATTTCTTTGCATGGCAATGGAAAGGAAAACCCTTAAAAATCTTCTTCTCAGAAACAGGAAGCCCCAGCCTCTACCAAGATTGTTCAAATCATGATCCCCTGGGTCAAAATTGACCCAACCGAGGGGTCACTTGATTTTACATAGGCTTATATAGGAAAAACTTCAAAAATCTTCTCTTAAAACCACAAGGCCTAGAGCTTAGATAAAGCATGTAGCATTGCCTAGTGGACCTCTACCAAGATTGTTCAAATCATAACCCCAAGGTCAAATTGACACTGGCTGAAATAGTTCTAGTGCAAACTAGAAAACATAAAACAAACATACTTACGTACTTACGAAATGGAAGCACAGAACAAAGAGTTGGCCTGAGTCTGGTCATACTTCAGTTTTTGTCTTCCTACAGAAATTGACAAGGCTATCTGGGAACGTACCTTGCTGTGATACGTTTCTTCGTTCCACCTTGTACATTTTACACATTGTAATTTAAAGCTACTGGTACTGCTACTCTGCTCTTGCTGATTGTTTCTGAACAAAGAAGTCATAAGCTTTTGTAAATCATGAAATATTCATAACTTTATTTTCGTCTTTATTCTGTGAGAGCACTCCTTTGTGAGTTCATCTTGTGGCTATTTCAAAGTTCACCAGAAATGATTGTCATTGTTACAACAGTGTGAACCAGTAGGATCACTTGTTCGAGAATTGATGGTCTCGTGAATTTTGACCCAGAGATAAAAAAATCACCAACTTTTTATCTCGCAAAATCAAAGTGATTTACAGTAAATTTAAAGGTTCTACAGTCAAATGAAGCAAAAGGTTAAAGAAAGAATAAAAATGTCATCGATTAAGCGAAAATTCTGTAAATTGGTTTAATTAAATGGAGTACAAAAGTTTTGACTGCTTCTGTGGCTGAATGGTAAGAGTCGCTGACTTGAAATCGCCGTAACCTCTCATTGATTGAGGGTTATCAGTTCAAACCCTGCTACCAACCATGTCTCTCTGTGTGAGAAAGTTTGCAGTTTCTAACAGAGGATCTAAAAGTATCTAATTCTGGATGATGAGGTAAAAAATAACTGAAATATGGTGTGAATGGGCATTAATTCCGGAGAAACAAAGAAAAAACCAACATTTTCATTGGTCAACGTGCTTAATATAGTCTTTCAGAATATTTTTTTATCTTTCACAAGCGTTTATTTATTGACTATTTCAGGTGCGTTCTATCTGGTGTTCGAGTACATGGATCACGATCTGATGGGAATTCTCGAATCGGGTCTGGTAAATTTTTCCGAGATACACATAGCGTCTTTCATGAAACAGCTTCTCCAGGGTCTGGAGTATTGCCATACAAAAAACTTCCTCCATAGGGATATCAAGTGTTCAAATATACTCCTAAATAACAAGTAAGTGAACATTTCACTAATCAAAATAAGTAATTACCGGTACTTGTCAATGAATTAGTTTGTTTTGCTAATACTGGTAGTTCAGACTGTAATTGTTCATGATTACACGTTTCATAAGCTTTATCATACATTGGACTCCTGTTATCTCAAACTTTGTTAAAATGAATTTCCGTTTATCTGTTTAAGTCGTTCATGATTACCCTTTTAGTAAGCTTTATCTTACAATGGACTTGTGTTATTTCAAACTTTGTTAAATCCAATTCCCGTTTATCTCTTTAAGTCATTTGCTGGGCTGTGTTATTCTGTTAATGTCAAATTCACTTCAAGCCAAATGCCTCGAACTTGTCCCACAGAGGTTGGCTTGACTAGAGCCGAACGTATTGGTTAGAAATGTTTATAACAAGAAAAATCTTCTGTTTGTCCTGTACTGGTACTTTTGATTTGTTAAAGAAAGAGAAGAAGAAACAAGCTTGTTCCCTTGTGAAAGAGTTTGAAGCATCCAAGTTGAACCGAATCTTGCCCTTGTATGTAATGACTAGAAACCTAGTTGCCCGGGTAGATCAGTGGTTAGAGTGCTAGCTTCCCTTTACTGTGGCCCAGGTTTGATACCTGGTGTCTGATAGTGGGATAGTTCTGTGGTCACCAAATTGGACAAGGTGCTTTTCTCCGGTTACTCGATTATCCTCTACTGTAGAAGGTCTCTACAGTGCGACTATCTGTGCCAACAAGCTTGATTTACCATAAGTTGTTGAACTTGTATTGCATTCATTGTAAAGTATGGTAAATAAAGTTTAAACCTTATGACGTATGACAAGTTTTGATAATTTTAGAGTCAAGTTTATAAATTACTTGCTAGTCCTGCTCAAGATTGTTCTGTTTTGCTCAAGATTGTTGTGCTGTTAAGTTCGCATGAGATCACTGACAAAACTCTTGATTGTTACTGCAGAGGTCAGATAAAGCTTGGTGATTGGGGTTTGGCACGTCTTTACGATGCGGAGGACAAGGAACGCCTGTATACCAACAAGGTGATCACACTGTGGTACAGACCTCCGGAACTTCTCCTGGGAGAGGAACGATATGGACCATCTATAGACATTTGGAGTATAGGGTATGATTGTTTTTAATATCTTTTGATATACAGAGTTTAGGGTATGCTTCTACTGAGTCCTGGAGCTGATATAGCGCATTTGTTTTGCCACAGTATTAGAGGGTCACTGGTTCAATTCCCACTGGTGGCATGGTGGTAGTGTGCATAGACAAGACACAAAAATTCCACTTCGTCTCTCTCTTCAAGATTGATTTTTATCTGGAACGAGTCTCAAAAAGTGATTAATCTAAGTGGTAAGAACTTGTTATGCTCCCCTTTAGAGAAGAAGGGTATATTGTTTTGCAGATGTTGGTCGATCGGTTCCGGACGATAACTCGAGAACCCGTGGGCCTAGCATCTTGAAACTTGATGTGGAGGTTGGTCATGACCAGCAGATGACCCCTTTTGATTTCTCATTACCAGTGGATGACCCCTATTCATTGTACTTTGATATTGTATACATGGTTAAGCAGTCCAACATAACTGCTCTTTTACAGGTGTATATTAGGAGAGCTGTTCACTAGGAAACCTATATTCCAAGCCCAGCAGGAGTTGGCCCAGTTGGAGTTGATAAGCAAGACATGTGGGTCACCATGTCCAGCCGTGTGGCCAGACGTGATCAAGCTCCCGCTGTTCCATACCTTCAAACCGAAGAAGCAATACAGGCGTAAACTCAGGGAAGAATTCTCATTGTAAGTACATGTACCGTTTAAGTCTTCTTTCTTCGGAAGTTTGTATTTTCATTAATTTTCATGAATGAAGCACTTAGCAAATCGTCACACTCGCAAAAATAGCGAACAAACAATGATTATATATAAAACTGTCTTCGCTAGCGAATTAACAAAAATGCGGATGTAATTTCTTAACGTCTCTCAAATTGAGGGTCTTCTAAACTAAGAACCAGTCAATGGAACTAGTCGACCAACTAGTGATGAACAGAAACACATGCGATACAAACAGGCTTTAACTGCTTTTTTACAGCCTACCAAAGTCGGCATTAGATTTGATGGACACCATGTTAGAGTTGGATCCTACCAAGAGATGTAGCGCAGAGCAAGCCCTGGTCTCACCTTGGCTCAAAAATGTAGACCATAAGATTATTAATCCACCCGAGTAAGTACATGTTTGCATATATATAAGAATCTGCTTTTCAAGCATCAAGGAATGTTGTAATCTAGTAAATTTACCCTGTGTAACTCATAGATGACATTTCTGCATTTGTGACAAGTGTAGATCATGATCAGCCTTTGTATAGTGTATGATGATGGTCTACATTTTCAATAGAAATTCGAAATTGTATAGGCCAAAAGAAACAAAGTGTTTTTGGTCTCATTTTTACTGCCACTTTTTTATGAGAAAATATCAACTTCCGACTGGCAAAGAGACAGTTAACACATTTTTCCATTTTTTTGGCCAAGGGTGTCGGGTTCTCTGTGGGGGGGGGGGGGGGTGGGGAGGTTCTTTGGGGGGGGGTGAGAGTACCTTTTTGGTTATTATTTACCTGCCTTTGGTCGAAGTGCAAACTTCTTACTTATTACTTGACTGATTTTATGGGTTATAGGTTCGTCTAAAGTGAGAAAGTGGGGGGGGGGGGGGGGGTTGGGGGTTTCCTCCCAAAAAAAAAACTCACAAATTAATAGAATATCGGACATAAACACCCTACGAATATGAGTCTTTTACAGTAAACAGCCAGACTGTAAATAATTGAAATACTGTTGAAATAAAGTGTTAAAAACAGTAAAAAAAATAATTTTGTTACCTTATTTCAGACCATTTTTGGCAGTATTCAATGTCTTTAAAGTTACTATCTATAATTTATTATATTACCAGTTTGCCCAAGGACCAGGACTGTCATGAGATGTGGTGTAAGAATAGAAAGAAGATCTTAAAGGAGATGAAGAACAGAGGAGAGGATCCCATGGCAAAATTACCAGAACAGGGTAAGTTTTAGTCCATGCCGATAAAATGTAAATAGGGTAATTTTTGCATGATGAAATTTTTTTAGATTTGTGAGCAGATAAATGTATATTTGCTTATTCTCTAATAGTTAATTTATGTGAAATGAATTTTTTGCAAAACTGGAAAATTTGTGAAAATAACGAAAAATTAGATCATAGTAAATATTACCCGATTTACAATATTTTAGCATGCTTTTAAAAGTTTATTAATATAGTCTTGTTTTATTTCTATAGAAAAACATGAGTAATAGCGTTTCTTTCACCAATCATGATGCCGGTATACCAAGGGTTTGAATCCTTTGTGTGGCACTAGATAGGATGTTAGTGGTAGTACTTAATAAAAGTTAGGCATAAAAAAGCGGTCAGTTTCGATTTAAGTTCCAGGGTCACAGTTACAAGTAGCTCTTTATCTACCAAGAAAGATGTCTTACTGGCATGAAGAAATGACTTGAATACAAAAGAAAGCCACATGTCAGCGTTGTGCTAGCATGAAAAGAACATGGTTCTGTCATTATTCTATCAGTAAATTTATTTTTTTAAATCATTAAAATCAATGTGATCCTGGGACTTTAATTCACTGCAATAGAGGGGGAACTTGCTTAAAATAAAAGATGGCTTATAACTGTTTAGCATTCAACCATCAATATGTTACAGAAACAAGTCCTGTCATAGCCAGACTTAAAATGTTAAAGTGTCATAAATAGCTGGTTAATAGAAATATAGTGATTAATCGATAATTGACAGGAAAATTATATTATATGTCAGAAAAAGCAATGACTTTGATCAAGAAAGAAGGGGCTATGATGAACATCTTACTTAAAAGGTAACTTGAAATGGAAGTATGAATTTTTTAGTTATTAGAGATTTAAGACGACAAGATGCAGTTCGAATGAAGATTAGTTCGGTAGAAATTATTCCTTTTACTTGTATAAAAGACTGTTCATAGGACTCCAGTTCATAGAATGTCACAATTATTTACTTACTTGCTTTTGTTTAACTCCATCTAGAGCTAATTATGCTTGGCATATGTTGGTCAGTCCGTCAGTAGAATGATTTGGCCTAGGTTCCTTAAACCGGTAGGTTGGCTGGTCATGCATGACGAGAAGATGACCCCTATTAATTTTGAGGTCAGCAGGTCATATTTTATTGAAGTCATGCGACAATGGTGCTTTGCATCATTGAGCTTAATCAGTTTGACTCTGAAAATGTCAGTTACGGTTTTGGTATGTATTAAGAGATAAATTTTGTTGCAAATCTCTAAGCCAACAACAGAGTTAACCAAGTTGTAAATTTTTTTTTTCAGTAAAGCCGCCAAGTCGCGAGGGAAGTCGTGACCGGGGAATTACCGTTCCTCAAAAAGCAGTACCTCAAAAAGACATTGTAGACAAACATAAACGTAACAGCAATGTTAGTGCACCCACGAATCATAGAGACAAAAACTCTGGACCAGATATAAAGGAAAAAACTGTGGATAAAATTGTGAAAATGGACAGTACGAGTAGTTCCTTGCCTTCCATTAGTTCCTCGGCATCTGTCGCAGGACTGGCCAATCAAAAACCTTTGTCTGGAATTCCAGCTCACATGATGACAAAGTCGATGTCTACAAGTGCATTGCCTGTTCAACATGAAGCATCTCCTGTGAAGCCTTTAAATGTCCCGAAACCTCGCTCACCTACACCGCCTGAGGATCCGACTTTGCCGACACGATATTTGGATATTACGCAGTTTAAGGCACCCGAGGATTTGGAAGGGGAGGAGGAACACCATCCGCCGCCTGTCTCTAATCCAAATCCCGACATGAATCAATTGACTCTAATGTTACAGCAGGGTCTGAGTATACCTGAGGTAGCAAAAAGTATGAACATAAAACTTGACGAGCAGACGCAGGAGTTGCTGAGTACGTTGAAACAACAACTCGATTTAGCTACGGCATTGGCCAAACAGTCTGCAGTTAATCAGGGTTCAGGAGTGCCTGAGAAAGATGTGGGCAAAACTTATGATTATAGTAAAATGAATTACACTGCTGCAGGTGAAAATAATTCTAACTTAAACAATGTTAATCAGCAGTCTGGTGATAATACAGGGGTTCAGATAGCCCTTAATCAAATGTTGACCAAGCAACAAGGGCAAGTAGTTACAGACTATAGGTCTCAGGATCCCACCTATTCCCAGGCAAGGGATCCAAGCGGGGGTTTATATTATAGTGATTCTAGGGACCCATATTCTCAGTATGATAATCGGCCATTAGATACCTCGGGAGGCGATATATCGGACACATCTCTCGCTGATAAACGTATAGCGGGTGAGAGTTATAGTTCATACGGAACCGATTCACAAAATAGAACCGATGTACCGGATTCTATAAAATACGGTGAATATAGTCGTGATTCTAACATATCAAGTGGTCTTAATTCAGAAATGCATTCTGCAGGATTTAATAGATACAATAGTGGCGATTCCAGATCAGGAAGTGTTCAAAAACAGTATTCATATGGTTCGGACTACAGTGACAATGAAGGTGCTCAAAAAATCAGTTCTCACAGAAACTCTAGTTCATCCAGTTATTCTGGAGGGGCCTCTGGAGGTTTGATCGGCTCCCCGCCTTTCAGAAATACTGGAGACAGTGCAGGTCCTGGGACAGGATTTGTACGCCAGACATCGGATGAAGGAAAATATAATAGGGGCCATGGAACTTATGGAAATACGTCCCAAGGATATAAAGGAGGTCAGCAATTTGGAAGAGGTGGTCCTAGACCTCTCATGTCATTTGATTCTGGAAGGGGTCGAGCTCATAATGACTATAATAGGGGAGGCTACAGAGAAAAATGGTAGTGAGTGTTCCAAATGTGAACAGCAGTGTGAGCACAATAATATAAGATTGAAGTAGGTGAAATGAGAAGTGACCCAGTGATAGATTGTGATCTTTACAGTGTCTTATGGCATGATAAACGTTGTTTCCTTGGCCAGTTCAAAAGTTCAAATTGCTGGAATGTAAATGGTTGAAGCTATTGAATTTGAAGTGGCGAAAGGATAAAGTGGACTATTTGTTTGTTCAGACGATAATGCATAACGGAACAGAAGAATCCAAGCATGTGCTGCAATGTTCAGTGTATGGGGCAATGCCAATATGTGGTCAGAATTGCAAGTGAGATTTTTTGTGAAGAGCTGCAGAGCACTATGGAATCATTTGTACAAATAGATGTTCTATTCATGGTACTGTGTGCAGTATTTATGTCTGAGTAGGTTGTTTATATAGTAAGGCTGTTCAGATGTATCTAATAAATTTGCTTGCAGGAGATTTATAGGCGTGTATAATTGTAGAAGAAATTGTTTATAAAATACTTCCGTCATTGTTAACGGAATCTTGTATAAATTGGTGCATCTTGTGTGAAAGTATATTGTATAGAAGGGAAATTTTTTGTCAAATGTGTTGGTTCATGCAAGACTATGTCGCGTTCTTTAATATAACCTCCTAGTATTTCCTCGTTATTGTTCTTTAGAAGTCTTCCGATTGCAGATGTACATTCGAATGTCTAAAACCTCGGTTTAAACTATAGCCGTTTTCCTTTATAGATGACCTTTGCTTAAATTTTTACTGATTTATTTTGTAGAGGTAAAAAAAAAAGATAAAAGTATTGACTTGATAGCATTTGAACTTCAAGCAAAAGAAACTGTAATAACTTACGGAATTATTCCTTGTAAATACAATGTAGACGAGTTTCAACAATTTTTCCCTTCAGTTTTGTAACCAAAGATTAAAGTAATTAAGATGTCCATTGATTAGAATCATTTCTGTTTACAACAAGCAGTATGGATCGTACACATTTAAAGTGATACATGTTGAAGATCAGTGCTCACATCTGTTTAGACTACAACGATATAGGTAAATGAAAGTAATGGAGAGGCTCTGCCGGTGTTGTATAGATGAAGCTCTTAATTCATTTGACTAACTTTGTATATTTATTTATGTGTACAAGTGTTTGGTAAGTTTGATGTTTGGGTTAAGACCATCTTAACATGGTCTTGTGTGAGCGGATCTCCCACTGACAACTGGAGTTTTATGAAACTGGTAAAGTTAACATCTTCTGAAACTGGTAACGTTGACAATCTTGAAAAGGTGAGAACCAATGTTCAGGTCATATCAGGTCAAGGTCACTGTTCATATCAGGTTAAGGTCTCTGGTCATGTCAAGTCAAGGTTACAATTCATTGTCAGATCTATGTTCTATTCATGTCAAGTCAAGGTTACTGTTAATATCAGGTTAAGATCTCTGGTCATGCCAGGTCAAGGCTACTGTTCATTTTAAGATGTTCTGGCCATGTCAGGTCAAGGTTACTGTGCATTTTCAGATGTTCTGGTCATGTCATGGTCACTGTTCATTGTCAGATGTTAATGTTTGGATCTGTAAACATTTTGAATGATTTTACGAAACTTTGGTCCAGTGTGGAGCTGATCTGCAAAACCATCATTTAAGTGATGTCGGTTCAAGGTCAAGGTCATACTTTATCAATTGATACCTCTCTGAAGTACTTTTATTGGACTAATGTCACCTTGAAAATTTCATGAATACCAAAACTCCACCGGGATCAGTTACAAATCAAAGTCAGATTGTTTCAACCTTTTCTGCTTATCTGTTTTAGCATTTCCTGGAATGTTTAAACCAAAGGCAGAACTGTACGAAATGTGATTGTAGTTTGTACTATTATAGGTTTTGAACTAAAATTTATGCTTAAACTTTTGAATCGCGATAAAACCGGATGATTCGTCAAATTTTATCAATGTGATATTCCTTTGCTCTGTATCGTCGACAGTTGGCTATCTTCCTTTTTATGTTGAATCAAAAGTTGCGGTAAGACATTCCATTACTAAATTATTAATGAATTATTGGCTGGTTACTTAGGTTTACAAATAATGTAATACGGCCCAGGTACATACAAGTTTGTAGTCTTGAATACTAGGTAGTAATTGTCGATAGCCGTTTTGCTATGAATGAAATACTTGAAAATTTGTAAAATGTATGTGTCTCACTTAAAAAGTATGATAGTTTGAAATATACATGGTAGTATACTAGTTTAACATTATTTTTGTCTGCTTGTTTATAAATAACCTTTTGCTTGTGGAATGTGTATGGTTGAGGAAGCTGAATGGCTGATTGAAATGTTGATCATGTGATTTTGTTACCGTTTTCTTTTATCACGTGATGAAGAGAAAAATAATGTGTCTTTGATGCCATGCAAAAGCAGATAATTTGACTTGTAAAACATCCATTGTTTTTATGTTAATCTTTGTTTAGTTTCATACAAGTGTACAGTAGTTGATAATGTGTTAATAAGGCATTTTCTGAAATTATACTTCCGAGGTCTTACATATTTTGCATCTATACTAGTACAGGAATTTCACTATGGATATTCATTATTTTATCATGATAAATTATGAAAATGCTAAATGCGTTAATCTTAAGTCCGATATAGTATACTATTGTACAAAGAGAAGAATTCACAACCTGCAGAAAGGCTAAGAATTGGTTTAAAACCTACAGATAATTTGGTTAAAACAAAAAGAGAAGGTGGTAGAACTTTAATGAAAAACTGTAGATTTAACACTTTTAACATATTCAGAAAATGTACAATGTATACCATACCAGTTCGAAGTACTTTGCCAGAAAATGCCTTTATTAACAAATGAAAATTGCATATATATATTTTTTTTTTCATTTTTCTTTACAAGGGTACTCCCTCTAAAAAATAAATTGTACATGCTTAACATGTCTATAGAAATTATTGAAAGCTGTTTTGCATTCCAGTTGTGTATAAGTTATGTCCCCCTTTTTCACAAAAGTAGTTTACCCTTACCCTGCTAAATGGACTGGCCCATCTTTCAATTTGGACAGTACCATTACTTTTTCAAAGGGGTGCTCGGTGAAATTTACTTCTAATGCTGGCAAAAGTAGAATCACTTGCTGCCAGAGGGGTGTTTTTGAATCATTTATGTCAGTTTTTCAGCAAGCTTGAATTGCATGTTGCCCTTGGAAACTTTAAAGTAACACATACTGGCTCTGCAAGTGTAATGCCCAATTTTTTGAGATTGCAGAACTTTAGGTGTGTTTAGGTGTCCCCAAGCGACTGGTTTCAAGATGTGTTGAAAAAAATTGTGTTAAAAAAACATTTTTTCTTTTTGGGGAAAAAGCCTAGACTGTTGGTTGTTTTTCATTTTTTGTTACTTAAAGAAAAAAAAATTGTGTTTGCAAAAGTTAACATGATCATGCAAGCAATCAAACAGCTATGATAGATATAGTCTTCTAATTTTTTGGTTGTTTTACTTTTTTCAGAATTATGTCATACAAATGGATGTATTCTAGAATAAATTGTCTTGCTTTAACTAGGGTTTTGTTCTTTTTAGCTGTATTTTAAATGGCCCTTAAACCAAAGTTATTTGAAGAATTCCATTTTTGAGCAGAACTCAACTGAAAGGAAAAAGACAAAAAATCTTTCACAAGATTCAGAGCTTAGATTTGATGTATAGCATTGTCTAGGAATCCTTAACCAAGTTTCTTCAAAATCATGCCCCTTGGGTCAAAACTGGATCGGCACACGTCACAGCTTTTTGACAATGGTCTTTTAGTCGAGTTCTGCAAGGAATGGAATACTTTGAACAACTTTGGAGGAGTACCATGCCTGTAAAGCTGTATCAGATTCCATCCATTGGTTTAAAGGAAGTAGTGGACAAACGACTGGCGGTGAGTGGTCACAATAGTTCACCTGCAGTGTACATGCCTAGATGAGCCAAAAGGTTGAAAATACCATCACTTCAAAAACATTGCCTAGATTTCAGAATAGTTGTACCGTAATATTTCTTGGGTGAGCAATACAGGGCAATCCATGACCCTCTTTCTTGCCATCTGGAACAACTTCATTAGATTTAAACATCAACTGGGTTCAAGCAGTTGCACCCACTAGCCATATTGACATTGAATCTAGATTTTATTAAAGTAAATATTTTAACAATGAACATCGGTCAAATTGTACATTTTAGAAAGTTTACCAAAGTCTTTTCTCCGATATTCATGACTGTGCTCAAACTGTGGCTTAAAAACCTTGCCAGCAAGTTTGTTTCAGTTTCAAGCTATAGATCATCAAGACATTTAGAATGTTAACAAGGTTTTCTTTGATTCGACAGTGTGACCTTGTTTTTTATTCTGTGACCCAGACTAGAACTTGACCTAGATTATTATAAAACACTGACCAATTTTCATGATGCTAGAGTACAAAGAGTAGTCTTGGAGTGGAAATGATTTTCTTTTGATCAAGGTACCTGTTGGTAGTGATCACATAATTATGACTGTAGAAGATATTCTGAAGAAATTTCATGATCGTGGCCTCTAGTACGTTCATATTTACCTTTGGTTTGACTTGGAACTTGTTTTGATCCAAATATGACCAGTTTCAAGCTTGACCTGCCATACAGATTTATCAAGACAAACACTCCTGCAAAGTTTTCATGATGATTTATTACACAATGTGATCTGTTTAGAGTGGTAAAAAGGTAATTCTTTGAATTTATCTGGTAACCTAGTCTTTGATCCTGTGACTAAAATCATGAACAGACAAAAATCCTTCAATGCACGAGGAAGTTAAGTCCAGGGTATTGTATGTCAATTCTTTTTTAGTCAATTAATATGACCTAGACCTTTGAGGTTTTGGGTCTTGCGCGGGATACACCATCGCACTGCGATGAACAATTGGCTTGAGTCATTTCAAAATCCTTTAATGCATGACAAAGATTAAGCCAGGACATTCATTTTTGACCTTTAACCATCAAGTGACCTTGACCTTTGAAGAACAGACCTTGATCTTGAACTGCACACACCTTCCCATTGTAAAAAAAATCCTTCAATGCCCAAGGAAGATTCAGCCTAGACAAGGTCTCATGTGTCCAAGTTAAGTGTGACCTTTACCTTTCAGTGACTAATTAAAAACTGGGTCTTGCGCACAACACACCCTCCCATTGTGGTGAATACCAAGTGAATTCAAAGCATTCAATGGATGAGGAAGTAGCATAATACTGAACCGTCGAGGTGATAACTATGTCGAGCCTGCCAATAGTGTCAACTTGGCATATAATGATATTTCGTGATACAGAGTTGTAAGATATGATAAAATCTTGTCAGAATCTGCAAGGCCATTAAGCTTAGATAGCTTCGAGTACTGGTCCTTTACCATGTTTGTTCACAACCTACCCTTAGTGTCAAAATTGGACCTGCCAGAGCTTGAATGATGTGTTTTGACATTTATCTGTACGTTTTAGGGTCGAGTCTTGCTCTCTGTGACTGACTATGACTCCGACTTGTCATTATAGGCAGTCCTCGGGAGTGGTATAGGGCCACCATGACCCTAGTTTACATAGGGCTGATCAAATTTACAACTTGAACTAGACGATTTTTTTTTCAATATTGACCCCAGGGTTGTGATTTGAACAAACCTGATAGAGATCCACTAGATAATCCAACATACAAAATACCTTAGTTTTAGACACTGTGGTTTCAGAGAAGATTTCTTAAGGTTTTCCAAGTGACCTCCCAGGTGGGGAAAATATTGACACCTTGAATAAGATTGCAACAAATGTGGTAACCGTCCACTAGACACTGCTACACACTAGCATGATTTTTAAAGTTTTTTCCTATAGGTAAGTCAATTGTTGCTAAGGAAGTGACTCATTGCTAAGGAATTCAGTGGTCGCTAGGTAAGTTGCTGGTTGCTATAGGGACTCACTGGAAGCTTATTTTCCTATAGCTTTATATACAGACAATTTTGACCCCACAGGCATGATTGGAACAAACTTGGTAGCCGTCAACTAGACAATGCTACACAAGCAAGTGTAGTCACTCATTGCTTGGGTGTGGTCAATTTGACCCAAGAAGCAGGATTTGAAACTCTTAGTTTATGCTACACATAAAATATCTATTAATATATAAAGCTCTAGGTATTGTGGTTTTGAAGATTTTATAAGTTTTTCCTATATTCTCATGACCCCAGGGACAGGATCAACTTTTACCCTGGGTCATGATTTGAACAAATTTGATACAGATCCATTAGGCAATACTTCAAGCCAAATATCTAAGCTCTAGGCCTTGTGGTTTCAGAGAAGATTTTAAAAGTTTTTCCCACAGAAACCTATGTAAAATCAAGTGATCCAGACAGATTACTTTTGACCCGGGGCTCATGATTTGAAAAGTCTTACTACACTCAACAACTTTTCTAAGTATACACCACAATTATATGTAATATAAAAACCATTTTTAAAGATACGCTCATGAAAATTGGTCAACAAATTATTAGATTCATTCTTCTAATATTCAGTATAAAATTGATAAGAATGAATGGCAAATTAATTGTTTTACAGAGTTTACATCACCGCACACCTTAAAGTGAAATTCACAAAACCGTAAATTACGGTAATTATCAATTTGTTCCAAATTATTTAAAAAGGTTCAGTTTTTGTTACAAAAGGGTTTTTATATACAAATTCCAGATATTATTATCCTGCCTTGATCAAAATATCCTCCAAACACTAAATTTGATGATGGATTTGATCTTTCTAACCTTACTGGAATGTCCTTTCCCATGCATTTATCCAACAAACCTTGTTAATTGATTCAATACAGTGCTGTTTTTTCTCCAAATTTAAATTTTTACACACCAAACTGACCATGAGTGATCAATGAGAAATACCGAATACAAATTCTTAAACACGGGTACGTCGAAGCGACAAATGAGTTGAAAATGAAGTCAGGGTACTCATATTCTATCAAATCTTCATCCGGTTGAAATGCAGTTGAGGATTAAAATCAGTTAAAACTGTAAAAATTCATTTTTACACTTTACATCTGCCCAAGAACATCTTCTTAAAGGTTTTGAATGAGCAAACATTGCCACAAGTCTGCTACTTTTGTATTAGTGAATCAAACACGAGTGTCTGTTTTGCGCGCACATTGATCACAGTCTGGTAATTTTGACGTTTTTGTGACTTTTGAATATTTGGGTTACTGTGTTTACAGCGCTGCAGATCATAGTGTTTGGTACCTACCTTTATAACTCTGATGGAATGTTAAATATCTATCTTTGATCTTAGGATTTTGAAATATTCATCAAAATATCTTAAAAATTGAATAAACTACAAGACTTCTTTTAGGTGTATACTTAGAAAAGTGGTTGAGTGTAGAGGTCCACTAGACAATGCTAAATACTTAATATCTAAGCTCTGGGCCTTCCAGGTTTTAAAAGGTTTTTGCTATACCAGAGTTCTTATTGGAACTGCTTCATTTTAACAATCTTTGATGAGGGTCATCTATGGAAAATTGATGTGAAGTTTGGTTGAAATTGATCCAGTAGTTTTTCGTAAGATTTGAATGGATGCTGGATCACGAGTGGTCACAGTAGCTCACCCTGAAATTCATCCAGTAGTTTTTCGTAAGATTTGAATGGAAGCTGGATCAAGAGTGGTCACAGTAGCTCACCCTGACAACAAGTGCTCTGGGGAGCTAAAAATTCATCTATAGTTTAGGAGACTTTCATGTCCTTTGACTTCCAAGTGTGGCCTTGACCTTGAGTCATCAAGGGAAACTAGAGCTATCGCTAAATGTGATTAATACCCCCAAAAGACTGCTTTATAAACTGAAGAAGTTCGTAGTAACATAATACCTTGCAAACAAACTAAAAAGAGATATTGTTCTTAGCAATAACTCTGTAATTTGTCAAGATAGAGTTATGGTTCTTGTACACTGCACTTCCTCTCAATGTGCTTGACCATTGTACGAAGTTGTATTGAATTCCAACCAATAGTTTTCGAATCATGCTCGAGAAAAGTAAAAAAAACAAAGGGCAATAACTCTTAAATGAGTCAAGATAGAGTTATTGATTGTTCTTTTGCATTGCACTTCCTCTCATTGTGCTTGACCATTGTATGAAGTTGTATTGAATTCCAACTTGTAGTTTTAGAAAAATGCTCAAGACAAGGAAAAGTAACAAAGGACAATTACCCTGTAATTAGTCAAGATGGAGTTATGGTTCCTGTGCACTGCACTTCCTCTCATTGTGCTTGACCATTATATGAAGTTGTATTGAATTCCAACCAGTAGTTTTCAAATTATGCTCTGGACAAGGAAAAGTAACAAAGGGTAATAACTCTGTAATGAGTCAAGATTGAGTTATGGTTCCTGTGCACTGCACTTCCTCTCAATGTGCTTGACCATTGTATGAGGTTGTATTGAATTCCAACCAGTAGTTTTAAAGTTATGCTTCAGACAAGGAAAACTAACAAAGGGCAATAACTCAGTAAATACTCAAGATAGAGTTATAGTTCTTGTACACTGCACTTCCTCTGAGTGTGCTTGATCATTGTATGAAGTTTTATTGAATTCCAACCAGTAGTTTTCAAGTTATGCTCCGGACAAGGAAAAGTAACAAAGGGCAATGACTCTGTAATGAGTCAAGATGGAGTTATGGTTCTTGCGCACTGCACTTCCTTTCAATGTGCTTGACTATTGTATGAAGTTGTATTGAATTCCAACCAGTAGTTTTCAAGTTATGCTTCGGACGAGGAAAACTAACAAAGGGCAATAACTCAGTAAATACTCAAGATAGAGTTATTGTTCTTGTACACTGCACTTCCTCTGAGTGTACTTGATCATTGTATGAAATTGTATTGAATTCCAACCAGTAGTTTTCAAGTTATGCTCTGGACAAGGAAAAGTAACAAAGGGCAATAACTCTGTAATTAGTCAAGATGGAGTTATGGTTCTTGTGCACTGCACTTCCTCTCAATGTGCTTGACCATTGTATGAAGTTGTATTAAATTCCAACTAGTAGTTTTCAAGTTATGCTCTGGACAAGGAAAATGCAACAGACCGACCGACCGACCAACCACCGGGTGACTCCTATATACCCCCCTAAACTTCGTTTTGGGGGTATAATAAACCTTGACCCAACTTCCATTAAAATTGACCCATTAGTGTGAACTTGAACCACTGCAGTCAGACCATATAGTTCTGTGCATCTATGTTTCGAGCAGGAGTACCCTTAATCTTGAGGAAGCATAAAAGATGAACGTTTTGACAGATGGCAAAATGCATGAAAATCCTTCAAGGAGTTAAAGACATACTCCACATAGAAACTTGACCTTTGACACCCAAGTGCAACCTTGACATTGAGCCAGCATGGAACATGAGTTCTGCACATTAAAGACTGTCAGAAGATGATCATAGTCATGTTGAAACTTAACAAAGTGTTCAATGTTGAAGCCTCAACATATCTGTGGCAACTCAACAGCAAAAGTTACCTTGGAAATATTGCCATATGTTATCTGGAGTAATGCTCCGGAACTTGCTTGAAACATTGTAGCCTGGCACAGGATAGGTTGTAGAATCTGAGCAGCCACACATCTGACCCTAGAGAGTGGAGACATCCATTATGACATCTTGTTAACTAATGAGTTCATTCCAATGACAAATGGGACCAAGTCTGTTGAAGGAATGGTGAACCCTTTTCTACAGCAAGCGTCTATGAGGTGGATAAGGTTTTCAACCCAAAGGTCAACTATGTTTGGGGGAGAAATTACTGTGATAATGTTAATTATACATGTACATGGGCAGGCTACACCTTGTAATCGTGGACCAGCAGACGTGCATCTCCCAGACTCCAAATGATTTCAATAGTGTTGATGTTGATTAAGTGGGCATCTACTCTGACAAGGATCAGTTGATTGCGGCTGCCATTGTCTTCCTCAAACAGCATCCATGAATGCAGCAAGGCAAAGATGGACCACATACTGCAAATTACCACCTGGTTACTAGTAACTTTTGGAACTGTTGATTTTGTGAGAACTAGAAAGTCAATGTAATGTACATGTAGGTATGAATTGCGATGCAGTTGGGCTAATAACGTCATAAATATATGCTATTAATTTAATATTGAATTTGATATTGAAACAGTGTAATAATGTGTTGAATGTGGACACATTTCAAGCAAAAACTTTTCAGGTTTTCAAGTAACAACTTTTTTGTAATCTGTTATCAGCATGTTCAGTTTGTGGAATTATAATCAATGTGCTGGTTAGGATAAGATTTTTCTTCAGGTACATGGTTGCATGTATATGGCCTGAAGTATCAATATCCATGATTGTGCACACTTCTTGATATTCACATGACTTGTTGTAAACAAGATGTTTTGAAATGACATTGATCCTTTTTACCTTTTATATACCGTAATGGTGTACATGTACTTAATTTTGTGGACACTGATTCAGCAAAAAGAATTGGAAACAACACTTTAGCAAAAGGACAACATGTTTACAAGTAAATCTTTAATAATGTTGACTCAGAAACATTGTTTTCATGATTTGGAGACAAATTATATTTACAAATTGTGAAAAGGTAAATAAAATGGATAAAACTTCAACAGACACTCAAATGTTGATATAAAATAACAGAATGATAAAATGCTGCCAATTTCTATCTTATTTCTCTATGATTGAATTTCAATGTACCATTCTGGAATAATTATAAAATGATAAAAATTCCTGAGACAGGAACTGTGACCCCTAAATTCTATATTTGGCTTCAATTGATATCATGAAACTTGGATCTATTTACAGAAGCTACATTTGTAACTTATCAACGATGAATAAACTGATAGACTGAAGATACATTGTATTCCCTCGGTGTGGATAAAGAATTCCATACAAAACTTATATCCAGCCTCATCAACCAACAGCTATCTATTATACTACTGTAGACCAGTCTTCACTCAGCATGCTCAGTGTGCCAGTAGTATTACGGATACAAGTGCATGAAAACATACATGTATTCTCAAAGTCATTTTAAATAAATGGGAATTTCACCTTTCTTCTCTTACGTTTAACCTGTAAACATCTATATTGTCATTTAATAATTTACATAAAACAAAAGATAAGCAATGAACATGTTTCCCTGAACTAATCCTTGAAATTTTTCTGCTGCCTTTAAGTCACCTCCTTTTACAACTATCATCAAGTATTCATGTTTTGTTCTGTTCTTATAACTCCTAGGTGACAGTATAAACCAATTTTGTGAAGTATTCTATCAAACACCAACTTAAGATCTCTCATTACCCAAGCCTGTAAAACACAATCATCTTTCTTTCAAAGAAAGTGCAATTGGAATTCTACTACTCATTTCTCTTAAATATCAGGGTACCTGTACGCAAGTTAACTGTCGCATGACAAAATCCTATCATATCTCATGACAAAATGCTATCATGTCTTTATGAATACTGGTTTTGAATATCGCCACGGGTCTTCAATCATATTAGGGTGATAATAATCCTCAATGTTTAAACTCCCTCCTGCATTACAATCAAAACGAGGCGTCTGTGAAATAAGAAAAAGAGTGTAACATTATACTTCCTAAAGAATAAAATCAACATGGTTTTACGTTTAAGACAAGTGTCTTCTTCTACATGTTAAATTTAGCTTAAAAGTTAAATGACAGGTTTGTCAAGAAGACAAGGTTTTAAAACAAAAAGGCCATTGATCACTCAAACTATTGCTCGAAGTACAAACAGTTCTAAGAGGAATTTTGTGTATTTACTTTTAAATTAATATGGCTTATGAAAAAAAATTAATATAGGAACTGCGCTTGTACGATGTTAACAATCAATTTTACCATTTAATATGTTAACAATCAATTTTACCATTTAATATTTCTTGAAAAAAAACACTATCCTTATTGAACTCAAAATTGAGTTTGACAAAACCACTACCATCATGACCGTGTGAAACAATGAAATCATTTTTTAAAAGTATTAACCCAAAATAATCACCTGTCCGAACTGGTTGCTAAAAGATTTTCTACCATTTCCTCTGCCTCTATTTGGAGAAAAATAGTGTGGAGTTTTGAAACCACTGCCTTCCCTTGATAGGTTAAAACTATTATTTGATTGATTATTATTTCCATAAGCGTGATAAGGTGAATACTGGCGTGGGCTATGACCTCTTGGACTTTGTTGGAAGAATGGATTCATATGTGCATTAGCCCCAGGTGAATGGCGAGGGCTATAGTGTCTTGGGCTTGGAGTACTGTTTTGTCGCTTAAATCCGGTATTCTGGAACGCTGGAGCACCAAAATTAACTGCTGGGCTTCCGAATGCTGGTGCTGGACTTCCAAATGAGAGAGATTTTGGCATGTTTACGCCCGGTGATTTTTTCTGTGAGATATTTTTAAAACTATTAGGTGAAGAAGTTTTGTTTCTATTGGACATCGCATCATTAAAAGGTATAAAATCCATATTTTCTTTCAAATTTATCGAAAATACGAAAAAATATTTTACCGGAACCGGATATAACCACTCTTCTGACTGGATTTTACTTTGTATTTACAATTTTCACCGATAAATAAGTATAACAACAGCGAAAAGAAATCGATCAAATGAACTTTTTTTCTATCGTGGAAATATCTTAGATGACTTTGTTTTATCTTATAACTGGTTCGTTGCGCCATGAGATGTATCTCACTTTTAACAACTGTCACACGACCTGCGCCTCCGTATCATAATCAGTATTGATTGTCTCGGAGTATTATGTAGATGTAGATGTAGATGATTAGTTATTAAAAATAAATATTTGTTTACATGATTATATGGGTCAGTGTGTCCAGAATTAAAACAGGATTTGTCACTACTTAAGGTGTATCACTGTGCAGTCAGGCTAGCTACAGTATACTTTAGTAAATTTCTCATTGGTGATTTAACAGTTTTATTACATTGCTGTATATTATACGTTTCTTAAATAAATAAAACGAAATGTATATTATGTATGAATACTTTGATCTGTATAAATGTGAATGTTTGGTGTACAAGGGACTGATATTTATTATTTTTGAATTATGACATTTTCAGGAAGCATATATTCGTATGATATATCAAAACAAGTATCTTTAATATCGGTTGTATATCTTCCAGTGTCACGTTCCTACCTACTTATGAGGTTAATTGTATAAATAATACATAATCATGTGTTTGGATAGACCAGTTGAGCTATATTGGTGGACTTAATTGTTTATATCTTATAACTTACTTAAGAAATAATAAATGCCTCCCTGTATTTTATCGTTGAATAAAATATAGTCAGGAATTTGGATGCGTAGTAATTAAATCACGAGTTTAATTTTTCGCATCCAAATGACTGACTGTATTTTATTCAATGATAAAATATAGGGAACAATTTATTATTTCGATTCTAACACGTTATTTTCTTTGAAAACAATCCCGAACTTTATTTAACGCGTAGTAGTACATCATTGTAACCTTAAAACGCGAGATACGATTGGACGCGCTTATTTACATACGTCACGTCGTTACGTCATTTAAGGCACGTCGTCCTTGGAAAAACGTGCTGTATTTTATCGTAAAATAAAATACAGGCTTTTCCCTATATGTTTATATAGGAAAAACAGCCGCTTGTGTTAGAATTAACCATATGTGATGTCTTTAGAGTTTTACTATCTTAACAAACTTAATTGATCAAGCAGAGAAGAAATATTGAAGTAGGGACTGATGAAATATTGCAGTGTTACTTTATCTGAATTTGAATTACCTTGAAGAAATAATATTCTGTTTAGATAAACAGACACAACTATAATTAATAACCATAACTCACGCATTTCCACGTGATAGTTAGCTTGAATAAAAAACAAAACAAAATGATATGGATGTATCTTAGATAACACAGGTATCAATTGATTATTAATATGCATACCAGCGGACTCACTGTCCACAAAACAAAACTTTTGGCAAGACAAAGTTGAATCAAGTGCGACAAGGCGATATACAAAGAAGAACTGAGGAAAGTGGTAGACGGTGACCACAGTCACACAATACTGGAACAAAAACCTGAGAAACCGACACAGAGACTAAATGCGAAAGGGAAAAGTGTTACCCCAGGACAGAGACACTCATATCAATGGGGGAAAGCTGTATATTATAAGAAGATTTGTAAAATCTCAATAGTGTCACCTTACCTTGTCGAACATTATAAAGACAGCAATATAAAGTTCTCTCTATCAAAGATAGAAAAAGACACAATTAAGAGAGCTGCATAGAGGAGAATGTTTAAACCACACGGAAACAAATACAAAAACATATTTATTTTATAAGGGAGACTATTAAAAATGTTTGAAAATAATTAAATTTTAAATGTCAGCAGTAGAAAACTTAAGGCATGGAAGCACATTCTTAAGCAATGCCAGCGTCTGAAAAAAAAAATTATCATTTTCAGTGATTATCTGGTTGTAACTGTATTCAGACATTATTCAATATGGGATATACTTTAGCTCGACTTTTTGAAGAAAAAGGGAGCTATCCTACTCGCTTCGGCGTCGGCGTCGGTGTCACACTTCGGTTAAGTTTTTCGTGCGACCTCAATTTATTTCAAAACCATAATAGGTATTGCTTTGGAATTTACCATACTCGCTTATCAACAGACAAGAGTACACAACTCTATCTAGGTTTTTGTCAGAATAATGGCCATTTTTTTTTTAATTAGGAAGTGTAATGAGCTTGGTTAAGTTTTTCGTACCACCCTACTTTATTTCAAAACCATTATAGATATTGTTTTGAAACTTATCATACTTATTTACAATCATTGCCTCCGTCCACAGATAAGAGTGCAATAACTCTGTCAAGGTTTTTGTCAGAATAATGCCCCTTTTTACTTAGAATGTACTTAAAATACACTTATTGACTTAACCTCTTGAGATATTGCTTTGAAGAATGGAATACTTGTTTGCATCATAAGGCCAATATGTGGGCAAGAGAAGTTAACCTTATCAATGATTTTGTTTTCAATTAAGGCCCTTTATCGACTTAGAATCTCGTTAAAGTTTTTCGTACCAGTCCACTTTTTTACTAAACTGTTTCAGATATTACGTTGAAAGTTGGAATACTTTTTTACCATCATGATCCCCAACGTAGACAGGAGAAGATAACTCTGTCAAGGATTGCATTTGAATTATGGCCCTTTTTGGCTTAGAAACTCAGTTGTTTTCCTTCTTAGTCCACTTGTTGACTTAACTATTTGAGATATTACTTCGAAAGTTGGGATTCTTATGTACCCATCATGACACTTATCTGTAAGCAAGAGAAGATAATTCTGTGAAAATATTTCTTGAATTGTACTTGAAAATTCTTAGCTAAAATCTCAGGTGCAACTATCACTGTCATGCACCATCGGTCACTTTTTGTTTTATTGGCAAGGACTGAAAAAGTCGAGCGTGCTGTCCTACTGACAGCTCTTGTTCCCAAATATTTTTGAAGAACCAGAAAAAGTGTCTTATGGGATAACAAATGAATGAGGGATACTATAGGATTAAATGAGAAAAGAATGTTACCCTCTTAAATAAAGAATTTATTATTATTATTCATTGTAGCATCAAACATCTCTGCTCACTTTACAAAACAGGAAACATCCTTAGCTATCTACAGCATGGCTTCACAGAACGACACTTGTTTTTTTAGCTTGTTGACGACCTTGGAAGAAACTTCAAAAAAGGCTGTCAAACTGATCTTGCTCTCCTAGACTTCAACATTTGCATTTGATAAGTCTGCCACCTAAAACTATCATTTAAATTTCAATAACATAGCATGAAACAGTGTTTTAACCTTTTAACGACGTGTTTGTCGTCTTTAAACTACTCTTACTTTTGACATAATTCGTCTTTCAACTTTTTCTCGCATTGACGTAATTCTGCCAGTAAAACCGGAAAGAGGAATTAGACAGGATCAATAAAAAGATAAATGGGATATATGAATGGTCGATCACAAAAAGATGCATATCTGAACACTTATTATAGAGACAACGTAGTAAAACTGGCGTAATTATAAGAGAAATGCCGCGTGTAAATAAATATCAATACTTTTTTAAAAAATTATGATAACAAAATAATTCAGTATCATACTGAAACTGTGTAATATTTATAAATGAAGTTCTTAATATTAATACAAAAAGCGCCAATAAATTGCTGACGGAAGAACATTGGGACCAAATTATTTATTTCACATTCTAGAGGGATTAATATGGACAGGAATATAACGTTATATACGGTTCCTGATATGGAGTTCAATATTAAGAAATCATACTCATTGCCTTAATTTCAAAACCATTCCAGTTTATATGTACAGATCAACAGTTTTATAAGGTCTGACATTTTGACGTCTACAGTAACAATAGCAATTTTGATCTTTAACAATCCTTGGGGTTCTAAGCCCGATCGACTTTAACCCAGTCTGCAGTTCGTCCCAAGTTAATTCGACCTTTGTTTCGGTTTCGAAACGTATTGTTTTACAATGTTCTTATTTATATGCGCTGAATAGAGCTTAACCACTGCAACACAAAACTGTCTCAGAACAAAGTATTAACAGTTACTTTACGATTTACTTCGACTAGTTGCTATGATGCTTTACTCGATTGCTAAATGTCATAAAATTTATTTTCATAAAACAGTGTAAAATGGGAAAGTTTGCCATGTAAACTGGTAAATCATTTCTGTCATCAGTCCACAACTTGGCACAAGTTAATAAAGTAACCGTTACTAAATTCAGTTACAAATATGAACAGGTATTTGTGGTTTCATACTTATATTTGTTTTTTAATATTCATTATATATGTACAATGCTGGTTGATGAAAAGAGAATACTTGTATCTGCTGTAAACAAGGATGCCAAAATAGTTTTCCTCTATTTGCCAAAAATGCAACGGTGAAGTTTTTATTTTCAACAAGCATTGTGAAATGTTTTCACTGTAAGTCAGAACTGTCAATGTATTTTATTGCAATAATGTTCGCAATATATTAAACACTGTGAATTCTGGCTATGACTTTTCACAACAATGTTACTGTATTTAGTTGCGTTTACCGTTACTAAATTTAGTGTTATAACCAACCTGTTTCATGCCGGTATATCAGTACAATAAACTTAGCTATGCATAGGTCATTTATTTTATATAAGTTATGACAGTTAAGAGTTTTGCAGTCAACCCTTGATTTGTGACTTAATGCTACCCCCTTCTCAAAAGTAAAGGTTATTCTTTGGTGTCAAAGTTCCAATTCAGAACAGTAATTATGTCAGAACTTTACAATGATAGCTGACAAACATAATAGTTATTTACAACATTCATTGTTGGTTTTATTATGGCAGTTTTATTGTATTTCAGACTGTTTAAAAGTATAGTACATTAGAGGGGAGAAAGTTGATGGACTGGAAGAAATACAAAACTTTTCAAATACAGTACATTAGGCATTTATTTGGTGTTAAAAGTTTGTCAACATAGAAAAATACTGAAAGGAGCAGCGCACAAAGATGCAGACAGTAACGAAGATAGTACATGACAGAGGTGAGTCAAGCACAGTTCAAATGACTTATAATAGCTTTTAAAAGCTGTTGTACAAGTTCTTAGCTTGAAAATTTGAAGCGATAGTGGAAGCTACCATGTTTACAGAGGGGCATCAGTGTAGAACCTTTCAGGTTAAAGTTTGATATGCAATAAAGAGTTGATATATGACTCTGTTATGTTCAAAGCTGCTCAGTCATTATGAGTTTCAAGTGAAAAAAATAAATTTCTCCAAAATGATATACATGTATACTAAAACATAAAATGTAAAAGTAATGGTTAGAATCAACAACACATGTAAGTAAAAATCTACTAGTTCAAGAAGAACATAATTTTTTTTTTTTTTTATCTGACTATATTTGAGTTTACTAGAGTATTTGTAAATAAATTCAGTTGTTATAAATAAATTATGTGTTTGCTTTTATAAGGTTTGTTTCTTTTTCTTGCTACCAAATTTCAGTGTCATCCAGTAACCCAAAGACGATGAGTATCAACTGTGGTGGTATTGTGAGCACCATAGCACAGAACAAAGATGCCTCACAGGTGGTGGTTGGTGGACGAAACGGTATGTCAGTTTGTGCCACATGTTTAATGGTGTGGAAGTGTTATATGTTTTGTGATATATCATTTCAAACATAGAAGCCAAGGGCTTACATAGTGATCGAGTTGTCTGAAGCGTTTGTACTTGATATTGCTAACTGGGAGTGCTGCCATACTGTTCAGGTTTGAATTCTAGTCAGGAAAGAACAAAATTGATACTTTGAAAGATGATAGATAAATTTGCATAGTCAGCGAATATTGAAATTGTTAAAGTCTAACATATCCTTGTATTGTATCACGTTAGCCTTGTTAGGTAACATGTTTGATAATTTTGATATTCACTGATAGCAGGAATATTATTATCCTCTTATTTAACACAAAAATAGTTTAAAGTCCCATTAGCACTTTGGATGTAAAATTCCTTGTGGCTCATATATTACCAAGAACGATATCGTACTGGCTAATTGACTCTTAATTGTTGGAAAAACATTCCTAACAGTCCTTTTAAATCCAAATTATAAATAAAGCACAGACGTTTTTTCAATGATATTGCAAAAAATAACACTTTTTTGTGAAGAAATGATAATAATGTGCAAACAAATTTATATGTCAACATTGTCTTAGACTAAATAGAAAACAATTCTCTTCACAATGTAATTATTTTTTCTGTAAATTTATCATCAGTTCAGAAGTGTCTAAAGTGCTTTTTGGATTTTTAGCTCGACTATTCGGAGAATATGGAGAGCTATTACAGTCACTTGTGTGTCGGCGTTGCTTCTTTGGTTAAAGTTTTGCCTGCTAAGTACTATCATGTTCATATTTCAGTAACCACTTATGATATTGACTTGAAACTTTGTTCATGTCGTAAGGGGTGTCATACAGTCAAGTCAGATAACTCTTGTATAAATTTAGTACAAATTATGGCCCTTGTTTGACTTCGAAAATTTGGTTAAAGTTTTGCCTGCTAGGTACTATCATGCACATATCTCAGTAACCACTTATGATATTGACTTGAAACTTGGTTAATGTCTCTAGGGGTGTCACACAGTCAAGTCAGATAACTCTTGTGTAAATTTAGTGCAAATTATGGCCCTTGTTTGACTTTGAAAATTTGGTTAAAGTTTTGCAGGCACGGTACTATCATGCACATATCTCAGTAACCACTTATGGTAGTTATATCAAACTTAGCAATAGTGTTCAGGGGTACATTTTGTATCAAACAATTAATTTACCAAAAATTAAATATATAGTGATAGATTTTGACTTTTTTATGATTCAACTTTCCTAGTTTATACTTAATAGTTAGCAGAATTTTGTTTTGCTATTATACTGATAAAAGTTTTGTTTTATTAACAAACACCCACAATAGTCGAGCTTGCTGTCTTATGGAGAGCTCTTGTTAGATATATACTGGTATATTAATATTTTGCATTGCACTGTGGTGAATTTCTATTAGATTTATTTTTGATTACTTTAACATATCAGAGTACTTGAAATAAAGTGCAAAATACGGAATGCAAAATTAAGTGCAAAATACTGTGCTGGGGTAAGAGTAGTTTAGTTATTTCAAATGTCTAATTCAACAATAATTATTATTGTTAAATATTTGGGAAAAAGGAAAAAAATTAGTTTTCCTGCTCATTGGTCTAAAAGGTTAACTGAAAATTATAACAGGGCTTATGTAATCTTGTTTCTTTTACAGTGTTTAAAATATACAATGTGGACGATGAAGGCTTCGAAGAAAAATACAATCTTCGTGTAGGAAAACATGTGAACCTGAATTATTGTGCTTCTGATATAGCATGGAATAATACAGATGGTACGGTTTTTCTGCGTAATCAGTTTTGACTGAATTTGACATATTTGTGTCCCAATGTTTAAAATCCGACATCGTTATGTCTAGAATGGAAACGATTGTGGAACATAACTACATGTTTAGTTTCAAGTGCTATGCGGTGACTCAGGTTGTCTATGGTGGATAAGCCTTGATTTAGAGTGCTTTATTATACTTGTTACTGTGATTTCTCAGAGATGTTAAACAGCCTAGGTTTTTGGATTTTGGACACCGCTTATTTTGTGAAGTTTGTTTACTTTTTTCGTACGTTCAATTTCAGACTTTTTTTACAGGATGAATCAGTTGTATATCTAAGGTATAAATTCCTTCTCCGTGGTCGAGTGGTTTGAGTCGCTGACTTGGACTGTAACCTCACATTGATTGAGGGCCATGGATTTGAGCCCTGCTACCGACCATGTCGTTTTATGTGAGAAAGTTGGCAGTTTCTTACGGAGGATAGGGTACTAGTACTGGTTACTGCCCAGGAATGATGGTTAGGTAAACTACCCACCTGTAAAAATGACCAAAAATATAGTTGGGACAGGCTTTTAACTCCTACAACAACAACAACTTAAACATAAACAGTGGATTTTCACGCGAAATATACGTGGTTTGCTATGTCATTTTATTGACGTCAACCTATAAACAAGTGGTAACGGCCCAGTCAAAAGCGACGTTATTAATGTCATGTGTATTTTAGGGCCAATTGAATGCACTCGTACAAATAATGCCGTACTTTCCGTATTGCACGTACATACAATACGGATTGTTTTTCTGTCGGGCCGTATTTGATGGTTGAATAAAGGCTGTATTTCGACCGAATATTTATAGGTATATAATAAACAGGAATATTGTAGGTAATGATGTAAATATTGCAGCAAATCAGTGACAGCAAGCTTCCAAATTACTGTTTAGGGTTGGCACTTTTCCAATTCAGTTCATTTACATATGTGTATGTGTTGTATTGTCTTGCAGACCACATACTAGCTACAGGAGCAACTAATGGATCAGTGGTGATTTGGGATTTGAGTAGAGTATCTAAGGGAAAACAAGGTTTGTATTGTATATTTATGTTTACAAATTCTTAAGTCTTTTACTTTTAATTATTAATGCCAGAAATTTGTGATAATACCTTTTTATTTTATGTTTAGCAAAGGCTTATTGAAATGTAACGGTGGATTATATCCCGATAAACTCACTGTTCACTTAGTGAAATTATCAAAATCTTCTTCCCAGATTCACATAAAAAAGTATATAGAGCATACTGAATGCTGGCAACCATAGAACAAATCCTTAAAATGATGTCATGCGTGTTATGTTTTCTGATGACATTTCCACAAGTTTCAACATTTAATTGAAACAAGCTAAACAAAAGCAGTGTTTTGAACATAAAATAAACAGCAAAGTTATTGCTGTTGATGTAATATCATGTTAATTTCACCCATGAACACCAAAAGTAATTTTTTTTTCTTGTGGCTGTGCCCCTCGTGAAAATATCACTTTTGGTACACGCTTGGTGAACGTGATATTACACCAAAACCAATAATTATCCTCTTTTAGAATGTCTCACATAAGCTCAATTTCTACCTTATGAAAAAGCTCTATACATTGGTCTAAACTCAGCAAGTCTCATATCTGCTTTCAGAACACATTTTTCAAGAGCATAAGCGTACAGTGAACAGAGTATGCTTCCATGAGAACGAGTATAAACTGCTGCTGAGCGCGTCACAAGACGGTTCCATGAAACTGTTTGTAAGTAGAAAAAAGTCTTTACCATAAAATATTATATTTACATCTGTTTAAATATAAGTATACTAACATGTTTACCAGATATTGTCTGCTTTTGTACTTTGAATGATGCGTCAAACCAAATCAACATTGTTTTGTTGGGATGGAACTTGTATCTGTGAATTTTTGTACTGTTTGTGAAAAACTTAACTTAATTTCTATGACTGTACCACTGTGTTTCAGGATCTACGGAAGAAGGAAGTGAGTCTGAACTTCTCGATGGGAAGTACAAGTGTCAGAGACATTATGTTTTGCCCGTGTAATCTGAATTACTTTGGTTTTGCATCAGCTGATGAAAGTGGCAATCTCATGGTATGTTGATTTAACAGTAAAAGATTGAAAAAAACATACTCGTCTCGGAGAAGTGTTATGTGTTTCTCAAACCTGATCATGCACTGACCTAATGTCAGCTAAAATCTTTATACATTAACTGTTTATATTTTGCAAGGTAAAATTAATAGGTTTAGCTTATGGCCTTCATGGTTATAAAAGGTGAAGTGTTTGTTTGTTATAATGTCACCCCTACGTAAAGGGCCAGCCATTTTTATGAGACACCTTGTGGTTGATCACATTTACCTCCCGAATTCTACCCTTTAATACCAGGCACCAGGCAGGTAGGCATACAGTAACCATTATTTAACTAGGGCAGCTCACCAACCGGCCATATCAGAATGGACCCCTGCTGGGATGTGAACCTTCAACCTCCTGCTCTCAAGACCGATGCCTAAACCACTAGACTAAAAGAAGATGGTTTATGGTGCATCGGATCTCTAAACAGTAGTTTATTAGACTGTAAACACATGAACGGATATAAAATTCTTAAACAATGATTTTACACACATTTGTAATGACTTTCAGATCTGGGACATGAGGAGGCCAGATCATTGTGAGAAACAGTTCCCCGTTCACAGTGGTCCTGTGTTTAGTGTCAACTGGCACCCGGAAGATAAGAACTGGCTAGCTACAGCAGGCCGTGATAAGATGGTTAAGGTACATTGTTTTAGACATTCAGTTTTTAGCTCACCTGGCACAAAGTGCCAGAGTGAGCTATTAGGATCACTCTCCGTCCGGGGTCTATCGTACGTCCGTCCACCATTTCCTTCAAACGACATCTCCTCTGAAACCACTTGGCCACTATTGATGAAACTTTGCAGGGATGTTCCTTGCATGAAGCTCTATCAAAGCCGTTCAAAGAATTCCATTCAATGCAGAACTCTGGTTGCTATGACAACATATTGGAAAAACTTAAAAAATCTTCTTCTCTGAAATCATGAGAAAATGAGGCCTAGAGCTTAGATATTTAGCATGTGGCATTGTCTAGTGGACCTCTACAAAGATTGTTCAAATTATTACCTCCCATATAAAAATTGACCCGCCCGGGGGGTCACTTAGTTTTACATAGGCTTATATAGGGAAAAATGTAAAAATCTTCTTATCTGAAACCACAAGGCCTAGAGCTTAGATATTTAGCATGTGGCATTGTCTAGTGGACCTCTACCAAGATTGTCACATAGGTTTATATAGGGAAAATTTTTTTAAAAGCCACAAGGCCGACAGGCAGATAATAGATATTTGGAATGTTACTTAGCATTGTGTAGTGGACCTCTACAAATTATTTTAGAATCATGACCCCTTGTATTATAGGCAATGGTAGTCAGGTGAGCGATATAGGGCCATCATGGCCCTCTTGTTTTCCTTTAGGTTTAATGCCAGTTTCAACAGTACATCAGTTATTTACAGGCAGGTGATTTAGCTGACAATCTAAAAATTCAAAGCAAAAAAGTTATACGTTACATGAAATAAAGACGGTCTCAATAAAAAGACCATTTGGATATTAAGACCTTTCTTACTATAAAATTGGCTATTTGGCTCCAAACTGTTTGGTCTTAATAATGAGGGAGCTCTTAATAGAGGAACTCTACTGTATTAGTTGAATCTACAAAGGAAAAACATAAAGATCCTGAAAATAACATCATTTATTCAGTTCGGCTCAAGTGTTCCAAATTGCAATACAAATGTATAAGTTAATACTTGATTATACTAATGAATGCTAAATTCACTACTACAGAATAAGCACATGAATGACTATTTTAACAGGTATGGGACATAAGCAAGCAGAAATGTTTGTACACCATCTACAGTATTGCGTCTGTAGCGAGAATTAAATGGCGGCCGCAGAGGAAGTTCCACATAGCATCGTGTTCCCTTCTAGTAGACTGCAGTATCAACATCTGGGATATTCGGAGACCTTATGTGCCATTCGCTACTTTTGATAATCATAAAGATGTCACCACAAGTAAGCTTCTTTCACCTCATTTTTTGGAAAAAATTTCCTCACAATGCTGTGTTGTACATATTCCAAAATATAGGTCTGTAAATGCCTTAGTCCATTTATAAGTGTAGATTGAAGTGTGCAGACTCAGTTTCCAGATTGGTGCCCAATTTGACTTTTTCATGAGTATTGTTTGCTAGTAGCATCAACCCAGGCTGGATGATGGATTTGTTAAGATAGTTGATGTGGGCTTGATTAAAAATAAATGTTCCATCCACCTCAAATAAGGACTTACTAAGTTAGTTTGAAAAAAGGAAACCCTTACTTTTGTAGACTATTATCCGGATGGACATCCTTGTCCGATCTTTTTGTACACTGTAAAACACCCTATCAGCAGAAAATGGAAGAATCCAAACAGAAAATTGGCAAGACTGCTTAAGAAATTTAGTAAAGTTAATGACGTTTGCTAGTTTCCTACTGGGCCAAAATTTTCTCTTTCATAGAATTTCTTCAAACTTTGCATTTTGACTGAGAATCAATTTTGAAACAGAATTCTGAAATAAAAATCATAGGTCATTGGCCTTGATCTTTAGTTATCTGCCCTTGATAATAGAAAGATATAACAAAAAGTCGTATCCAAAGGCAGGTAATTCAAAATCAATGCCAGTCACCTATGATTTTGATTTCAGATTTATGTTTCAAACTTGATTCTCAGTCAAAATGCAAAGTTTGAAGAAATTCCATGACACTGGAAGTTTTTGCCCTATGTACATATAGGAAACTGGAAGTTTTCGCCCTGTATACATATAGGAAACTGGAAGTTTTCACCCTATATACATATAGGAAACTGGAAGATTTTGCACTATATACATATAGGAAACTGGAAGTTTTCGCCCTATATACGTATAGGAAACTGGAAGTTTTCGCCCTATATAGGTATAGGAAACTGGAAGTTTTCGCCCTATATACGTAT
The DNA here is from genome assembly GCA_022818135.1 of Saxidomus purpurata. NCBI lineage: Eukaryota > Metazoa > Mollusca > Bivalvia > Venerida > Veneridae > Saxidomus > Saxidomus purpurata. Next base: position 14,490,961 of record JAFMSR010000013.1, on the reverse strand, counting down.
AGGAAGGAGGGGGTTGGAAGTTTTCTATATACGTATAGGAAACTGGAAGTTTTCAGCCTATATGCGATAGGAAACTGGAAGTTTTAGCCCTATGGGATGTTAGGAAACTGGAAGTTTTGGCCTTAATATCTGGTAGGAAACTGGAGTTTTCGCCCTATATCATATAGGAAACTGGAAGTTTTCGCCCTATATACATATAGGAAACTGGAAGTTTGGGTGCTATATCCATATAGGAAACTGGAAGATTTTGCACTATATACATATAGGAAACTGGAAGTTTTGCCACTACATATAGGAAACTGGAAGATTTTGCACTATATACATATAGGAAACTGGAAGTTTTCGCCTATATACATATAGGGAAACTGGAAGTTTTCGCCCTATATACATATAGGAAACTGGAAGGTTTCGCCCTATATACATATAGGAAACTGGAAGTTTTCGCCCTATATACATATAGGAAACTGGAAGTTTTCGCCCTATATACATATAGGAAACTGGAAGTTTTCGCCCTATATATCATAAGGAAACTGTAGCAAATGTCCTTAAAGTTTGTTTACTTTGCTGCAGGTATGGTATTTAAGAACAAGGATCCACATGTGATGTTGAGTGGGAGTAAGGACAGTTTTCTGTATCAACATGTATTCAGGGACGCCAAGAGGCCAGGAGAGGAGCTCGTTCCAGCAGGGTTAGACCTCAGCGTGTACGGGACACTTGGGCATGCAAACAGTGATAAGCAAGGTATGTAAGGTAGTGGCGAATTTGATTTATGCTGTTTTGATACTGACAAACCTGCCTGAAAGGCCATACTGTGAATACAGACCGCCCTTTGAGTATAGACCAGTTGTGATAAACAGCACAGTTTTCATCTTTAGTAAAGACACCTGCAAAACAATCTGTCTGGCCCAAAAATAAATGTGTTTCTAGTCTTCCATCTGAACTTTTTTATGAGAAAATGGTTAAAAAGAACAACTTTCAAACTAGGCAAAATAATAAAAAAACCTGACCAATCGACCTTAAATGTTTTGGCAAAGAGACACACATATTCTTTTGGCCTTATCTAAAACCAGCCTTTTGGCAACCCAGTTATGGTCTTCTTTTTACAGTATAGCTCAATTTGAGAATGACTCTAGTCAGTTTTGTGTTTAACCCTCAAGTGTATAAAGCTTAGATGTCAAGTTGGCATCATTGGAAAAAGTAGTGCTGCCAACGGGTCTGAAGCCCACAGTTTCTAAAAGGTCTTTCACAGAAGACTGCCACAAACTTGGCTTACTGTAGCAATCTTGCATCAAATAGTACACTGATTGGGCGGACTTAATATATATAAGATTTCACAAGCTGAATCACTCTTTTACGGGGTAAATTAAGCTTGCTTTCACACATACTGAACAGATAGACTGTTATCCAGGTAAATTAATCTCACTTTCACACATTACTGGTCAGAAAGACTGTTTTCCTGGTAAATTAACCTCACTTTTACATATACTGATCAGATATACTGTTTTCCGGGTTAATCAACTTCGCTTCCACTAAATGCTGATTAGAAACATTGTTTTCCAGGTTAATTAACCTCGCTTTCACTAATGCTGATCAGATACACTGTTTTCTAGGAAAACTAAGCTCGCTTTTACACATACTGATCAGATTCACTGTTTTTCAGGTAAATTAAGCTCACTTTCACACATACTAGTCAGATACACTGTTTTCCAGGTAAATTAAGCTCGCTTTCAGAAGGAGGTGGCATAATGTCGAGCCTACTCACCAAAAAGAGCACGGAGCGCAACGACCATTTTGTTGATGTGACGGCCTACATGCAGGTGTATTCGGATACAGGACAGGTAGTTCCAGTAGAGGTACACCACTATACTGCTTTCTTATCAACACTGAGGTCACACCAAGTTTTATCTGTTTATAAGAGTCATAAAGTTTCATCGTTAGAACAGAAAAAAAAACATTGTACAAAAATGCCGTAATTTGCCCGACAGCATAACAGTTTGCTTTCTGTCTTGGAAAGTTATTTAGACTGTAATTATCACCAGACTTTGTGACAATGTTTATGGGTGTAATATTTTGTCAAAGTTTGATAACTACATGTACCGGTAGTTCAGTTGCTTAGGCAGTCTGGAGTTATGTCCCTTCAACTGCAAAAAAATATGCCAAAATAGCACTGTCTACTCTTAGGCTTGGAAAGTTTTTCTCTAATTTTCACCAAATATAGTTACAACTGTGACCAATTATTGGCATGATATATCTAATAGGCAGCCTCAGTAAATGTAAAGTTATAGCCCTTGCTTTGACAGGTTTTGACCAAATTGACACTATCTGCTGTAAAAGTGTTTATATTTGCAAGTTCTTTATTTTGCAATTTTATATTTATTTGCAAGTTTTTTGAATTCGCGAGCAAGAATTACTTTATACATAATCATTGTTTGTTTGCTAAAACTTAACCATATCATCATTCCATTTACCACATGCATGATAGACATTTTGTGAGACAGTTGGCAATCATGTTTAAACAGTTAAACAGCTGTTCAATAATGGAAATAAACATTGAAATATTTTGGTGTGACCTTTCGTCAGATCTGCTTAGTAATGATAACAGATTGACAGTTTATCTTCAAAGTATAAATTCAATCTGTTTTATTGCCATGAGGTAAGAAAATATTACTACTTTTAATATGCTTTGGTGATGCCTAGATTCAGAATTTCTGGACCCTGTAATGTGAACTTTAAGTGGCAAGTAAAGCTAACCATTGGTTTACTTTTAGGAGGAGATTTTGGCATTTTGAAAGACTTACTGTAACAAACGTGTTTTATTAAAAGTAGACGAAACCTGAAAACTCTTTATTATGCTAGTGTGTTTGATGGAGTATCATATTTTGAACCAAAATTTAATCGATGGTTAGCTTCAACGTCCTTTAAAGTTTTGAACAACTGGAGTCTGATTAATTTCTGCTTTTTATCACCTTGGAGCCTGGAGCACCTTTCTTTAACATTCTGAATATTTTCCATCTTTGCTGATGACATTGAATGTTAGAAAGAAATTCTTAATTATTGCTTGACTCTCCCTATTGGCGGTTAAGTTTTTCTGGGTCATTTTATTTCATGAACATAATGTAGTGCATCATTTTAAAGAACTTCTAGGGTAGGGATAAATTGAGTTTTAAGTTTCAAGGTAATCAAGATAGTTTGTTTTGTACTACCAATCTACCAGGACTATATGATTCCAAGAAATAGTTTTGGTTTCAGGTCGATTATATTTTTGAAAAGGCATTTTGGCTTTGCTTTTGACAGGCACTTGCAAAACAGAATTTTCAGGATCAAATTATTTTAACAATACAATCATGTAATTAATCCATGAAAAATACGTTTTGAAGAAAAAAAGGAGCAGTTTTAAAGTTTAGATAGTTGCCACTACCATCAATTATTTTTTGAGTGTTTACTGCAAACTTATTGACTTAGTGCAGATTATAAGAATCTTTCACTGGTTGCATGTGCAGTTGGGAATATCTGGCTTGAGGGCAACTGTTTTGGTGGTAACGAGGCTCTCCTCAAGTTACCGCCAAAACAGTTATCCGAGAGCCGGATATTCTCATCCGCACGTGCAGCCAGTGATAGATTCTTTTTCTTGCATACCATACTCTACTAATAGAAGCAGAAATAAAATGAAACTAATGACTTACATTAAGCGCTATTTTCTTGTAGTAATGTATGAATTTACACATTCATTTGTAAAAGTAGTTTGTTCTGACGTCATTTAGTCGTCTTACACCAGGGGGTATAAGATGAGATTTTCCAGCACTGGTAAAAACTGCAAATTTCCCTATCTGGTATGCAAAAACACGATGAGATTGCACAGATGTGCAGGCTGATCATGATCTGCACTGGCTGCAAAGTCAAGAGTTATCTGCCACAAGCAGCCCAAGAGTTAGCTCCCTGCATGCTGATCATGATCTGCACTCTATCTGATGGAAAAGTTGCTTTTAATGCATGTGTGAAAATACACCTCTGTGTTTGATTTCAAAACTATAATGCTTGATAGTTCTTGATCTAATTTTATTTATGTAATTGCTTAATACTTTTTTTGCTTACATTTTAAAAACACATTGTAGATTGATGCACATTGTTAAAAATCATATAAATGTACTGTACTACATTGTGTATTTTTAGTTACAAGCCTATGTGATGCAATGCACATTGTTAAAAATCATATAAATGTACTGTACTACATTGTGTATTTTGAGTTACAAGCCTGTGTAATGCAATGTAACTTGATAGAAATATGAAACTTGTTGTTTTTTACCTGAGCTTTAAACTCGTGAATGATTTTCCAAATTGCCTGTTAAATATTTGAAAGATGTCAGATGTCTTGAAACGTTAAGTATGCACAGGTCAATCTTAGGGTTGGCCGGGACTATAATAAAAGAAGAAAAATGACAGTAATGTAGAATGGCTTTAGGTAACAAGGAGGATTTGGTTGATTTACATGTATATCATTTATGACTGTTGTTTTTTTCTTACTACAGGAGTTATCATGGATGGTTGAATCAGCCAGAAATTACAAGTTGACAGGTCATTCTCTGGAAGAACTTTGTAAACACAATGCTAAAGTTGCTCAGTCACTATGTAGAGGACAGGTAAGTTCTTTGTGGTAGTTTTTACTCCTTTCTGGTAGATATTTCTTGATTGACTTTATTGTATGTAAGTTATGGTACCGGTATTTGTTAGAATGAAACAATTTGGTTAAAATTTTGCTTGCAAGTTACTGTCATTCACAATTTCAGTAACCTCACTAAAATGTCTTTGATTAACAAGGAAACAATAAAGTACAGAATTATGGGAAATTAATTTTTATTGTCTTAGACCGTGTTTATGAAATGGCTTAAATTTCACTAACGAAATGAATTGCTATAAAGCACCCTGTTGTGAGACAATTGTTGATACAAGAGTGTTTTATCCTTTTGTAGTCAAGTTGTTAAATTTCCAGATTGAGAAATTCTTTAACCTTACATTGACTGAAGGTCAGGGGCTTTGAACCCAGTTACTGACTTTTATTAGCTCACCTGAGCTGGCTCAGGGTGAGCTATTAGGATCGATGATTGTCCGTCGTCCGTCGGACGTCGTCCGTCCACATTTAGTTTGTTAACACTCTAGTGGTCACATTTTTGCCTCAATTGTCACGAAACTTGGTCAGGATGTTTGTCCCAGTAATTACTCGGACGAGTTCGAATATGGGTCATCTCGGATGAAAAACTAGGTCACATGACCCAAAAATAGAAAAATCTTGTTAACACTCTAGAGGCTACTGTTTCAGTCCAAATATCCTGGCAATTTGTCAGAAAGGTTGTTTGGTTGATTTCTAGCTCAAGTTTTAATATGGGTCACCTGGGTTCAAAAACTAGGTCACACAACCCAAATATGGAAAAACCTTGTTAACACTCTAGAGGTAACATTTTCAGCCCAAATATCCTGGAAATTTGTCAGAAAGGTTGTTTCTATGATTTCTAGCTCAAGTTCGAATATGGGTCATCTGGGGTCAAAAACTAGGTCACAGAGCCCAAATATGGAAAAACCTTGTTAACACTCTAGATGTTACATTTTCAGCCCAGATATCCTTGAAATTTTTCAGAAAGGTTGTTTTGATGATTTCTAGCTCAAGTTCGAATATGGGTCATCTGGGGTCAAAAACTAGGTCACAGAGCCCAAATGTGGAAAACCTTGTTAACACTCTAGAGGTACCATTTTCAGCCCAAATATTCTGGAAATTTGTCAGAAAGGTTGTTTCGATGATTTCTAGCTCAAGTTCGAATATGGGTCATCTGGGGTCAAAAACTAGGTCACACAGCCCAGATGTGGAAAAACCTTGTTAACACTCTAGAGGTACCATTTTCAGCCCAAATATCCTGGAAATTTGTCAGAAAGGTTGTTTCGATGATTTCTAGCTCAAGTTTCAATATGGGTCATCTGGGGTCAAAAACTAGGTCACAGAGCCCAAATATGGAAAAGCCGTGTTAATACTCTAGAGGTTACATTTTCAGCCCAAATATCCTGGAAATTTGTCAGAAAGGTTGTTTCGATGATTTCTAGCAACTTTGTTAAAAGCAGTTGTACTCGGGTGAGCGATAAAGGGCCATCATGGCCCTCTTGTTTTTTATGTGAGGATAGGAGCCCAGTACTGTAATATTGTTGAAACAGGCGATAAACCAAAAGAAAAAATGTTAATACGGTTGTCTATGATGGGCGAATGAACAGTATGGATTCAGATCAGACTGTTGGGGGGGGGGGGGGGTGGGGGGGGGTTGTTGTGAAAAAATTTTTTTTTTTTTTTTTTATTTGTTTACTGTACATTGGTTAATTTTCATGTAACAAAAATTTCACTATGTTTGAGCAGACAATTTTTAATTCAGAAGAGGTGAATTTTCTAATAGTGAATATATGTGAATGAATCTTTCATGAGATTTTTAAAGTAGCGAAGTGGGAAAAATAGTGAAATTTTACCCGATTTACAGTAGTGTGGGTTGAAGGGGAGGACAGAGACGGTGAGTTTTTAATATTTTTTCAGGTTGCTCAAGCGTGGCTGTTGGTGCTAACTTTATACTGTACACATATTGTGGAACCTAAGAATCTCCATCCTAATCGTACATCGTCTGTCGTATCATCTGTACTCGCCGAGAAGATTGATATAGATAAAAGTAAGCATCCTCGGACTTTTTTCTGTACCGAAATTTTGTATACTTGTCATGTATGTCATTGTATATGACTTTGTCAGATACCGAAAACTGTGGGCCTCAGTAATGTAGTGGTTATGGTGTTTGCTTAGTAACATGTACCTAGAAGACCAGGGTTCAGTTCCCGGTCAGGCCAATTGAGGTGTGACCATGGGCTGGACATCTGATGCCGCATGTCTGGTCCCAGTTAGTGAACACTCTACTGATTGTCAGACATAGACTAATGTGGCACTAATGTAAGCTAAAGACGGGTAAATTAGATGAAAACAGTCTAATTTTTCCACTCAAAACTTGACTTAATTAGGTCTTGAACTGTGGGTAAGTTTGAAAATAGAAGGGTTCTGATTTTATGCTTTAATCTGTTGCAGGTAAACAAACAAAGGATCCAAAAACAGATACAGACATAGATGAGAAAAATATAGATGTAACTTCAGGTAGGACTGTAGTAAATCTTTTGTATGTCTCTGCCCCCCAACCAAACTGCCATTGACTGATTTGTTTGAGATCTAGTTCTGCACATTGACAACATAGCCCCAATTGGGGAGTTTTAGCACAGCTGTTGTCCTTTATGTGTCAAGTTTGAAGATGTCCTATGTAACCATAGATGGGGAAATACATTGGTTACCCGAAAAAAACAACATTTTTTTTTAGAATTTAAAAATAAAAATAAAAAGTTTGAAGCTGTCTGGCTATATCTGTTATACCACTGGGTGGCTTTCAAACAAACTTGACAAGAGTGATCTTGGGAATAGTTTTTACTTTGACCTTTACCTTGACCTTTTGACCGACAGTACTTTCTTGTTCTTGTACCACATGTTTTGCAAAATTTCAATATATACCATAGATGATATTGTCAAGTTATGCAGTGGATATTCGGTTGCAAGGAAGACACAAGTTTTTGCCCCATAAACTACCTTCTAGTTATAGGTTGTAAAATTTGGAGAAATCCTATATGATTTAATTAAAGGTAAACTACATGTATTAAAGGTAAAAGTGAAACCGCAGGAAACCTGTGTTTACTTGTACAGTTCTGATACGTTAAACTTTAATTATTTTAAAATAACCTGCCTTTTTTTAATCCTGACAGTGCTATTTCTAAAAGGAACTTGTTTGGACAACATCATCGATTGTTGAATGGGTGGGTTGCGAATATTTACTGAGTAGGGAACAGTGCCGGTTTGATCAGACCGGACTGTGTGGAGATAACTTTCACAAAATATGGTTTCAATAGAATTTGCCTTTTGTTGATACCAAAGCCACACTTTATGTATTGCATTATGAATTTAACAGGCAATTCTGATGAAGAAATAGATGATAAAGAAATATATGATTCGAAGTTATCGAATATTGCACGAGGACAGATCAATCCGGACTGGGATATTTTCTTCGGCGACGGTGAACCAGGCATGTATGATCTGTCAGAAATAAACGGCTTCAGTGACACTAAACAGGTAATGCCGCTTAAGCCTTCAGGTATCCCTATTATTATATATTTCTCAAAATTATTTTTGGTTTTTGTGGACCTTGGCTTATTTGATTAGTAGTTTATTTTTGGCTCACCTTCGTGGTTTTCCAGCACCATGCATCCATCCTTCAAACTATTTCTCCTCCCAAACCACCAGGCCAGTTTTGATCAAACTTCACAAGAATGGTCCTTGGATGTTCCTGCATAACTCTAGTTGCTGGTTGCCATGGCAACAGAAAAGAAAAAACTTTTAAAATCTTCTTCTCAGAAAACACAAGGCCCAGAGCTAAGGTATTTGTCATGTAGCATTGCCTAGTGGACCTCTACCAAGAGTGTTCAAATAATGACAGCCGGGTCATAATGACCCCTGGGCCGGAATTGACTCGGGGGTGGGGGGAGGGTGTCACTTGATCTTACATACTTAGACTTATATACAGGGAAAAACAGTGGATTCATATATAGAAGTTATATTTACATGTTTGATTTACATTTTATATGAGGTTTGATAAATAGTGCTTGCATTGCTAGGAATGGATCCTTCCATCTGAGGCCTTTCACCCGAGACATGAAATCCATGATCGACAAACACCGCTGGAAAATTTCCAAAACGGGGGAAAAGAGACGCAGATTGACCAAGCGTTAGAAAATGAATTTACAGATAATGTGATAGCGAAAGGGACTGCGGATAGATATACGAACAATGTGCTAACAGCCGACTTACAACTGATGCAGAATCCAAACTGGCAATTTGTTACCATACTAACTGACATGTTGAAGAATTTTGCAGCAGAAGTAAGATTTTTTCTTTTTTGTTTCTTATAAAATCAGAAAAATTTCAGAAAGGATAAATTTATGCTATATTTGTAATATCAGCAATTTGTAAAAGTTTCACCTTCCCTGGGCTTCTTTTCCTCCAGACAGATAAACACTTACGATTACCCATTTTTGTACTGCCGTAAAGGAAGTTGAAGGGTAAGTATACTGAACTCACCATGTTGTTCCCTGTGCAAATTCTGTCCGCTCTATTTCTCATCAGCAAATGGCTAGAAATCAATGAAACTTCACTGGAGTGATTACTATGAAGCCCGTTTGTGCATATTGTCAGCATGTTTAACTTGGATAATTTTTCATTGAGTTACGGCAAATTTTGTCTGCACTCTTTCTCAGCAGTCAAATGTGGGAAGTCAATAAATCTGTGAATGTTAAGTTGGTTGTTTGGGTGCCCTGTTTCTTGGCAACCACTGCCTGAATATCAATGAAACTTTGAAGGAGTGATAAGTACCTAGCTTACAATGTAGTTGTGTATATCATTTGCATGTTGTGCCCGCATAATTTCTTTGTCAGAATTAGTTGACACTTGTTGGAATTCTTTGACAATTCTTCGACAAGCGGCCACAACCGAGCATCCAGCTTCCACATGTGGTGCTCTTGTTCATCTACTTTGTCAATGCGGCTAGCAAAAAGGAAAAAACGGCCTAGATTGTACTTAATAATTATTTTTATTTCGGAAAAATGAAACTTCATTAGCACCCCATTTTGGTAAAAATGTAACATCCCTTGTGTTTATAACTTGCAAATGTTGCTTACTGCTAATTCTGTTTTTTGTGTGTAGGGTGATGTACAGACACCAGTGTGCATGTTGATAGTTCTTAAAGACAAGATCAGAAAGTTCATAGAGCCGCCGTTACAAGAGGACTGGTTCCTCTCTTATATAGGTAAGCCACTTACTTATAAATCAAGGTATCTCCAAGTAAATTCAAATTTCAGCATCAAAATCCCTTTGTGATGAATGCCTGTTTGCAAATTCATGTTTAACCTGATTATATACTTCTTTACAGTGATTTTTCTGCCCAGGAAGTTCAAAATTGCCCTAAAAGATTTACAACCTGTATACATAGAAAGTTTCATAAAGATTTCGCAGTGCTTATTCAAATACATGAACAGTACAAACATTTACATTATTACCATTTCAGAATTGTTAGGGAGATTTAAGCTGTGGACAATAGCCAACTTTGTGATCAAACTGAGCAATCTACACCAAGTGTGCATTCTAAACCAGCAGTCAACCACTATACATGTCAACTGTAACGTGTGCCAAAGACCTCTGCATCGATCAGGCTGGCTCTGTGACCGATGTAAAACAATCACAAATCAATGCTCTATATGGTGAGAATTTAACCTTCGCCCTGTGAATGGATATCATCCCCTAGGACATCAGCCCCTATGCTAAGTTTTGCAAAGGCGGACATTAGCCCCTATGCTAAGTTTTACAAAGGCGGATATTAGCCCCTTCATCAAATTATCCTTCTGCCTGTAGTTATAATAAGTATCTCTACATACTATGGCAAAATAGATCAATCTTACAAAAGTCATTCAATATTGCTTTTCTTTATATCATTAAAGCTTTAAAGAGTGAAGGGGCTAATGTCACCCTGTGCAAAAAATCGAGCTTAGGGGCTGATGTCCCTCATTCCCGTCAGCCTGCATGCAATGAATGATTCTGCCATTGCAACATCTGTGCGACATGATCATGATCAGCACTGTTTGCTATTTAGTCAATAAATTTTCTATAAGCACCCTTCAGATGGACAAGACATGATTTGTTTTTCTCCAGATAAACTATCAAAAGTTGTAATCAGTTGTCAGTTGCTAAAATGATATTTTGTTTAGATCAACAGTCTTTGAATTCTCCAGTCTTCGTTTATACCAGGATACTTCCTGGCTCTTTCCATATGAAGACACTTCAGGTAGTGTTTCACAAAAAATATTATGTCTTCTTATAAGAGTCAAGCGGCCACATCAGGAAATTATTGATACATAAAATATTACATGAAATATTCAATAAACAAAAGAGATAAGATTCAACTGTTTGAGTACTGGTACTATGTATTTTACTTCATTATAAATTTAAAAATACATGTACACACATAACCATTTTTCAGCCATCTGCCAGTAAAAGGGCTGTTTCTCTGGTGTCAGGGATGTTCTCATGGAGGTCATTTACAGCATGTGAAAGACTGGTTCTCCAGGAATCCTGAATGCCCCACAGGATGTGGACATTTCTGTGAATATACTTGATGCAGTCTACATTATCTAAAAGACTGATTCTTCATGAATACAGCATGTGAAAGAATGGTTCTCCAGGAATCTTGAATGCCTCACAGGATGTGGACATTTTTGTGAATATACTTGATACAGTCTTTTTTATCTGAATGACTGGTTCCCAAGGAATTCTGAATGTGCTACAGGATATTAGCATTTCTGTCCATATACTTGATACAGTCTACATTATTGACAAGATTGTTTTTCTTGGAAGCTTGAGTGTGCTACAGGATGTGGGAAACTGGAAAGTTCTGTGTATACTCTTTACACAGTCTACAGCGATAATAAACTAGGAATGCAGTCTGTGATATTAAGGTCATTTCTGTGAACATACTTGTAGCAGTCTATGTGTGCTTCTGCATGAATCCTAAATGTACTGCAGACTTTCTTGAACATACCTGATGTCAGGTCTGCATCATGAATATGTGAAAATAGATCTACGGCATGAGTAAGACGGGCTTGGAATTTTTTCTGCACTATCCATTGGTAGCTAAATCATATTACCAAACGAAGTACACGTATGTATAAATAATGAATATAGTTACATATAAAAAAGTTCATTTTCAGGCAGTGAGGCTCAGATATTTATCAGATTTTAATGCGCAGTCTGCAACTGTGTAACTTTGTATATACAAATTATTTGAGACAATATCTTATTTTATGTTCATATTATTGTAAAAGTGCTGAATTTTGTGATATTGCAGCTAGTGCTAATGCGTTCTCGGTGAAGAATCCTAACAGGTCTTATCAGTGTTGTAATGGACCTTGTCAGTGAAAGAATACATAATTACCTGGGAGATAAAGTGAAAACTTGGTGACCCAAGTAATGTTTCAGACAAATTGGGTGCAAAACTGACTGATTTTGTATATAAATAAATCATTTAAAAAAACTGTTACAGAGCTTTTTTTCATTAACCCATAATGCATTTGTGTCTACGTAGTGTCTATTAAGATATTCCTTTTCAAAGCTATGAACAAAAAAACAATATGTGATTGAATAAGATTTTTACCTTGGCGCAGATGACGAAAAGAATATTGTCTGATTAGAATTTAAGATTTTTACCTTGACGCAGACGACGAAAACAATATTGTCTGATTAGAATTTCAGATTTTACCATTTTGGATCATAAGTCTGCTAAACACCCCTTTTTAAAGAGATAGACTTGTCAAAATTGTAAGTTGGAAGATTCCATTGTAAACATGCAGGTTGAAATGGGTTAAATGGCTTTAAAAGTTATACCACTGTCTCAAACGGTTGGACGACTTCCAATCACCCACTTGAATACAGTAGGTAGAAAACTTGTTGGGTCTTGTAGATTTGGGTTTGATCTGGGAGACACCTTATTTTGCCTTTTGCTCGATCATTCTTGCACAAAGAAAAACAATTGTTAAATTCTGTGCATGAATTATTTATATACAAGTTTTGTAACCTGTAGCATTAAATTAACATTTCAAGAATTATGTTTAAAAGCAGAAAAACACCTTATTCTTATTATACACTTGATATGCTTTTCTTAGATCAGGTTTTCCATCTCCATATTGTCATATGATTTGATGAAAGATGACATATTTTTATAAAATCATAATGCAAGATCCTTGAATAATCATGTAAATGCATCGTTGTGAAAATCACTAAATTATGACAATAAGGGATGAAACTGATGATTTAGGAATCGCAGTTACTGTAAATTTGGTAATATTTGTGGTGATTTAATTTTCGCTATATTCATGAATTTCCCACTTCGCTATTTTAAATTTAAAAATCTCACGAAAGATTCATTTCACATAGAATTATTATTAGAGAATTCTCGTTTCGTGAATTTAAAATTTATGAATAATTCCGTTTGCTCACAAATCGTGAATTTTTCATAATGAGAAAATTATCCAATTTATGGTTGTTGTTTCTTTTTCGCTACCTACTCACTTTGTTCATTTCCAGCACTGATGGGTTGTAGGTAGTGGATTTTTACACTGATAAGTCTGTCCTGGCACACATAAAGTCTGTTACGGTTATCCACCGTGGTGTTGAATTTTAAAATAGTGTATATGCTGAAGTATGAACAATGTCCAGGGGAGATTATGTTATCAAACATAGCATTATTAAGCTTATAAATTTATGCAACAAGATAGTCATGTATAAATATCGTATTAATTTGCACAATACCTACCTATGTCTTTCAAATGCACATGTATATGTCAATGCAGTGTTGTTAAGTATACAACATGTATACATAATGTTGTTGTTGTTAAGAACAGCCATTTGTGTGTTACACTTTATTGATAATTTGAATTCGCAATAATCCATGGCTTTCAATAAAACCAGGACTTGCATAAATAAATAAATAGTTGATAAATTATGACTGAGTTTTGCTTTTTAACGCGCCTGGGCTCGAAGTTCATCTGGTATCAACCATTTTGATTGATGAAAATCTGTTGTGTTCGTCCCTTTGTCCACTCTCTAAGTTACATTTAGATTTCTGAAGAAATCATGAACCAATTTTTACTCTATATATTATAGCTACAAGATCTCAGTGGTCAAGTTGGATTATAGGCTGAAAAAGGCTAGTATATCTAGAGTTAATGCCCCTGATGATACAAACATATATACATACATAAACCTTGTTTACTGTTCAATTCACATCATAATCAAACCTGTAAGGAATGTGTATGGCCAAAAGATCAGTCAAGTTGTATTTTGGACTGGAAATGGACCATAAGTCAAAAATACGGACCCTTATTACATACCTTAAAAAAACATGACGCACTGACGAAAACAAACACTCGATTTTAGACTCGCACTTAAGAAATGGGTCATGTCAGGAAAGAACTTTTGGCATTACATAAAGTACAGTAAACTATGTTAATATACTACGGATTACATTTGCCATTCGATTTTCATGAAACTTGGTCAGAAGGTAGTATTTAAAGTGAACAGTATCTGTTTAGAAATATGGCCGCAAAAGTATACTTCATCAGATCTTAGCAATACTTTGTACACAATGTATGGTCTCATTTTCCATTTGAACTCTTGAAACTGTCCGCATTCATTCGACTTTCTGACATGAAACTTGATCAGAAGGTAGTATAGATACTTATGTGGCTAGGAGGACATTACGTAACTTTAAATTCTATTAATTCAGTCTATTATGTGGCTAAATGTGTTCTTTTACATGGCTAGAAGAACAATGGAGAGAACAATAGCATAGCCACATACATATCACTTCATGAGAACGCCCGTACATTTTTCCTTCGTAACACTACAGGTCACAGTTTTGATTTAACTGTCATGAAAAGGCTTGCTCAGAAACTTGCCTGCAACATGTAAATGATTCCTATTGTTTTTTGAGGTCAGTGAATCGAAGGTCGAGGTCATAGTGACATCCGATAGCGTTTCCTTGATAGCACTCTACAGGTCATAATTTTCATTCAAGTTTCATCAAACTTGCTCGGAAGGTTGCCTGCAATATGTTGATGTTCCCTATTGTTTTGGGGGTTAGTTAGGTCAAGGAAAGTCACAGTGCCACAAACTTGGAATACCGGTATCTTTTTCGCTCAATATCTTGAGATCTATATCACCCAGAGTCATAAATCCAAACGACTTTCACAAAACTTACTCAGAACAGTCCAGTCAGTCCAGTAGAGCGATACTGGCCCTTTCGGGACTCTTTTAACAGAACTTGAGTTGAGTTACGGTTCTACTTGTGTGACCATCCCTTCCCCCAAAACCACAGACTGTCACCCTACTATGAGTACAATGTGTATGGACCTCTGCTTCGAGTTGATGACTCTATCATGATAACCGCCAAGTTATATTCGACCCAGGTACAATGCATAACAAAAAATAATTACCATTAATTTTATTTTGTGTATGCTATAAGAAGTAAACGGCACATTATGATTAAGATTTGAAGAGATATATGGCAGTAGAAAACAAATGAAAAAGCTACATAAAAACTTGTCAAAACATTTAAACATTAAATTGATACGGTTACTTTAACACAATGCTATAGTATGTATTGAAAACTGTTGCCAACAAGGGAGATCGAAAACTGCAATGCGAGAAAAGCAGATAAAAATGGATGCTAAACAAGCTATAATGTCTCCAAGTCAGATTTTGGACATAATGTAAGTAAAGATATTGTCCGACCTGAAAGTTAAAAGATTTACCCACCGATAATCTCACCGTTTGGTTCTTATAAGCTCCTGAATCAATAAGGTAACTTCTTTCAGACAATTGTGTAATCCGTCTACATGTATTTGTAATCCGTCTATACGACCATTTATGTTTTAAATTAACAGATTAAGTTATGCAGGAAAATATTTTTGTTGCGTTCAATAACTTGTATATTCCACAGCTGAATTCCTGTATTTATACTGAAAAAATAAAGCTCGCTATATTTTTGTAAGAAAGGGACTCTGGAGACAGGCTTGTACACATGTCTTACTAAGTACAATTACCCATTTTTTAAATGTTTTATTCATAAAAGTTTAAATATCGCTTTAATTTAAGTAAGTGTTCATTTTGATGCATTTACGATTTAATAAATTCTTGTTGCAAATGTATCAAAATGAATTTATAACCTACATAGTGTTTGAATTTTGTTTGTAAATCAGCATTGTTCCCCTATTTACTGACTCATTATATATAGTTGTTGATTTGCAGCCAATACCATGAATACTGCGCTAGGATACTGGACAAAAAACAATTTCAAACACTCAATTTTGTGTCAGGATTGAAGTTCTTATCACAACAAAACCACCTATTTTTAGAACATATATCATCGAAATACCGTCAGTCACGTTTCAGACCGTGACGAACAAACAGACGGACGGACGACCAAAAAAGTTGAAGACTAGATTACACCATAGAATAATTGCGTGGTGTGTGAAAAAAAACTCGTAAAATCTTTAAACAATCGGCATGGTACTTGTCAATTTTTTCATAGAAACATTTGAATAATTTTTTTTTTAATCTCAAACATTCAGATGATATCCGATACCTTGTATCCGATACCTTGCCATTGACCATACATTGCAATGTCAACTACGCTTGATTATATAAAGCCTTTAATTTAAAAAAAAATCACGTAGATCTACTTTCAGAACACAACTTGTCTGGCAGACGATTGTTGTTACTTTTTCACTCGAGTTCCATGATACTTTGACAGCATGTGAATTAACAGCACCCATCTCAGATTCTTATCCGTGTGAAATTTCCTTTCCTGTTCTTCCATGAATTCTGCTTTTCTGATAATTGTAATTGGCTCAGCAACAGTACTCGAGACCTGACTTACACGTTATCCTCGGAATTCACCGCTGTGTTACTGATATAGGCACGGTTCACTAACTGTTGTATTCTTACGCACTTCCTACGGTATCTCCGAAAGGGTATCCATTTCCTGACAGTTCGGACAAGTCTCGCACGTTTTTTGTAAATGTCCACCAGTGCTGCCAAACACACTGCAACAATAATGATTTTCACCTGAATCGGTGCGATGATTGTATAGTAAAGGCTAGCCATTTATGAAATAACTAGAATTTACCTACCATTTTAATGCAAGTTCCATGCGGTTTCCAGTTACAATATGCACAATTTTGCTTTTGCTTATAATTTGGCCTTAAGCATTACTTGTCTAGTATCTTCTGATCGTTTTCTAGCATATAGAAGAATCACTATATCTTTAACTTTTGTTAATACGTCATCGTTGATCCACAACTAAATTTACATAAAATATAACTAACCTCTTCGAGTTTGATTCCCCGAGTGCGATTAATCTAAGTTGTAATAACTTGTTTCGCAAGAGAGAATAAATATTGGACTTTGTAATAGTCTGGCGCACATGTTATTGCAAATCTAATTTTGTAATCTGTGTCTGAAATAAAGAAGTTGTTCTGTTCCAAAAAAAATAAATAATAAAAAATAAAAAAATTGGTATAAATACAATTATTCACGTTTCGATATTAACCGGTTTTACCTGTTTTAGGTTGCAGATGTGTTATATTAGAGTGACCAGTATTTGTAGGATTTCGTGCGTGTATTGAGCACGGCTATATAAGAGACGTGCTCGTGTTTAGTAACCACTCGAGGCAATTATTTTGGCAACAAAATATATCAGCATTCCCATCCTCCCACCCATATATGTAAGATGTCCGTCTCCAGTTTCACGAAACAACGTGAAAAAATGTTTACGTATAGTTTCGATGATTGGAACACTTATCTTCCAAATTTTAGCTAATTTTGTACATAAATAAAGATTTTTTCTCGAAACAAATGGAAAGCAAATATTCAGTTAGTAAGCAATTACTCTTGTTTCATTGAAAATGAAAAAAAAATATTGAAAGAAGATCAATTTTTCGGAGACATGTGTGTGGAATTTTGGCTACCGCTGACGATTAGCGTAAGTACCATCATCGCCGGTTTTGTCGATCAAAGGGATACCGCAATCGCCATGTAAGGTAACCATAGAAATGGATTGTTTTGAAAATGAGAGATGATGTGTAATGAACCACCTATGATATAATGGCATAATGAGTGTGTACGTATGAATCTGAAAATAAATACCAGACGTTGGAAAATACTTTTTATTTGGACTGAACACCGTATTTTACCACTATTTGATATCCTTTTCATTGCGTTTAGAAAGTATGTACACCTATACATCTCTAGAGAGGTCTTATGTACCAATATCAATTTAAGCAAAAGAAATGGTGATGCAAATGATGGTCGCTAAATGTTAAAGATCTCTTCAAATTTAAAAACCGGTTACAACTAAGGTGCCAGATTTAATGAAAAGCTGTTAATGTACTATGGCTTGCCAGAGGGACCCGTGTCACAAATATTCCATATCTGTGTTCAAATTAGTTTAAGCTATTAAATATTGTATGATTTGGATGGTCACAGCCCGGATAGCTCAATCGGTAGAGAACGATACTTGTAATCTCGGGGTAACGGGTTCGATTCCCGGGGCTGACCAAACTAAAGTTACTAACAGTCTTTCGGATGAGACTAAAACCGAGGTCCCATGTATGGGTGCTATACACCTGGCATGTATAAGAACCAGGGGTGTCTGGAATCGGGACGCTTTCTGTATCTTGCACTATCCTCCGAAACCTAAAATAACTAACCTCTTCTGGGGACGTTGGTCATATGGGAAACCGGTACCAACGATAAAGCCCTAATATACGATACGATACGATGCTCACAGCGCATACAAGACAAAAGTCCCACCCGCTTCAATGCTCTGCTAGGAATAACCTCCAGCCAAAACAGAATATCTCAATCTTTAAAAATACTTTAAAGACAGGTATAATAAAGTATGTGACCAAGTCTCCTAATGCTTAAAACTGTGCATAATAAATACTAAATATTTACATAGCAAGTGGTACCCGTAGCTGTCAGAACTGTTCAACTTTGCTTATGAGTTAAAGAAACTTAACATTTTATGACCTTATTGTTTCAGTCGAAATGAGCTCCTGCATTTGTTTCTTTTAATTTGTATAGATATTAATCTGACCTTTTAAAAGTGTATGGGTTTGCATGAATCCTGGACATAATAAACAATATATCAACCTTAAAGATTTTGACAAACTATATTCACTATTTGGAGTACTGATACGCATTAAATAGCCACCAAGGCCGAAGGCCCGAGTGGTTTATAACTGCGCATCAGTACGACAAATTATTGTTTATTAGACGATAACAACGCTTAAAAGGATGTTATTTAGATTCTTACATGACCAGATATTACAAAAGGTGAATAAATGCAAAGCTTTATTTCCTACGCGAACGCTCATTTAACATCATGTGGCGCAATATGACGTCATGTTTACAGCATATCGGTTCCCGCGTTGTTTATGGTGTAATATAACATAGTTTTTCTACTCATTGCATACAGAGACAAAATCGTGAGTCATGTTAGAATATTGGATTTTATTGCGTTTATAACTGCCTAACATAATTTTGTTGGGGATGTGGTCCCAGCTATTTGCACATCAAAGTGAGGCGTATTATGCGGACAACTCTAAAATGTCAACGTGTAAAATCGGACTGCCAGAGAGACTACATTACGGTATACATGTATGCAAAGTTCATCGAGTACATGCATTATATATCAAAGAAATACCAAGAAACGTTAAGGTTCCGTTCAGCTGATGTGCCGTTAAGTATATTCTATATAGGTTTCTGCTAAGTGAAATTACTAGTGAAAACTGCTTATATTCCATGTTTAGCCTACATATCAAAGTCCAAACAAATAAACTGTGCATTTACGGCAACGCGACCTGTATACCTTTCCTACCCGACCCTACAATCTTTATTCAATCTTCAATGCCAAAAGGCAAACGTATTTCAAATTAAAGACTACTTACTTAGCTGGAACAAAAATTATTTCGTGCGTCAAAAACACTTTGGCGGGGGCAACATTGGATACGAGGCAAGGCCAAATATTGTTGAAATAGTGCCCCTGCCAGTTTCTACACGTCCGAAATGTTAACATTCCAGTCCCCTGTACAACACATGGAAGAAATTTTCTTTCAAACTCCACACAGCGATTTGTTTTGGTGAGCTCCGCTCTCAAATGTATACTATAAGGGGAAGTAACCGCTGTGGGGAGTGTTTTTTTTTTGCCACTACGAAGTTGGTATCCCTGCTTTTATGATTAGGTATCATTGTTTACAACTGATGATCGTCAGCGGTATCTCCAACTTCTTCTCTTGGTCTATAGGTGTTTATTTTGGTTTTGTTAGTACCTACAACAAGCATTCTACATGTACATAGAACCGGCGTTTTAGGTATCGTTCCGGCGTGTAGGTAGCCGAATACCCGGGGTGAACAATGTTCCCATACAGCGACTGCCACGGTCATAGGCATTATAAGTCTGGTAGCTGATTTGGGTCTACCGAACAAAACTACGGTAATCAAAAAGTGAAAACATGCTCCGTACAGAAACATTTTGCTCCGCGCCTCGACGTCAGTTTATTTATCTGGTCATTGCATGTCCTTTGCTGCATCCTAATACCCAGAAACATTTAATTATTTTGTTTTCAAACTTAAAATTTAAAATAAAACAGATTGAAATTTTTCTTTCCTGGGACTTCCTGTGTTACAAACTACATGTACTTGCATCAGACGACTGATATCGTTTCTTCATTCTTTTAGGTCTTCTCTACGGTGCCGGCTTTTCCTGCCATAGATTCTTGTTTTGGGGAATCCTTCTGTATAATGATAATTAATTTATTGTGTCCGAGATCTGCTGGCGTCCGAGACTTGCCGGTGATAATTTATCAGAATATTTTTGTTTCTTCGGTAGAAAGAATTCCATAACTCCTGTCCCTATTTCGATATCTCTTAAACACTGTACACGGTAAGCGGAAGCAAAAACGTTTCTTCGAATTACTAAAAATATCAACCGCCGCACCAAAACACAAAGCAACTATAAGCAGTTTCACCTCAAGTGGTGCGATGACGGCATAGAAAACTCCCAAAATCATTTTTATTCACGATTTTGAAAACCGGTTTCAAGCCGAAACTGGATTAAACATAACAAAAACTACGTGTTCTTTTTCCAGTTTCACGAAAGAGTAAAAAAGTACAATTTTCTATCACCTTTGGTATCTTTTGTCCACAGTATTATAGCTCTGAATCACGTGCCTAAAATGTTCTTCATGACATGCTAAAATATTATTCTTTCACCGCCGGAACTTTTTCGTTCTTATGTTGATAAATCACCATTGAGTCCTCAACAACGTATGTTAAAACATTAACTATTTTCCATTTATCTTTTTAACTGTTTTGTTCACAATGACATTATAATAGCTTTGAACAACGGGCGTAGAATCCCAGAACGATGTTATATATATAATGACCGAAATATGGTTGAAACGAGCGTTAAACCCATATCACAAACGATGTTATACATGTATACAAAGTGAGAAAGAAACAGATCCCTATGCTCTTCTATAAGCTTTGTTTTGATACCTTCTCTGATTAACAATTTACAACTCAATATTCATACACCGGCGGGGAGGTAGTGTTACGGACCTTCTGTATAAATATTTAATGAACGGCCATACTATTAAAGTAGATTGCAACATAATCTTACAATGATTTTACGTCCATATTATAATGTTATGTCCATGTTATATATCTCTATTATATGTTCGATTTACGAAATGGTGCACCTGTTGACGTGTTCTTTTGTGATCGGAAAACAAACTTAAAATTAAGCGTTAGTGTCTTAAATGGCCTGTAACATTGAAGCAGAGCAATGAATTGCTCAGAAGTTTGCCTTTGTGTTGTAAGTGTTGTTAGTGAAGAGTTATAAAATATGAATATGTTATGCTTGGTATTATTGGCCTTTTGGGATACATGTATATATACTACCTTGTTATGAGCTGTATTGATATTTCTGGATGAGGTGTTAATTAATTCTTTTCTTCGTTCTAGAAATGTGTTTGCACAGTGAAAAAAGAAATTAGATAGTATCAAATTAGAGCCAAAATTAGAAACATAACAAACTAGACGGTCCTTAAATGTTATAAAAAGTAGAATATCAAAAATAACCCCCATATGTCACCAAGGACATCGCTGGCTTTTTCCAATTCAGTGTTAAATACAAAATAAAAATTGTGTACAAAATCACATTTCCCCAAGGAAAGTATAACTGATGATATACTGTTGCCTCATCACAATAAGTTAAGCGTCAAATCGATGTTGGTAATCCGTGCCCCCATAGTGCAGGCCATTTTCGATTATTTCAGAGATATCTTTTGATGTAGGAAAGATATCTCTGTTCGGTAGAGAGATATCTCTATTACATTGAGAGAGAGAGATATCTCTGTACCGTAGGAGAAATTTCTATTACATTGAGAGCTATCTATTTATATTGGGTGATATCTTTCAAAACATGATCGAGATCTCTATCAAAAAGAAAGATATCTCCAAATTGTCAGAGATATCTCTGAATTTAACTGATATCTCCCTTATTTTAGGAGAAATCTCTATGAAATCAAAGATACATCTCTTTTTTATTAAAAGATAAATTGGCTTGCCATACCCCTATGCCTTGCCCTTTTTATCGCTAAATATTATTGTTTTGTAACTAATTAATGTTTTAGTATATCACGGGTGGTTAACTCCCCACCACCACAAAATGAGGTGAAAAAAAATGTGGGGAGCACACTTCCGAGGTGGTGGGGTTCTACCAAAGGAACAAGAAATATGAGTTTAGTAAATTTTGTTTTAAATTATTCTGGTGAAAATCTTTCAAAAATCGGGCAATGTAGTTACCACCAAAAATGTTGAGACTACCGTTTGCACGAATTGTCGAAACAAAATTCCATAAATTATAGTCCCTAGAACGTTTATAAGTTGGCGAAAATCTCGATTTTCAGTAACCAAAGTTTAACTATCCTTATTTTTTGTCCAAAATCCCGTTTTTCCGAATATATTTTACACGTTCAAATTCCCACCGCCTCGCACTCAACCCCACCACCTCATTTGAGATATTGGCTGTAATTTCAATTTATTTACTCACTGACCATAAATGGCCGTTTTGTACAGCATGTAAACTATTTTCGGAAAGTCTCAGAAAAAAATCCTTAGAAAGGGGAAATGTTATATCTTATTATCCCGTTTGTGATTCTAGAATAATTTAATTTATTTGTTAAAGTGTTATCGCGAGTTAATTAATAACATCCCTCCTATAAAAACCCATAGCAAATTTTTGTCGTGTATACCAGTCAATACCTCCTTTGCTGACGCCTCTTAATATGGAGTATCCGATAATAACAGTTTAGTTTAGTTTATACTAATTTATTTTAGCTCGATTGTGAAGAAAGCTTTGAGCTTATCGAGTCACCCTCGAGTCCGCTTCCTGGAAAAACCAGTACTGGTGTCATATGAGGAGGTACGGTCGTGACCTTAGTGGGGCTCCTCCGGGATGAGTTTCTTTCTCACTTCTGTTTGTATGGGAATTTTGCTGGAGTTATCGGTGCTGTTTTCAATTTGTTTTTCTTCTGATTCATCAGTATTTCTGAGTGGAGAAGGATTGCTAAAATCTTTATTTGCAGAAGAATCCATTTCGCTGTGCGACTTATGTTTTTGTTCCGTGCTTGTATAGCATAATAAGTTTCGATAACTATTTGACCCGGACAGCAGCAGATTTTGAACCCCGCAGAAAATAAGTTGCCATACGTCAAAATTCAGCTTGCTGCAAACATATATATGAGGTAATACTGATTAGCGTTTACCTAGCGGAATTTCTACCGATTTTCCAAATTTTATACAGTTATTTAAATTACAACGTAAAAGTCATTGTGAAGCTTGCATGCTGTTACATAAACTTTCTGTTTTATTGACTGTTAAATATCAATGTCTTTTAATCCAGGACCCATTTAACCATGGATCCTATATACAATCTAATAAATCCTGATACAATCGACGGACAGGGTCACTCACATCTAGGTCTGAATTGGCCGCGTGGGTGACCTCCTTTTAGGACTATAAATTTCTCTTTAGCCAGTGGAAATGGGGAGAAGGAAGATTGAACGACTGACAGCATGTGCTCTGGAAAGCCTGAGGGCGGGGGCTGGTACCCCTATTCTCATTGATTAGGCTACAGAGGCGCATCATGTGTGGGGCAGCTCGGATTCTTGGGATCGCATCATGCAGCAGGAAACCTGGAATGGGTGGTGTGCTTGCTAACCTTTTGTGTTAGTAGGCCCGCCAAGGATAGGGAGCTCTGGAGTGGGTGGTGACCTACTAACCTATTTTTGATAGTAAGCCCACTCATGCTGGACGGAGTCAAATTACGCCTAGTTGTGTTTTTGGCCGCCCGGGTGAGCCTTGACCGGAACTCACCGCAGTTTCTCGGCAGTGATTGTGAAGGGTTCTCAGCATGTGGGAGACATGCATGCTTCGTCTCATGGGAAACCCTTTCGGTCATGCTAGACAGCGAATTTCTGTCGTGAGATGACTACTTGAGAACCTTCTGTGTGATGGGGCCTGTCGAGGATGGGCTTCAGGACTGGGCTGACGGGCACAGACGACTAGTTTTGGCTGTGAACATTGGTTCAGACTGGATACTGACTGTCTCTCAGCAGTGCCGGATGAGGGTTCACCGACCCAATTTCGGCACTGTGCTGAAACGTGCGAAATGGCACCCAGTGCCTTAAGCACCCGTAGTGGGGCGTTCGTACGGTTTAGCAGAGAGATACCAGTAGGCCTTGTATATGCTGCGGCCGTGGTCGAGGCCTGAGTTAACCACTACCACCAGAATACTGGCTGTCGAATGCTCATTGGATATCTCACCAGGAAAGCTAGCTGATACTGACTGGAAATTGCAGTCAGGTAAATTTATCCTTTTTCGGCATTAAAAATTATATTTCTAAGCACGACGGGGACTCATCCAAGCAATAAACTACACTCGTAGTTTTTGGACGGTCCTTATCAAATCAAATCAAATCAGATACAACCGACGGTAAAATTGTACTTTTTTGTTATAGTATGATGATTCCATTTATATTTTTTCTTTCAAAATGTTTGGTCACCATGACACTGTTCATAAAGTTAATTAAGTTCATAAAGTCATTTATGCCGGATAGGAGTTTTATACTCATATAAACGATTTACGTTTCTGTGGCAATTTATTGTTTGTTTTCACTGATATAAGTGGCAATCAGCCAATAATTCCACAATATTGAATAGGCACTATCCATTTAATGTCTCTCGTTAATAAAACTGTCTATACACTCATTTTTATGGAGAAACCAAATTGCATCATGCGAATAACATTAAAACACTGGTAAAACTGAATAAAAACACCGTCACTTCTTTTAGTAAGAGGTGTAGTTTTTTTTAACACCACTAATTCTGTTCTTGATAGCTATTAAACCGCTACTTAATCAGTCCGACAAACATTTAGGGCTAAATTTATTTGGTCCCCGAACCCAGTCTTTGTTAAGACGACGTTATTGCCAGAATTATCGACTCTTGTAACTTGATCCAGATGTCTACAACCCTCTGCCTAAAGTCATAAAAGAATGTCAGCTTGCCCTAATAACACCTTTAAAAATTATCTTTGATACTTCAATGACAGAAGGCAAATTATCAAATCAATGAAAAGATGCAAATGTAGCAGCAATTTTCAAAGCAGGCGATGAAAAAAGGCAGAAAATTACCGTCCTATTAGTAGTACCCAAATATGTTGCAGGTTAATGGAGAAAATAATATACGTGACAGCATAGTGAACCATTTAGAATGTAATAAATTAATATCCCCCAACCAACATGGATTTAGAAAGGGATTTTCTTGTGCTACACAGTTATTAGAATGTGTAGAAGATTGGTCCATAGCCTTAGATGAAGGAAAAAGTGTGGACGTGGTGTACCTGGATTTTAAGACGGCCTTTGATAAGGTTCCTCATGAGAGACTACTACTGAAGGTCTGGGAGTATGGTACCCAAGGAAACATCTACAAATGGCTAAGTGATTTCTTAACCAACAACCAACGTAGACAACGTGTAATAATAAATGGAGAAGGATCATCCTAGGCCCCAGAAGTGAGTGGAGTACCCCAGGGAAGTGTCTTAGGACCAGTGTTATTTCTCAACTATATTAATGATATTCCAGAAGCCTTGTCGTGTGTAACCCGGCTTTTTGCTGATGACACAAAAATATACAAAAACAATTAGACGTGTAGAAGATCAGCAACACTTGCACAAAGATATACATGAAGCTGCCAATTGGTCAAAGAAATGGCAATTACTCTTCAATACTAAAAAGTGTAAATTTATGCAAATAGGTAACAATTGCAAAAGTACACACTATTACATAAATAATCATGAAAATACCAACTCAGAAATAATAAAAGTAAATTCAGAAAAGGATCTAGGGATAACCTTTGACCCTAAACTAACTTTCAGCCCCCATATCAATAATAAGGTTTAACTAGCAAACAGAAATCTAGGCCTGATTATGAAATCATTTAACTATATGTCTAAAGAAATGTTCCTGGCCCTATACAAATCATTAGTCAGACCTCATTTAGAATACATATTATCTGTATGGTCCCCTAGTTTCAAAAAACAGCAAAGGCCAATTGAAAATGTCCAGAGACGTGCAACACGTATGATTAAAGGTATAAATAATAAAAACTACACAGAAAGATTAATTGCTTTAGGACAAAATAAAAAAAAATGTTTCCACCACCGTCAACTATACTCAGTTCCAAAAGAAAGTGTGCACTCAGTTTTTGTTAATTTTATGTATTACTTTTAACAGAAATATTATGATGTTTGGCATCAAAATTTAAAGCAATTTATGCTCAATTGCCTGTGCATTGACAGTGCATTCAATCGATAGCAAATTGTCTACATGTATAAAGATATTGTTCGAAATTCAAGACCGATACGTTTGATCAAAATGGAGAAATAAAAAAGTGCACACTTTCTTTTGGAACTGAGTATATGTCCCAACAATTAAGGGGTAACTCCCTTAAAATTCACAAAAAAATACTCCAGAACCGAACTTAGGCGAGCTACCTTCAGCTAGAGGGTTGTAGACGTCTGGGACAAGTTACTAGAGTCCATAATTATGGCACCCTCTATAAACTCCTTCAACTCCTTCAAACATCTTCTCAACAAAGACTGGGTTGGGAGACAAAACAAATTTAGACCTAAATGCCTGTTAAACTGAATAAGTAGCGGTTCAATAGCTATCAAGAACAGATTTAGTGGTATTAAACAATACTACACCTCGTACTAAAAAAAAGTGACAGTGTTTTTATTCAGTTTTACCAATGTTATTCGCATGATGCAATTCGGATTACCCCACAAAAATGAGTGTATGGACACTTATATTCATGAGAGACATTAAATGGATAGTGCCTATTCAATATTGTGGAATTATTGGCATATTATTGTCACTTATATTAGTGAAAACAAACAATAAATTGCCACAGAAACGGAAATCATTTATATGAGTAGCAAACTCATATCCGGCATAAATGACTCTATGAACTATGAACTTTATGAAGTAGCTCGCCTAAGCTCGGTTCTGGAGATTTTTTTTGTTGTAAAATTTAAGGGTGTTACCCCTTAATTATTTGGACACACACAACAAGAATTCGGGTCGTACCGATTATAGCCTCTGTATAGGTTGGTGGATCTAATAAGCACAAGAAACAATTCGTTTTTCTCTATTTTATCATGGCCATTTATAATTTTGTATGTTTGTATTAAATCTGACCTGATCCTTCTATATTCTAAACTTGGAAGTCCAAAAGCAATTAATCTTTCTGTGTAGTTTTTATTATTTAGACCTTTAACCATACGTGCTGGATATTTTCTGGTCATCTAACCAAGATTTAGGGCGTATTTACCGTAAAGGAAAGGGAAGCCACTGCTGCGGGGAGTTCCCTAGGGCCAGGTGTAAACGGCGGATCCCGCGGATCCGGATCCGGATCCAATATAGATTATATAGGGAAAAAAAGAGGGTGTTACGGATCCACTCATAACTTTTTCATTTGTTAATATTTTGATATAATTTCAGCACTAAATAAAAGCTGAATGTTACAGCTGTCTGTACATGTATAATTTTGATATATTTGGCGGATGATAATATGTATATTTTGATATAAAAAATGAACGATCAGTCCAGATTTCAGATCATCCAGGTTAAAAAAATGGGTATCGCGGATACATTTATTACTTATTCATTTATTAACATATTGAAATAATTTGGGTACCAAATAAAAGCTGACAGTTGTAGCTTTTTGTTAATGTTTGATTTTGCCATATTTGACGGTGGAACATGCATATGCTTTAATGTAAAAAATGAACATTCAGTCCCGATTTTGGATCCGCCAGTCCAGTATTTATTAGATTAACATATCAAGTGGAAACATATTACATGTACATTAGAAAGATAGTCACGGATTCACAGTAACATATTATTTTTTTCAATAAATATCTATACACATTATTCAATCGCTGTCAGATTATGACGTTTTCATATGAATCGATAATCAAAGATACTGAACCTAGTAAAAGGAAAAACCACGAATTCAGGAACAACGGAAAAGTATAAAGCATTATTTCGATTTGATTTTATTAACAACTACTATATCATTCATTTGAATACAAAAGATATTTTTCTAGTATCTATACATTCGGTTGTATTACAAATAAATAAGCGTAAGTAAATATGTACACAATATATATATAGATCACAATAAAACATGTCTTGTCCATCACCTTCGAAACCATCATGCTTATTAAAGCATGTTATCGGTTAAAACTGCACTTTAAGTATATGTAATACATGATATGTTTTTAGGTGCAAGTGAATTTTTAAGATGCCTGAAAAGCAGTTTTCTCTAGAACCTGGTGCCAGATAAGACAGGTTTTACTGTAGACTAACTACTACTATTGCGATCTGTTTAAAATACATCACAGAAATAATGAATAAACTCTACATGCAGGTTCCATTAATGAATTAATACTGTCGATTAAATTAACTAAAGAAAACTATGATCACTGAAAGAAATACCCGTGAAATGTTTATCGTTAGATGTAAGTCTTCAAGTCCCTTGAGCACTTTAAAGACTCATATATACAAAAAGTGAAATTACGGAAAGACTTATACATTACTTTTTTATTCTTCATGGCCACCGGTTTTGTATAATAAAAAGTAAAATAAACGTGTACAGTAGCCACGTGATTTCACCGACACGTGTCAACCACAGGTGTTGCTTATTGTCACGGGGTACATATCGTTTATTGAATTAAAGGACGTCGGCAGATCATACGCACGTGCCATGTAAAGTATTAAACATTCATTACAAACGGCAAGATTATAAAAAAAGACAAAACAACGTATATATGAGAAAAAAGAAAGAAATAAGCATACACTGACAAACAGTTACAATCTCAAACTTTCTTTTAATTTCAACTTCAATACTAAAAATATGAGTGAGATAATGAAAAGATTTAGTCCAACTGCATAACATGAACTAGGAAGACACACACAACACAATTTCACATATGCCGAGATTGAGAATGGCCATTGGCACCGAAACCAAAAAGAAGTTAGCACAGCACTAATTGTTTGCATCACAGACTTACAAAATTGCGTAGATTTGTTTAATAGTTACTGTAATATTTGGCACTTGGAAGGTTCACATCAGTATAACCAAAATTGTTGTTTTTAGCTAGAGCCAACTGCGATATCGCAATTTTAAGCTAGGAACTAACGACATTCATACTGACATATCATTATCTCGGAATAACATTTACGAGTAATGGTTCTTTACTTACAGTCTGAAAACACGTGCAACGTATAACATGCAACGAAAGCTATGTATTTGTTGTTTACTTAGTCAATTAATTCTGATTTACCTACTGATTTGATTATCAAGTTATTTCACCACAAGGTTTATCCTATACTGACGTATGAATCCGAAACATTTGGTTTTATAAATATTAAACTTATAGGAAAACTTCTTTACTATGTTTTGTGAAAAAAAACACAGAAGCCCGAACATCAAAGCCATTATACATATGAATGGCAGAACTAGGAAGAAACCCGATTTCTGTTACTGTTAAAACTAGTATGATATCATTTCTGTTATAACATTCTTTCATTTCATCAGACTAATTGCACTTTTTTCATAATTCCGCCGTGCAGCTTGTTCATGAATGTACGTACTGTATACTGAATACTGATTATTTTTGAAAATATTTCCGTGTGAAAAACTATGATTCTTAACTGCACTCTAAATGAATGTTACTGATGTTAATTTTGAGCCTGGGACTTTAATCCGAAATTTGAAAAATGTACTTTACGAACGACATTGTTAATTAAATTAGGTAATATGTTTATGATTTTTGTTCATAACCAGTGACAAATAAGTTATTGATTACACAACTACACAAGTGTATATTATATATTCTAAATAGTTTTGCGAACATAAAATGCAATGTATGGGGATTATAAATATATTCACAAAATATCCCTTTTAATAAATAATTGCAATAATTAATAAATGCTAGAGAAAATCCATTTCTTTTTCTAACAACAACCACGGTACAAACGTATGCAAACGGGGGTTTAATACTTGTCAAATACAATATGAAAATGAATTAATATATAAAAGTTTAACAAAGAAAGTTGGTCCAGCATATCCCTGTCCCTTATCGAAAAAGGTGTTGAATGCTGATTGGTAATAAACAGTCGATTACAATATATACAATCAAACGCGTGCAACAATAAGGGCCATTTTTACACTGAAAAAGGTGTTGAATGCTGATTGGTAATAAACAGTCGATTACAATATACAATCAAAAGCGTGCAACAATAAGGGCCATTTTTACACTAAAAACGCACTTTGAAAATTACAAATATTTTATTTTATAACTCCGGAGAAAAATGTTTAATCTAGAAACACTAAACACTGCACTTAAAGACAAATATACAGAAACACGTTTTGACTATCAGTTTTAAGAAAGAAAGAGAGAAAGAAAAAAATCTAAACTAACTTTTATTATAAGTGCTTCTAAGGACAAAATAATTGATAAATCAATAATCACTTTTTAATAGGTAAACTACGTTAATTGAAATTTAATTTATAACAGTATTAGCCGATCTTTGGTTGCAGCGACGAGCTTCTTTTTAAGGGTGAAAATTATGATTAATGGTTTTTTGTAAATAAACTTTGAAACTTTGATTTTTTTAATTCTCGGCTTCCTACAACCCTGTTGTGTGAATACCTTAATAAAATATGACTTACCATTCAAAAGAAAGAAAAAATAAAAAAATAGACTATACATTGAATCCGTGGGCTTTCTAATGTAGTATATATTTCAACTGGCGAATCTGATATTCAGGAACGAACGCTCATTTTTAACATTAAAACATATACACGTTCCGCCAATGAATATGGCAAAATTATACCAAATAATAAAGCTACAACTGTCAGCTTTTATTTTGTACCCAAATTATTTCAATATGTTAATAAATGAATAAGTTATGAATGTATCCGCGATACCCATTTTTTAACCTGGATGATCTGAAATCTTGCCTGATCGTTCATTTTCTATATCAAAACATACAATTATCATCCGCCTAATATATCAAAATTATACATGTATAGACAGCTGTAACATTCAGCTTTTATATAGTGCTAAAGTTATTTCAAAATATTAACAAATGAAAAAGTTATGAGTGGATCCGTAACACCCTCTTTTTTTCCCTATATAATCTATATTGGATCCGGATCCGGATCCGCGGGATCCGCCGTTTACACCTGACCCTACAGCCCAAAGTAGGTTAACTCCCTTTCTGTACGCCATTTTTCGGACCAGAAAATGTCGTTTACCTAGCGGAATTTCTACCGATTTTCCAAATTTTCTTCACTATTTAAATTACAATGTGAAAGTCATTGTGAAGCTAGAAGGCAATGACTTAAAAAAAATCATTATGTAAGTATTTAAAGTTTATAAGTATGGCAACACAAAGGAACAACATATTAGTCTTTTCCTGCCATCCAAAAGATTTTCAAAATCAAATGTGAAATGGAAAAGTGCCAGGTTGTTCGGATATGATATCTTTTTTGGGTTATTCATGTAAGCGGCCGAGTTTGTGATAATTTTGGGACTAAAATTTAGTTTTTGCTTTGTCGCCAGTAGAGATTTGTCAAAACCGTTCATAAATTTTGAAAGTCTCGAGTTTACAGATCTATGTTTTACAAGTGGCGCAGGTGGTCCCGTCCCATGCTCATGTATTCCAGTGCTCGGCATATTTCATGATATTATAGAGCAGTAATATAATTTTCAGTTGCTGTTAAATGAAAAAGTGTATATTCACATGTATACCATGATAAGTTGCGATAACTGTGAGCTTTCGTTATTTTGTGACCCTGGCAGCAGCAGTTTTTGAACCCAGCAGAATAGTCAAGCTTGCTGTCTTATGCACAGCTCTTTTTATTATTTAAGATGATAAAAAGTGTATTATAATATATTATATATGGAGTACAGCATATGTCGTCCGTTAACATTTTCCTTCAAAAGCATTACCTGGCCAGTGTTGGCAGGAATGCTCCGTGCATGAAGCTCTACTGGTATCGAAGCAGTTTCCGTCACGAAATGAATGTTTTCTTAAAATATTTTTATTTAGAAAGGTTCAGTCATTCAAAAGTTCGGCAATATAAATTCTTTAGCTTTAACGGAACATAAACATTGACTTTTTTCCTTGCGCATGCGCACAAGTAACGGGGCTCCAAAAGGGTATACAAAATAGACAAAACCGGTTCGCTACAGAAGCAGTTTCCGTCACGAGAATTTGTAGAACAAATGTGTACTTGTTGATAAATAATACTACCAAATAATGATGTTATATGTTTCTTTAAACCTTTCTGATGACTACCTCCTACTCGTATAACAAACAGAAACAGTATACTGGTTACCTCCCTTGGATAAGACAATCGGGCAGCGGTCCTCTTACTAATTTATGATTTGGGCGATATCTGTATCATTACAGCTATTTTTCATATTGATTTTAATAATAAAACAACTATTTAATATCAAGTGGATGTAAAAATCATGTATTTTGAGTTTTCTTTGGTGTTTTTGGGTAGTCGTCTGTTTTTGACCGCCAAGGGAAAGAACTTGTCCTTAAATTGGATATGATTGAGTTATCCTTTGCGCATGCGCAAACGGTGCGCGTGAAATCCCTCACGTGCGACCTGTAAACAAAACAGGTGTTGCACTTTTAAACCTTGAATTTATAAGTATGTTACCTTTGCTGGAAAAAACTATACTCAGCTCTGGCATATAAGACAATGTTATGAAAACAATCGAGACTTCTTTGTAGAGAGTTACACGGAATGAAAAGTAGCGCTATATCGGAAACTGCTAGCATACGGATACTACTTCGATACCAGTAGTCTATCATAGTATTCAAATAAGGATTTTTTTAAAAATCTTCTCAAAAACACGAAAGCCCAGAGCTTAGATAATTGGCATGTAGCATTGTCTAGAAGTGTTCAAATCAGGACCATAGGCTTATATATAGGAAAAAGTTAAATCTTCTCTGAAACCACTATAGTCTTCCCGAAATATGCCGGAAATGACAGACAAGTTTTAGCTTGGTCCGATAGTTTTTACCAGAGTTCCTAACTGGAGTCCGGCATTTATTCCAGCAAAATAATAATTGTAGTAATTTTCCTTTATCATTGAACACCCGGAATTAAAACTATGTTTTGATTTGATGTTTAATTCAAGACAGCCAATTGCAGTTTTTGTTTCACTACCGTATTTTTACCAAAGGGGCTGAGTTTCAGCCATACAGGCGTGTATCCAGCGTATGCCGGTATATTGAGACTGCTTTGCCAATGATGCAGCTAAAGGGCATACGCCCGTATACGCTGGGGCTGATGAAACACATTGCCCCAAAGTTTGATAAATAATATCGTTTCTTAGGTACTAACCTGCCAAAAAGAATGACTGAGCAGGAAGCCGAAATAAAAGACCAAAAAAACAGTAAGAATATTAAACTTTTTTAAGGAAAATTGGAAAAACAGTGGGCCTTGGCTTAAGTTTGATGAACACTTTTGACAAACTGATGGCAGCTAGATCTACATGAGAGATTAAATTAATTGTAGATATAATAAGCCCAAGAAAGTACAGTGTACACGTAAATTATTTTTGTCAGTAAAATTTTGTTTATATGTCAGACAAAATTTTGGGGTCCACAAGGGGTAGCGCTTAAATATTTTGCATGTAGCATTGCTAGTGGACCTCTACGAATAGTATTCAAATCATGACCCCTGGGTGAAAACAGACCCTGACCCTGATCACTTGATTTTACATGGATTTCTATAGGGAAAACTTCAAAAATCTTCTTGTCTAGAACCACAAGGCCAAGAGCTACTAGCATTATGTATTGGACATCTATGAAGATTGTTCAAATCAGAATCCCCAGGTCAAAGTCAACCCTTTCTGCTATTGATGACCTTGTATTATAGTAATGGTAATCAGGTGAGCTAAATAAGGTCATCTTGGCCCTATTGTTTTTACCTTACATACATGATTATATTTTTATAAGACCAATGGGACTTATTATGTAGTGGACTTTAGGAAGATTGTTCAAATCAGAATTGGTCAAAGTCGACCATTTCTGCAATTGATTACCTTGCATATGTATTAAAGTAAATTGAGTAATGGTAGCCAGGTGAGCAATATAGGGCCATCTTGGCCCTCTTGTTTTTACCTTACATACATGTGTTTTTATATGCTCAAAGGGACTTTAAAAAACTATGTTATGGGGATATCCATTTGTCCATCTGACTGTTTGCAATTTCTTCCTGGAGCCATATCTACCACATTGGTGATGCAATTTCAATAAAACTTTGTGTAAATATTTATTATACCCCCGAACACAAAATGTAAAGGGGGGGGGGGGGTATACTGGATTCATCTTGTCTGTCCATCCATCTGTCAGTCAATCTGTAGATGGAATCTTGTGGACACTAAATCGCCAAAACCCCAGGTCAAAACTTAATGATACTTAACAGAAGTGATAAGTACAATGCCTTGTTGTGCATGGAGTATGTTTCGGGTCACTAGGTCAAAGGTCAAAGTCACAGGGCTCAGGATAGAAATCCTGGGGACGCTAAATCTCCCAAACCCCTGGTCATTATTCAATGATACTTCACAGAAGTGATAAGTCCAATGCCTAGTTGTGCATGGTCGATGATTCGGGTCACTAGGTCAAAAGTCAAGGTCACAGGGGCTTGAGATAGTAAAATCTTGTGTGCTTTTAATCTCCAAAACCCCTGGTCATAATTTAATTATACTTCACAGAAGTAAAAAGCACCATGCTTTGTTGTGCACTCATGGTCCATGTTTTGGGTCACTAGGTCAAAGGTCACAGTCAAGGTCACAGGGGCTTGAGATAGTAAAATCTTGTGTGCTTTTAATCTCCTAAACCCCTGGTCAGAATTTAATTATACTTCACAGAAGCCTCAAGTTTTGCAGGTCCAATAATACGTATCAAATATTACATAAATTTTATATACTGTGTCAGTGGGGTGTTGGGGGGGTATTCATCACCTTCAGTGATAGACTTAGTTCTAATTACTATATGGAGTTAATGCTCCTAGAATTTTGAGTTGAATTGCTTCAGAAACACTGGAGTTATGGCTCTTTGAAAATTGAATGCAACATTGCAATGTCAGTTTTTGCCAAGTCAAAATTTATGGTCCAATTTATCTACAACATCAGTAATTCAGTCAAAGTTTGAATTACATACAACGTTGCCCAGTTTATGTCTGGAGTCATACAGGAAGTTTATTTACCACATTTGTAATGCAATTTCTATCAAACTTACTGCTATAAAGAGTTGATGCGCCTTGAGTTTCAGTCAATTACTTCAGAAGCACAGAGTTATTGCCCCTCAAAAATTGAATGCAAAATTGGAACCATATGAACCACATTGGTAATTTAATCAAACTTTGTGGAAATGTTTATTACTATATAGAGTTGATGCACTTTGAATTTCAGTTAAATTGCTTCAGAAGCACAAGAGTTATAGCCATTTGAAAATTAAAAAATTTACAAGTGTCATTTCTGTAGTCTTGAAAAGGCTTTAAAAATGCTTTTACGACTTTTTCAGAGACGGTTATGAGGTTTCATCAGTACAATGGAAGCTTCTGATGTGAGCTCTGATCACAGTTACAACATACATGATGGCAAGAGTGATCTAGCAACTGGTGATGGCGATACCACTGACAACACTGGTAAATCTTCAGAAAAAGATAATAACCAAAGTGGAAAAACAATTGATAACAAACATGATCATCAAATAGAACCTAGAGGAAATGTTACAGATGGAACTGTAAACGAGGTTTGCCCGTTTGTGTGTGGAATGTGTTCAGAAAAGTTTGACACATCGGATCTCTTCCATGTTCATCTAAAGACTCATGGAAAGTTAATCGGTGAACACTTAGCTCAAGCGGGAAAGGAAAAGAATGTGTCAGGAACTTTGAAAAATAAAAGAAAAATGGATGAGAATGATTTTAAATGTGGGATCTGTCAGGTTATGTTTCCATCTATGAGCTTGTTACATGAACACATGGTAGGAGAGGAAAATGTATCAGATTATAGCTACAGTAACGCTGATCATACTGCCAGACCAGACACACGAATTGTCAAGTCAAAGAATGATTCTGATACTGACACTGAAGAAGTTCAAGAGACTGCTAGTTCTTCTAGAGGAGAGGTTAGTTGTAAAGGTGCAAAGAAGAAAGCAGTTAATTTGTCTACATCAGGTTCACAGACAAGTGGAAAACGTGAAAGAAGTAAATTAAATAATAGGCCTAAAAATAGTACATCAAATGATGGAATAGGACAAAAGAAATTAGTGAAGAGTGTGTCTAGAAAGAAAAGGAAGATTGAAGAAATAGATGAATCCCAGAAAAAAAGAAAAACTAAAAATGATTCTGAGATCAGAAACATCGTGCCTGTGTCTGATGTCGAAAAGTCCCCTGTCATTCATACCTATGGAACTAGAGGGAATTTAAGTCCAAGGTCAAGTAGAAGAAGCAGTGGTAAACGTGTTGATTATAAAGCACTTGCTGGACTCAGTTCTTCAAAATATGATTCTGAAGGTGGTAAAGAGGATATTTCTGAGACTCCTGCAATAAACAAAGAAGAAACGAGCATTACAGCTGAAAAAGAAAACAATAATTGTAAAATAAAAAGACAGCTTAAAGATGAAACTAATGTTGACTCTGACACAGAGGACTTGGAAAAAGAAAAAAAGTTGGAAGAAAAAACTATGAAAAAAACAGTATATGTCAAAGTCCTATCAAAGCACAAAATTAAGACTTTCAAAAAGAAAGAAATAACAACAGACGAAAATACAGAAAAGAGTAGTGAATTGACAGAAAGGAAAGAAGGAGACAAGACTTCTGACAATGACTCTGAGGAGGTTGGGGAATTTAATATAAAAGTGGAGAATGATACTGAATTAGAAGAATTTACTGTAAAAGCAGATGGAACTTCAGCTGATGCTGACATTGTTTATTCAGAATGTGATTCAGATTATGAGATCAATGTCTCGGATCATGATAGTGATGATGACTTTCTAGATGTTGGAAACAGTGATGATCTAGATGATGAACAAAATGATCCAGACTTTGAACCACAAATGGAAACTGAAAATGAAGCTAGAGATGGTGTAATTGTTTCCATTAATGATACACGAGACCCTGAAGCTTATCTTAAGAAATTTAAGGTTAAGAAGAGGAGAATTTACAAGAATAAAGAAGGGCAGCCAGTAAAGAATTGTTTATATCCATGTGCAGTGTGTGGTCGTTACTATTTATGGAAAGCACTGAAAAAGCATATGTATGCTCATGTTACTGAAAGAGTAGTAAAATGCACACAATGTGGAAGAAGTTACAAAAGTAACAGACATCTGAAAGATCATATAAGATCAGTTCATGAAATGAAAAAGTATGGTTGCCCTCAGTGTAGCAGCATTCTCAAGGGCAATCAAAGTTTTGAGAAGCATATAATGACCCATATTTTGAAGAAGGAAATAACCGAGGCTCTGGATGAAGTGGAGAAGGTTGAAGTGTCTGAGGAAGAATATATCAAGTGGAAAGAACTGCAGGACAATAAAATAACCAAGTATCCTCCTAAAAAGAAAAAGCCAAAACCTCGGGAAATCAAGGTTAAAGTAGATGGGTTAGATTTAGAAACGCTAAAAGAAGGACCACTGCATGGACAGCATATAGTGTTAGAGAGTGACAGTGTAGGAACATCGAGAAATCAAGATTGTACAATTTGTAATAAACATTTCATGACACATGAGAGTCTGTTGACACATATGATTGAACACGAAGATGAAGAATATTACAACTGCAATATGTGCAACGGTTTCTTCCAGACACCAGCACATCTGCAGAATCATATGCTTACAGTACATGGTGAGAGGGATCTTGAATGCGATATTTGCGGTGAACATCTGAGGAGCCATTATGCATTGTGGTCACATAAAGGGAAACACCTGATGAAGAAAGATCCGTATTATTCAGAGGAAATTGTTCAAAAGCTACAGGAAGAGATAGCTGAGAGAAAGAGGTACAAGAGAAAGTCCGTTACATACCCAAAGAATGATACACGGGCATGTGAGATCTGTGGCATGACGGTATGGACCGTGAGATATAGACGACATCTTGAAGTGCATAACACAACAAAAGACTGGGAATGCGATATTTGTCACAACTTCTACAAGACAAGACGCTATCTCATCGATCATAAGAAGAAAACTCATTTTGCCGAGATGTTTTCCTGTGACATTTGTGGGCAGAGGTTTAAAGGTATTTTGTGCTGAAAATATTTATGAGATGGAAATCCTGTATGGATATAATACTTGCAGTCTTGAAAAGTATAGTACTTTAATTGATATGAAATTGATGGTTGTCAGAAATACACAGATGGCATTGACAGTGTCCATGAATTGTTGCTTTAACTTTTGTAGTGTCACTTAGTACAAATTAATTGTTCAGCTGAACAAGGCGTGTGATGCAGTTAAAATCAAAATGGAAATTTTATCCAATTCAAGTAACAGTATTGAACTATAAATTATTACTTAAAAAAAAATTATTAAGATTTTGTTTCTGTGTTCAATTTATGGAGATTGTGTTTGCCTTTTGTTTCCAGTTAAAATGCTTCTTGAATTTTACAGGCAAAACATATCTAGAAATTCACAGACAGACTCATGGACCGAAGGACAAGAAGTGTCCACATTGTGAGAAGGGGTTCACCACAATGATGTATCTCAAAACTCATTTGCTGACACATGAAGGTAAAACCTTTCTTCCGTGTTAAGAATGGGAAGGCTTAGACCGTATAATTTTAACGGAGCTTTCAGGGTTTATTTTTCTGTTCAGGTGACCGATTATAGAAATGCCTATGTCTAAAATTGATAATTTCTGTGATACAGAGTTTTGCAGCATCACTGAATGATTTTAAATTCTAAATTATAAATAGAGCACGTTGTATGACATTTAATGTTTGGGCGTTGCAGTTAGTATACATGTGTACAGGTAAAGGTCGATGAATTTCTGGCTAATATAAGAAATCTAAATTTCAAGAGGGACCTGCTTAGAAGTTGACTCAAATACATTGTACCTGTTGTGTTTAAACTTCCGCATCAACTCTTATCTAGGCCTATAACTTTAAACATTACTTAGACCCCTTTTTGAAAATGTGTCCCTTTGTCACATGGCAGACACATGTACAATGAACATTGTAGGGATTTCTTTGTCTCGCTATGTCCATTACTGGTGTCAAATACATTCAATAACTTACCTACCTTATTCTCATTAATGAGCGTTTTTGGCTATTTTACTCAAGTAACAAGAGTTTATTGTTGGGTAATGCAACATTTCCACACTAATTTTATCTTCATCACAGAAGAGCCAAAATCTTACAACCCTTAAGCAAGACCAGGTTGGCTGGTTCCCAGCTTGTAATTGTTGTGCGCAATGAACTGGGCAAAAGCATTTTACATATTTTCAAGCCAGTACCAGGGCCAAGGTTTTGATTGTTTGATTTCTGTTACTAGTGGGAGTAACATTTTAGTGTAACAGTAACCCTATCCTAGTGTACAATAGCCGAAAACGCTCACTGAAGAGCAAAAATCTAATAACCTTTCAGCAAGGTGGGGTTGGCTAGTTCTCAGCTTGTAATTGTTATGTGCAATAGCCGAAAACACTCAATGATAAAGCAAAATGGCTACATGTACGTCACTCAAACTTCATGACTATGATTGGGTTCAAAGCTCATAGTCTTATCTGCATGACAAGACTTAGTGTGAAAGCAATACTTTGGAGCTAATAGTCATATCTGCATGACAAGACTTAGTGTGAACGCAATACTATGGCTTTTGTCCGTAACTTTGTCACCCATTACGGGAGTTTGAAATGATATTCAAAAGCTTCCCATGTCCAGAGGACGTGTCAAGTGCAACCCAGTTCCTTTTTTTAAAGGCCAAGTCCAATATGGGCTCAACATGTTGTCAATAAACGACTGTCTAGTAAGATCATCTGAACATTGTACTCGGGCTTAGCTACAAAAATGTATTTTGACCTTCCACCGTGTGGTGTCCAGCGTTTGTCTACATGTATGTCCAGTCACCATTTTCTTCCCATCTCCTCTTTTCTGAAACTATTTGATTTTTATTGGATTTTGTTGAAAATACTGTATTTCCTGTACAACTTTGGTTCCATTCGTATTCAGAAGAAAAACATAACTTTTTGTCTGAATCTTTAGAACAAAATTGAATCTTTAGAACAAAATTTAGTAAGTACAAATTATCACTTAATTATAAATGTACTTGTACCAAATGGTGAAAATGAAGATTAACCATTTAAAGATTAGGCATCCAGTGGTCGTGTCCTCAACGTTGTCTACATTGTATAAATAATGTTTTTGCCTGGAACTACGGGTCAGAATTTTAATTCATAAGGCAAATATGGCCGTCTTTTGTTTTTCTACAGAATTTGTGGGATCGAAAATGATTCCTTAGATAGTGATGGCCCTACCGGTACATTGTGTGAGGTGTATGTGTTTCACTTACAAACTCTTAATATATCAACTTTTGAAACCTAATATGAAATTAGTGGTGTGAATTAAATGATATCTAACCTCAAACATTTATCTGTTGGTCCCAATTGTAACTTGTAAAATGTTCTCCTTTCAATGCAGAACTCTTGTTTTCAGTAATGAAAAGAAATAAAACCTTGCTTTAGATGTTTCTTTTTGTTATATTTTACAGAGAAGAAGAGATTTCGTTGTGAGAAATGCATGGCTGCCTTCAGTCACAAGCAGCGTTTAACCATCCATATGGTGGAAGTGCATGGTGAAGGTGCTAGCCGACCTTGTAAATACTGCGGGGATTTGTTCCCATCACGACAGAAAGCCAGAAGACATGAACGAGTCGCTCATGAAGGTTTTGTTATGCCAACTAGGGTCAAGAAAAGACCTAATTATGTCAGTGTCTTAAAAGTGAATGAGACAGAAAATGAATCGTTACAACATAAAATAGTACGGCTTATGCCATGTGGATCGGAATTTGTCACTGTGTCACCAGGAGTTGTTAAAATACCAGTTTCGAAAAATAACACCATTATGAGTGACGTTCAGAATTCAGTTGCAAA
This sequence comes from Saxidomus purpurata, assembly GCA_022818135.1. Classification (NCBI taxonomy): domain Eukaryota; kingdom Metazoa; phylum Mollusca; class Bivalvia; order Venerida; family Veneridae; genus Saxidomus; species Saxidomus purpurata. The sequence goes on along the minus strand of JAFMSR010000013.1, from coordinate 14,449,440 downwards.
CAAGATGGCTCCAGATTCCAGCAGAGTTGGGACCGTTTCCGATACTGGACAGTATATCAAACTTGAAAACGGAGACGAGTACCAAGTCATGATCGAAAAAGATGGCGGCCGTCAGTCGCTTGAATTTGTTGAGCTATCAGAAGAAGAGCAGAGTGTCATTATTCGGGAAGCAGACGGCGCTATTTCTCAGACGACACCTATGGAACAGGAAGAAAACGTAGAACAAGTTCTGGAAATTCCAGAAAATGCCGAACAGTGTCAGATACTACTGTATCCCGATGGCTCGTTCAAATTGCTGAATGTAGTTGATAACACAACTTCCAGTTGATTTTGGCGTTGCCTAAATATAAATCTACATGTTATGATTTGAATATTATTTTAGACAGTTTGTAGTTATGTTGCTATATTATTATTTATAATCTGTGAAGATATTATCAAAAATGTATTTGTTTTTTCAGTTTTCTTTAATATGGATTTGAATAAAGCAGTTTCTCATGAATGACTTATTGCAAATATCTCGTACATGTACATGTACATGCATAAAGCTGTATTATTTGTAGATTCCAAAAGAATAATTCTGTTTTGAATTAAACATTATTCCACTAAATTTCTAAACTGGACTTTATATCTTTTGAGTCAAACACAGTATCATTAATTGTTAAAGGGTTGCCCACAGAAACTTTTTTGACTATTTTTTAGAAACCTTTACTTTCTTGGTGGGGAATCAGTCTTCTTTTGCAACTAGTGCAGATCATGATCAGCCTGAACATCTGAGCGGTCTATTGATCTAAACAACCTACAAAGGAAGACTATTTCCCTACCAAGAAGGTAAAGATAACTGTAAACCACTTATTTTTTTTGCGCCAATTAACGTTCGTGTTTTGCAGATGTGAGACTGATTAAGGAATATTTGAATTGGCATTTTTAGGAATAAAAACAGTATGAAACAAGGATAAATTATGGTGTTTTCTAAAGTTTGCAGAAAACTGAAAATAGATTGAACGTACAAATTTGTTGGTTTACAGTAATCATGATGATTAACGTTCACATTACTTTTACCACCATTGGTATCGGGCACACAGAAAAGTGACATTACTTTTACCACCATTGGTATCAGGCACACAGAAAAGTGACATTACTTTTACCACCATTGGTATCAGGTACACAGAAAAGTGACATTACTTTTACCACCATTGGTATCACGCACACAGAAAAGTGACATTACTTTTACCATTATTGGTATCAGGCACACAGAAAGTTGACATTACTTTTACCACCACTTGGTATCAGGCACACAGAAAGTTGACATTAGTTTTACCAACACTTGGTATCAGGCACACAGAAAGTTGACATTACTTTAACCACCATTGGTATCTGGTACACAGAAAGTTGACATTACTTTTACCACCACTTGGTATCAGGCACACAGAAAGTTAACATTACTTTTACCACCACTGGTATCGGGCACACAGAAAAGTGACATTACTTTTACCACCACTGGTTTGGGCACACAGAAAGTGACATTACTTTTACCACCACTTGGTATCAGGCACACAGAAAGTGACATTAGTTTTACCAACACTTGGTATCAGGCACACAGAAAGTTGACATTACTTTAACCACCATTGGTATCTGGTACACAGAAAGTTGACATTAGTTTTACCACCACTTGGTATCAGGTACACAGAAAAGTGACATTACTTTTACCTCCACTGGTATCAGGTACACAGAAAAGTGACATTACTTTTACCTCCACTGGTATCAAGCACACAGAAAGGTGACATTACTTTTACCATTATTGGTATCAGGCACACAGAAAGTTGACATTACTTTTACCACCATTGGTATCAGGTACACAGAAAAGTGACATTACTTTTACCACCATTGGTATCAGGTACACAGAAAAGTGACATTACTTTTACCTCCACTGGTATCAGGTACACAGAAAAGTGACATTACTTTTACCTCCACTGGTATCAAGCACACAGAAAGTTGACATTACTTTTACCTCCATTGGTATCAGGTACACAGAAAAGTGACATTACTTTTACCTCCACTGGTATCAAGCACACAGAAAGTTGACATTACTTTTACCTCCATTGGTATCAGGTACACAGAAAAGTGACATTACTTTTACCTCCACTGGTATCAAGCACACAGAAAGTTGACATTACTTTTACCACCATTGGTATCAGGTATACAGAAAAGTGACATTACTTTTACCACCATTGGTATCAGGTACACAGAAAGTTGACATTACTTTTACCTCCACTGGTATCAAGCACACAGAAAGTTGACATTACTTTTACCACCACTTGGTATCAGGCACACAGAAAGTTAACATTACTTTTACCACCACTGGTATCGGGCACACAGAAAAGTGACATTACTTTTACCACCACTGGTATTGGGCACACAGAAAGTTGACATTACTTTTACCACCACTTGGTATCAGGCACACAGAAAGTTGACATTAGTTTTACCAACACTTGGTATCAGGCACACAGAAAGTTGACATTACTTTAACCACCATTGGTATCTGGTACACAGAAAGTTGACATTAGTTTTACCACCACTTGGTATCAGGCACACAGAAAGTTGACATCAGTTTTACCAACACTGGTATCAGGCACACAGAAAGTTGACATTACTTTAACCACCATTGGTATCAGGCACACAGAAAGTTGACATTAGTTTTACCAACACTGGTATCAGGCACACAGAAAGTTGACATTACTTTAACCACCATTGGTATCAGGCACACAGAAAGTTGACATTACTTTAACCACCATTGGTATCAGGCACACAGAAAGTTGACATTACTTTTACCACCATTGGTATCAGGCACACAGAAAGTAGACATTAGTTTTACCAACACTTGGTATCAGGCACACAGAAAGTTGACATTACTTTTACCACCATTGGTATCTGGTACACAGAAAAGTGACATTACTTTTACCTCCACTGGTATCAAGCACACAGAAAGTTGGCATTACTTTTACCACCATTGGTATCAGACACACAGAAAGTTGACATTACCTTTACCACCATTGGTACCAGGTACACAGAAAGTTGACATTACTTTTACCACCACTGGTATTGGGCCCACAGAAAGTTGACAATACTTTTACCAACACTGGTATTGGGCACACAGAAAGTTGACATTACTTTTACCACCACAGATATCAGGCACACAGAAAGTTGACATTACTTTTACCACCATTGGTATCAGGTACACAGAAAAGTGACATTACTTTTACCACCATTGGTATCAGGTACACAGAAAAGTGACATTACTTTTACCTCCACTGGTATCAGGTACACAGAAAAGTGACATTACTTTTACCTCCACTGGTATCAAGCACACAGAAAGGTGACATTACTTTTACCATTATTGGTATCAGGCACACAGAAAGTTGACATTACTTTTACCACCATTGGTATCAGGTACACAGAAAAGTGACATTACTTTTACCACCATTGGTTCAGGTCACAGAAAAGGCCCTTTTACCTCCACTGGTATCAGGTACACAGAAAGGGGGGGGGGGGGGGGGGGGGAAGTGACATTACTTTTACCTCCACTGGTATCAAGCACACAGAAAGTTGACATTACTTTTACCACCATTGGTATCAGGTACACAGAAAAGTGACATTACTTTTACCACCATTGGTATCAGGTACACAGAAAAGTGACATTACTTTTACCTCCACTGGTATCAAGCACACAGAAAGTTGACATTACTTTTACCTCCATTGGTATCAGGTACACAGAAAAGGACATTCTTTTACCTCCACTGGTATCAAGCACACAGAAAGTTGACATTACTTTTACCACCATTGGTTCAGGTATACAGAAAAGTGACATTACTTTTACCACCATTGGTATCAGGTACACAGAAAGTTGACATTACTTTTACCTCCACTGGTATCAAGCACACAGAAAGTTGACATTACTTTTACCACCACTTGGTATCAGGCACACAGAAAGTTGACATTACTTTTACCACCACTGGTATCGGGCACACAGAAAGGTGACATTACTTTTACCACCACTGGTATTGGGCACACAGAAAGTTGACATTACTTTTACCACCACTTGGTATCGGGCACACAGAAAGTTGACATTAGTTTTACCAACACTTGGTATCAGGCACACAGAAAGTTGACATTACTTTAACCACCATTGGTATCTGGTACACAGAAAGTTGACATTAGTTTTACCACCACTTGGTATCAGGCACACAGAAAGTGACATCAGTTTTACCAACACTGGTATCAGGCACACAGAAAGTTGACATTACTTTAACCACCATTGGTATCAGGCACACAGAAAGTTGACATTAGTTTTACCAACACTGGTATCAGGCACACAGAAAGTGACATGGGGGGGGGGGGGGGGGGGGGTCTTACCACCGGTTCAGGCACACAGAAAGTGACATTACTTTAACCACCATTGGTATCAGGCACACAGAAAGTGACATTACTTTTACCACCATTGGTATCAGGCACACAGAAAGTAGACATTAGTTTTACCAACACTTGGTATCAGGCACACAGAAAGTTGACATTACTTTTACCACCATTTGGTATCTGGTACACAGAAAAGTGACATTACTTTACCTCCACTGGTATCAAGCACACAGAAAGTTGGCATTACTTTTACCACCATTGGTTCAGCACACAGAAAGTGACATTACCTTTACCACCATTGGTACCAGGTACACAGAAAGTTGACATTACTTTTACCACCACTGGTATTGGGCCCACAGAAAGTTGACAATACTTTTACCAACACTGGTATTGGGCACACAGAAAGTTGACATTACTTTTACCACCACAGATATCAGGCACACAGAAAGTTAACATTACTTTTACCACCACTGGTATCGGGCACACAGAAAAGTGACATTACTTTTACCACCACTGGTATTGGGCACACAGAAAGTTGACATTACTTTTACCACCACTGGTATCAGACACACAGAAAGTTGACATTACTTTTACCACCATTGGTATCAGGCACACAGAAAATTGACATTACTTTTACCACCACTGGTATCGGGCACACAGAAAGTTGACATTACTTTTACGTACATTGGTATCGGGTACACAGAAGATGAAATTACTTTTACCACCACTGGTATCGGGTACACAGAAAGTTGAAATTACTTTTACCATCACTGGTATCAGGCACACAGAAAGTTAACATTACTTTTACCACCAATGGTATCAGCACACAGAAAGTTAACATTACTTTTACCACCACTGGTATCGGGTACACAGAAAGTTGAAATTACTTTTACCACCACTGGTATCAGGCACACAGAAAGTTGACATTACTTTTACCACCACTGGTATCGGGTACACAGAAAGTTGAAATTATTTTTACCACCACTGGTATCGGGCACACAGAAAGTTAAAATTACTTTTACCACCACTAGTATCGGGCACACAGAAAATTTATATTAATTTTTCCATACACAGAAAATTGACATTACTATTACCACCATAGGTATTTGGCACACAGAAAGCTGACATAACTTTTACCACCACTGGAATCGGGCACACAGAAAGTTGACATTTCTTTAATAACCATATGTATTGGGCACAAAGAAAGTTGACATTACTTTTACCACCATAGGTATTTGGCACACAGAAAGTTGACATTAGTTTTACCAACACTGGAATCGGGCACACAGAAAGTTGACATTACTTTTTCCACCATAGTTATTGGGAACACAGAGAGTTGACATTATTTTTACCACCACTAGTATCAGGCATAGACAAAGTTGCCATTACTTTTGCCAACACTGGTATTGGGCACACAGAAAGTTGCCATTACTTTTACCACCACTGGAATCGGGCACACAGAAAGTTGACATTACTTTAACCACCACTAGTATCGGGCACAGAGAAAGTTGACATTACTTTTACCACCATTTGTATCGGGCACACAGAAAGTTGACATTACTTTTACCACCATTTGTATCGGGCAAATAGAAAGTTGACATTACTTTTACCACCATTTGTATTGGGCACATAGAAAGTTGACATTACTTTTACCACCATTTGTATCGGGCAAATAGAAAGTTGACATTACGTTTACCACCATTTGTATCGGGCACATAGAAAGTTGACATTACTTTTACCACCATTTGTATCGGGCATACAGAAAATTACTGTTGTAAGCATTAGTATTGGTCTTACTCTTACCAGGTTACTGGGCTGTCAAGTTGGCTTACAAATTGTTACAAGTTCTTTAAAATATGGACTAATAAATGCCAAGTGTTCCAGACACATTTCCACGAGGTTTTACTGTAACAAACAAGTGATTGTTTGAAAAGTTTATAAGTAAAGCAAGGAACAAAGTTAACAATGTTCAATAATCCAGTACATTAACCTTAGATCCAGACGATTCTATTGATATTGCTTAACTGGCATACAAAAAATAAGAGTGCTGGAATACTCAGAGACTTTCTTCTGATAGTAGAATGCTCAGTGGGACACTAAAGTTTATCGGCATGTCATTGTCACACAGGAATTTATAGAAAAGGTATCAGTTAGACAGCGATACATGTACAGTTCATATGTGTGTTTAATTAGCCTATGCTAAAGCTCGAAATCATTTTGTTGACGGCAATAATGTGTATATCCATGGGGATTAGATATCGACACTTAATATGCGCATCTTGTTGGAGACTTTTTCAATTTTTATAAGGACCACTCACCATCCGGTGTACGTCCACCGTCCACCATTTCCTTTACACAAAATCTCCTGTGAAACCAATGTGGCAATGTTGATGAAACTCGGCAGGGGTGTTCCTTGCATGAAGCTCTATTCAACTTCTTTAAAGAATTCCATTGCTTAAGAATTATAATTGTCATGGCATCGGATAGGAAAAACCTCTACAAAGATGTTTCAAATCAATGAAAATGTGTGTTTTTTAATCTTCTCTAAAATCACAAGGCCTAGAGCATGTAGCATTGCCTAGTTGACCTCTACCACGATTGTACAAATTGTAACCCCAGGTCAAAATTGACCCTGCCCAGGTTATCATTAGATTTTACATAAAGGTCTGTAAAAATCTTATCATCTCTGAAACCACATGCCCAAGAGCTTAGATATTTGGCATAGGCTAGTTGACCTTTATCAAGATGGTTCAATTATAATCGCTGGGTCAAAATTTGCCGGAGGGGGGAGGGAGCAGGGGGGAGGGGTTACTTGCTTTTACACACATTTCTATAGGAATAACTTTAAAAAAATTAAAAATCTTCTGTGAAACCACAAGGCTTAGATATTTGGCATGTAGCGTTGCCTTGTTGATTTCTACCAATATTGTGAAAATCATGACACCTGGTGAAAATCGACCCTGCACGGGAGTCACTTGATTTTACTTATATATAGGGAAAACTTCACTTATCTAGAACCACAAGGCCCAGATGTTAGATTTTAGGAATGTAGCATTATGTAGTTGACCTCTGCAAATATTGAAATCAGCTTCCCCAGGTAAAATCTGTGATGCTATTGTTGACCTTGTATTATAGCCAATGGTAGCCATGTGAGCGATATAGGGCCATCTTGTCCCTCTTGTTTTCTTGGTAGTTTCGTTAAAAATGGAGTGTATTGATCATGTACTTGGAAATGCATAGTCGCAATTTCTTAAAATGTGAAATTTTGGTCGTAGTTTTAGCAGTTGGATATAAAGATCAGACATGTAATTGCGTGAATGTAAAGCATATGAAGAATAGAAATAAAATAGAATTCAGCTGTCTTTAGTTCAAGTTTCTTTGCGTATTTTGTTTATTGAACATATTGTTATTCAGTAAAAGTAATGTTTGTTTGTCGTGTTTAACACCCGTTTCAACTGTGTTTCAGTCATTTTTTCAGGCGGGAAGTTTAGCTAACCATCGTTCCTGTGAAGGACCAGTATTAGTCTCCTATCCTCTGCAACAAACTGCCAAAGATACATAGTCGGCAGTAGGGGGTCGAACCAATGACCTTCAGTCAATGAGATGTTACAGTGATTTCAAGTCGACGCCTCGCACAACTTGACCATGGATGCTTTCTGAGTGTTGTTTGTGTGTAATATCTAAAAAAGATTATTTTAAAGTGAGTTAAAGTACCATAATAATACAAGTATTAAATGACTATCCTTTTATAAATGCTTAATCTGAGTTTTCTCTTCAAAAAATGGCTGTTATGCAAATAAAATAAGGAAAATATGAGGTCTATTTTACGCCCCCTCCAATTCAGCTATGAAAAGTGCTCACTGAAAAATGCAAACTGTGAGTAGTACTCACTGGACAACACACACCGTGAGTAGTGCTCACTGAAAACAATGGTCACTGTGAGTAGAGCTCACTGAACATGACATACCGTGAGAAAACTCACTGAACAACGCTCTCTGTGAGTAGAGCTCACTGAACATGACATACTGTGAGAAAACTCACTGAACAACGCTCTCTGTGAGTAGAGCTCACTGAACATGACATACTGTGAGAAAACTCACTGAACAACGCTCTTTGTGAGTAGAGCTCACTGAACATGACATACTGTGAGAAAACTCACTGAACAACGCTCTCTGTGAGTAGTGCTCACTGAACATTGCTCATTGTGACTAAAGCTCACTGAAGAATACTCGCTGTAAGTTACGAATTAAAATAGAGAGAAAAAAACATTTTGTTAATATTGAATATGAAACATTTAGTTCTTATGGAAATATTCTTGGGAAAGAGGTGGTAAAAGTGTGACAGTGCGACCTTATAACCGCATCACAAATGGGGAAAATGTCTAACTTTGATAACCTGGTATGCTTCCCCTGCGGGGATTTGCAAACAGAAACAGGTTAACAAGTTAAATTTCGTATACTGTATCGAACATTTTTGTGCAGTATGTATATCAGATTCTAGTGACATTTCAAAGAGTAGTTAAGTTTCGAAATATGTAAATATTGAGGTTTGACAATAAATGCGGATACATTATTTAAGAAATTTTACAATCTTAAATTTTCGAAATGTTAAAGAAAAAATGCTTGTTAATTTTTTCAAAGCGTTATCATTTTCATTATACGTATCATATACGTTAAAACTAACTATTCCCACCTTTTCATAGTAAATAAATCTCAACTACTCCATCAACTTTGTGAAAATAATGTTTCAGTTACTTCTAATTAATGTGTGTTTTATGAATAAAATCTGAGAGGCTGAAAAATTGTTCAGAACACTTTTATGATAAGATTGTTTATAACTCGTAGGTTACAGATCAATTTAAGAGAAAGTTAGACAAACTGGCTTCTTTAAAAAAAGACCTAACATAGACCCTAACAGTAAAAACTGACCAACTTTAAAATCGCAGTGGTCTGTAAAAAAATTAAATCTGTATTAACTCGGGAGTTCCTCAAACCGTATTTTACTGATGCAGTTTGTTGATCGACTCGCATTGTTTATGAATTACAAGAATTTCTTGTTATTGTTCATTTATGAAACACCAAGGCTGCTCTAAATTCACGCAGCTATATAGCGTCGTTTATGAACGTCACCGTGTACCTGTGACGTATGGACGTCGCCTATGTCATTAAAAAGACGTACAAGTCATAGCAACATTAGCGAAGCGAGAAATTGAACACAACAATGTGCAACAACGACAATATTTATGAATAAAATCAGCATGGAAACAAGAGACCAGTGGTATAAACCGAATCTACTCTACAATATTCATTGGAGTAAGTAGATTTTATGTAAACTTTATAAAAAATATTATATATCGCGACAATCTGACAAGACGATGAATGGACAGTTTTAGAACGTATAGTTAAGATCATTGAGTAAGAGTTACATATATATGGTTCCCCGCCACCACGGCAATGAAATTCTTGGTATGAACAAGACAGTCGGTTATCAAGAGGAAAATTGATGTTGCTACTGTGTCGTGCCCACAACACTAAATGTCAACGTCCGCGCGAGGGGTTTGACATTAAAGGGAGATAGATAGATAGAGAGATACAATCCCCTATAGCTTCAAAATCAGGCCACATTTGGTGCTCAACGCCCATAATGTACAGTATGATAAGAGTCCGTTGTACTTTTCCATAACTGTATCATTCAGATATCTTTACACCAGTCATTCTCAAATTGATCAAATCAATAAATGATCAAATTATGTGTTTCTTGCACAACCAAGACCCCTAGCTGAAGGACAATGCCACAAACCCTTATATGAAAACGATAGCAGTACTTCCTGTCCGGACTGGACTGTAATTTTGTCATCCGTACGGTCAATAATTGTTTATATCCAAATAGAGATGTTTAAATGTATAACACGTGTTTGTCATGACCAGATGGTGTGTCAAGTGAAACACTGGTTTGCTTACACACATATCAAGGCAAAATGCGGACCCAAAAGTTACAAATTTAGCAATAACAATTTCAATCCAAGACATTCATGTTCTTCCCTGCCATCTATATATTCTAAAACCGCTCGTATGATTTTGAAATATATTTTTATATCATATGTTAAATGTGCGTACAGTGAATCGCCATATGCCAGCTCGTGTTTAGGGAACAAACGAAGGGACAGATAATAAAATATATACAAGTAATCGGGCAGTAATTCAAATCATGGAGTCTTCAATGATTACTAGTATAATATTAATTATGTAAAAACAGCGAATCTGTAATAGTAAACAAAATATTATCATTTCTTTTCAGGACCACCAAAGGAGCCAGGGACACCTAAGATGATCGTTGAAACAGTGCAATTCAATCCGAGCCTATGTACATGTGGACAACATGATAGTCAGCCGCGATATAGAATGGAGAGAAGAGTTTTATGGTCGAACAAAGAAAGGCCCAGTTTTAATCAGAAGATAAAACAGAAAGATGGGCTAGGGAAACTTGATACATATAAAAGTGAACGGAATAATTCCAAACTCGGTGATGTAAAGGATGTCAGCCAAGATGAAGGAGTGGCAAAAGCTCAGATGGAAAATTATAAAGGTTGTACAGATGTTGGCTTGAAAGCAGAAGGTGGTAGCAATAACAGCGACGGTAGTTATTCTGGTAGTGCAGAGCAAGATGGTTACGGAGAAAACAGTGGGGACGAATGTGATGGTGAAAATGTCGATGACTGGAATAAAGATGGCAAAAAGCATTGCGATGGTAAAAATCTTCGCGGTAGCAAATCTAGTTGCGTGGAGAGAACGGGTCACGAAGAAATATATAAAAGTTGTTCTGATGTTGAAGATGATGAAAATGACAATGGTTTGATGAGAGATGGCAAAACGGACGGTCATAGTGAAACTGTTGACAGTAGCAAATATACAGGTAACTGCGTGGAGAAAACTGGTCACGGGGAAACATGTGAACACAATTTTGATGACAAAAATGGTGAATGTGGCAACAGTTTGAAGTTAGTTGGGAAAAAGAACACATATGTAAATGATAGCATCAGTGGTATTCACATAGGAAATGAAGGTAATGAGATCAATGTTTGCGTCTGTGATATTATCGCTGATGGTGGTGTTTGTGATAGAGCAACAGAAGACGTCGATAGATACAACGGTAATGATACTGGTGATACTGATGGTGGTGTTTGTGATAGAGCAACTGAAGACGTCGATAGATACAACGGTAATGATACTGGTGAGACTGATGATGGTGTATGTGATAGAGCAAATGAAGACGTCGATAGATACAACGGTAATGATACTGGTGAGACTGATGATGGTGTATGTGATAGAGCAACTGAAGACGTCGATAGATACAACGGTAATGATACTGGTGAGACTGATGATGGTGTATGTGATAGAGCAACTGAAGACGTCGATAGGTACAGTGGTAATGATACTGGCAACAGATACGAAAACCTCTCAGTTCGACAAGAAAAATATGAAGATTATGATGTAGATATTTCTCCGGCATTTGGAATCATGTCCATATATTGTAACAGCGAGCTGCACCGTAATGTAAGTTTCTTTTACTAGTTTATTGTTCCTAAATAAACAAGTTAACAAACATATTTTTGAATATACAAATTTTCTGTCGTTGAAGCTCGGCTTTCAGATTAATTACAAGAGAATATTTTGGATGACTCAGTATTTATAAAAAAATATGTTTTAGCAATCAGAATACATTAATTTGCAGAGTATTAATATGAAAAACAAGTCGGATTTTTAAAAGTATTTTTTTATGTTTTTCAGGTCACAAGCGCTCACAGGCCAAACATCACATGAAATACAGATAACACTTACGCAGAGATAGAAAATTCATATTGAAATATAAAATTATAAAAGTTGTAACTACTTCTTTGCGTCTTGGATGATTTTTTTATCCTATTATGACCGTTGTCCATTCACTAAGGTTTTCCACAAACACGTTTGCCACATATGGGAATACTTTTTTCAGATGTGTCATGTGGAAACTATTTTCTTCGTGTGGTAGCCTTCTGTGTCATTTATCTCATGTAATAGCCTAATGTTTCTATAGGATTTAATCATAACACGTACGTAACCAGTATGATTTGGATACCGCCTTTTTGCTGTCAAGTTACAGAAGTGCCTTATCCGAATTTTCTTTTCTTTATTATTTGTCTCCGTGACTCATGGTTTGTATTACCAGTACATGTGTGCGCGCCCGCGCACAGTAGATCTAATGTGTATTCGAATGTGGATGTTATTTTTTCTTTATTGTACTTGTCTTTTCACATATATTCTTTCTATGATGATTGTTATTAAACGTACCCTTTGGAGCTATAAATAAGTAACTTGAAATTCATATCATTTCATAAGCATAATTCATATTTACTGACATTGTCTGTCATGATTATTAGTTTCAACTGCATTATCGTTTGAAAGCTCAATTGTCGCACGACATGTTCAAAATTTGTTAGAAATGTATCTGAAATCCTAAATCCATTCTATCTTCTAAGACAGCTCAGTTTTTCTGTACTTCAACCCATTTTAGGAACGATAAGGATCATTCGTATGTACGTACGTACACCCACCCGTACGTCCGACACTTTCTTAAAACGACATTTTCCTCTGAAACCACTGCGTCAATGTTAATGAAACTTAGCATGGATGTTCCTTGATGCAGGATAGTTCTGCCGGACAATATAATGCTGCATGCTAGGCTATAGACCAGATGAAAACTTGGAACGCCTTACATTTATAGTACTTTGAGTTTTTTGTTATTTCATCAATTTTAGAAGGTATGTTAATCTATACATCTTTTGAAATATCTTTTAAATATCTAAATTAATGAAATAAACACAACACAAGATGGTGCTTAATACTGCTTATCGCAAAAATAACTAGTAATAATCAGGCTAGTCATTTCATACAAAGAGAAAGTCTTAAATTGCTGCATTAAAACAAATAAGTTTGCGTACTTTTAAAACATAGTAACGGTTCTGAAAACGTAGCGTGACACGACAATTCCGAAAATGTTCTCTCTACACACGTTGTGTAGCTCTTTTTTTAGTTCCCGTGGTAAATAGTTTAGGGGAAAACAAACATTACAGAGTTGAACTGTAAAAGACCTTGTTTTTTCTGTAATATCATAGGGTAGCGACAATGCTTTCCAATTAGTACTGTTTAAAAGTGAAATCTAAATGAACATGTCACAAAACAGAAGCTAGGATTCGAACATATCCCCTATGGTATCATCGCCTAGCAATGCAACGTAAGAACGCCTTAGACCATTCGACCACCTGCACGAGGTTTATAAATAATACATGTCACCATTGATTGCAACCTCCAGACAGCATAAATGGCCCTGTCAATTTTGATACATGTACATATACAAACATATTTTAGATGTCTTTTTTTAATATTGTCTGATGAATTTCTAAGGAAACTGACTTTTCGAATCGAAACTTAACATTCACTGTTTTCACTCAAATCAGGGTAACAACGTCTGTCTTCAATTTGGTACGGGTCACTAAGCGGTTAATAATCATTACAAGGCTGAGGTAAGTTAATCATAAAAGAGTACTTTATCATTTATTTCCTGTTTTGAAACTAGAAACTATAATTGTTCTTGCTGCTTTACAACGGTTTGCAATATGGTGTTTCAATTTTAAATACTAGCTTTTTTCTTTTCATGCTTTTCCCTTTAACGCCGTGGTTGTCTTTCATTACTTTCCACCGCAGTACTTATAGCGTGCTGTTTTGACAATAGGTAGACAGGGGTTTATGGCAAATAGACGGGGAACATTTTAAATTTTTAGATATTTTCATAAGACAGAAATGTTGGGCAAAATGTTCCCTGTCTATTTGCCATAAACCTCTGACAGATTGTTCTATGTATCACTCTATCTTGATAGAGCGCGACTCTATAGACCTGTTTGTGCATGACGTCATAAAATGTAGTAAATAAAAACTAAATGTAGGGCAAACACTAAGTCAGTTGGAGGCTAAAATAGAGAAATTTATACAACATAGAAACCCAGTCGGTCGCTAGCGCTACCCTCCTTTTGGTTTCTATATTGCATAAATTTCTCTATTTAGCCTCTAACTATTACCTAAAAATATTCCATCCTGCATATAAAAAGTATTATTCTTTGTTACATATTCTCATTATTATAACAGTACAGTTTTTATAAAACACCAATTATCTAAAACAGATTCTGCATACTTTGTTCAACCATTGATTTAATACTGATTGCCTCATGCTATAATGAAATTTTGGTTTCGTTCTGTCTTATCAGTATATTATTCAAGATTACATAAGTACTGTATGTCACAGGGTCATATTGCACCGTACAGTAGTTGCAAGAGACCTTTTTAATTTTAAAGAAGCAGTTAAACTGTGTGAAAGAATGCAAAGTTTCGTGCCTACCTCACATAATGATTTCCCGCCCTTGTTACTGGTCAAATTTGAAACCATACAAATTTTAATTGAATCATAATTTGAATAAAAAAATCATTTTTTTCTATTACCCAAAGATCTTTCTTCTAATGCTGATCCTGAGACATGGCAAATCTAACGTTCCTTGAGAAATAGTATGTATTAAATTTTAATCTTAGAGGACTTTGTTCACCTATGTAAATCAAAGCATGTAAAGAACTGATAGCCACTGAACATTTTGGGCTACTGTAATTATATTGAATACAAACTCTGTGATATGGAATGGGTTTATAAAAACTGCATAAAATTCAAATCTTTGAATAGTGATGATTGAAAAAAAGTGGATATGGTTCTTCATACTAAACGCTGGTATGTTTATTTCTTTATATACTTTGTTTTATTATCATCTGTTCCTTCTAAGAAGGCACTGTGCATCGAAATACGCATTTTTTCTTCCAAACACTACATTCAATGATTCCTTTCCAACTTTGCATCTTCAATGCAGATTTATAACCTGCATTACAAGAACATTTCAAAATTTGTATGACACTTCAATCAAACATTATCAAATGGAAAGAATATGGCTTCCTGTAGAAGCTAAATGAGATTGAGATTTTTAAAAAAATCAATGACTCAAGGTCAGAAACATCAAAACTATTGATACCGAAACACGCAAGTGTCGGGTATAGAGGTAGGAATTCTTTTGGACAGACCAGACAACGAGGTTTTGAACAATCAGAAGACATTGCTATGTGTCATCCTGAATGGAACAGAAGTTAGGACTAGCACTATCTGGAGAAGGAAGGCAATCGGATGTGTGCCGTGCTTACAATATGAATTTAGGCGCTGAAAATTTCGGATATGACTCACCTACCCGTGAATGTTTTGTTTGATTTAGTTCGAAATATTACTATGAACCATCATTTTTATCATACATGTCATATGATAAAATACAAGATTATTTTGCTGCGGTATATCTGCAAAATCTGTCTTCATGTACATTAATGTACTTCAATATGATAACTTAGAACTAATGTTTTTCAGTTGCAATCTCATTCTTTAAAGCAAGCTGGATGCACGGGCACTACTTTGTCATGAAGTTACATGTACATGTACTACTTATAGTAAGTGGAAGTAACAACTTCACTGAGTGTGAAGTCCCGTTTCACTCATATATAGAATTATTATTATGTACTCATATATAGAATTATGAATTTACAGATAGAGTAATCATAGAAATATGTACTAATTATTCTTAAACAATCTTTTATATATTTCTGTCACTTCTTCGTTAAATGCGCTGTTAGAAAGTGTTTCTTATTTTTTTGCAAGTGCGCTATAAAAGTACCATGTACTTTCGATTTAATTAGTAACGCTGGGACCGTTTTTCGTAAAAACAAGGTAAGATCTCTTTCTTGGTATAATCTATTATTAGAGGTACAAGTTATTTTTCATCTGAAGTGGTTCCGAGACTTTAACATACTGTCTCATTTACATATCCAAGTAAAGATTGTTTATGATCTTCCCGTAAACACTTTGAAAGACTAAATTACCGGCTGTTTATATGTGAAAATTAGTTGATGCATACAATTGTCAACAAATTTTTGAAACTTGAATATATAATTGATAATAACTCAACATTAAACGATGGATGAAGATGTCCACTTGTTCTAACACCCGGTCTATCATAAAATGCTCAAAACACCCAAATCTTACTAACTTTTCGTGAGCTAAGAATAAGCACATTCATCAGTATTTCAAATAAATTGATTTTGCTAGAAGAAAAGTGAATAAGAAATTAAAAAAAGGGGGAAAAACGAGCGTATGAAAGGCGGCTTTATTTCAAATAATATTTATCATGCAGTTTTACTTTATAAATAAATAAGGCCTTGCATTTGTTAAAGTCAATGAGTAAACATGTGGAGACGACTTAAAGTTCAAAGGTTAAATGACATGTTCGCAGTGACATTAGATTTAGGGCTCTATTTAGAAGATTTCTGTACCAGACTTACGTACTAGTTCGTATATCAAGTCAAAACCGACATGCATGTATATAATGTGAGGTAAAACCAAAATGAGTATATCTGCTAATGAAAGCGAAATTAATGTGGTCCTAGACTGTGTAAAAAATGAACAACTTTTGTTTAACTTTTATTCAGACTAATCTTTCATTGCCGACGCCATTTATAGACATCTGGCATGTTATTCAGATCTGACTCTGTACAGCCACCAGAACAATGTCACCGACATTGACTGATCATTGTACGGAACGCTGTTTCACACACCGGCCTCAAAGTCCCAGAACCGCAATTACAAGTAGCTCTTATTTTGAATGAATTCTTACCGGCCGAAATGACCTTTATTTGTACCGAAAACAATCCTAAATTTGCTTTTTAAATCGATAAGTTCGTGTTAAAAATATAGCGCAGTATTTTTTCAATGACATTGCAAAAAATAAGGAAAGTTTTCTGGCAACTCTTTCTCGTGAAGAAATGACTTGAATACGAAAGAAAGCCATATGTCAACATTGTTTTAGGGTGAATAGAACATGGTTCTATCATTATCCTGTCAGTAAATTTAGTTTACTATATCAGTACATTCAAAGCGATCCTTGGACTTTAATTTAATTTAGAAGTTCTCTCTAAACATGTGTGACTTTAGGAGCACATTTTGGAATCCCGGATAAACAGTATTTCATTATAAATTCAAGCTAAACGAGTCATTGTATTTCCACTTATACCTCACTCCACTGAGTAATTCAAGTTTACAACAAGTAGCTAAAATAAATATATTAATGTAAACAATATAAATCTATTTGCATATGACAAAACCTTGACTTTGTTCAAGGCAAAGTGTTCTTTAAATAGCAAAGGCATTTAGTCATACTATTCTGTGTGATAAACTGATAGTTTCTAATCTTTCGTAGAAAACAGGATGCGTACATTAAAATGCTGGTATAGGTTTGCCCTCAGTTTGCTTCATATTTTTAACTGTGAATAACTATTAAAAGACGTACGTAAATATTAAAAATTTACTTTATCGTTTATTTCCTGGGTTGAAACTGGAAATTACAAATGTTGTAGCTGTACAGTAACGGAATGTATTGTGGTGTTCACGGTCTATGCATAATAATGATAATATGTTCCAGAATTTACCTGCTTCTAAATTTCGAGAAACCATGTTAAGTTAGGTCTTAATTTTGTTGTAATTTTGGACAGTGTAATGTAAAATGGCAGCTTCAACCTCAAAGCATTTATTGGTGGCAGCGTTTGACTTCGGTACCACTTACAGTGGGTACGCTTTCTCATTCCGTGATGATCCGCTAAAAGTTCAGACTAACCTAGGTTGGAATGCCGGTTCCGAGAAGCTCATATCCCTGAAAGCGCCAACATGTGTTCTTCTAACCAAAGACCGGAAGTTTGACTCGTTTGGCTTCGAGGCGGAGAACAAATACGCAAGTCTCGCGGAAGATGATAAGCACCGTGGCTGGCTACTATTCCGTCGCTTCAAGATGATTCTTCACAATAACGAGGTTAGAACAAACCTTCAAATTGTTAAAATGAATACCTTTGTGTCAACTTGACGATATTATTATATTTACTTTGATATTCTTTCAGCGCTTGCTTTGGTATTTACGCCTCTATCAACAGTATTGCAGTTTTGCAAGCAAGCCGAGAGTTTACCTACGCATCGTTATCTACGCATCGTTATTACAGATACCCACTGCCAACTATCATGTCAATAACGGGGCTCTAACCCAGTGATAGGGTTAAGTTATTACAATTAAGCGAAACTTAACATTCAGTGTTTGTGAATCTCTAACTGTCTGGATGCGTTAAATACTTTTATTTCATAAATAATCATTAAACAGTAATGTAAATAACCGTTTAAAGTTTTTATGGACATAAAGAGCTACAATCCCCTTAAACCTCTTTATATTTCGTGCAAGTTCGGTGTCTATCAAAGGGGTGACTCGATTGCGAACCAAGTCCTACATTTGTATCAACTAATATAAATCGATCTAGAGACACTATTTCTGGAAACATCTGTATATCAGAATTAGAGAGCCGACAGTTTACATCGTGGCTAACCATTTACAGTTGGGTTGGGCGTGATTAAGTACATATGACCTATTGCTTAAGGTCACACATAATCGAAGCCGGGATCATTGGGTTACTAAGCATGCACCATAACTACTCACAACTGGAACATACTAGGGCTTTTAAATCGGACCTTTTTACAATAAAGTAGAAACAACCATGAACTGAAATGTATATAACTACAACGTGGACATTTTTATAAGCGCATTTTATGAATACCCGACTATGTACAACGTATATTTGCAGACTTTATCTAGAACTACTACCATGAAAGATATTAACGGGGTGGAAATGCCAGCGATGGCCATATTTGCTATGGCAATCCGATATCTGAGGGAGCATCTTTTGGCAGCTCTGAACAATCAGGCAATTGGTATTGAAGAGACCGACATCAGCTACATTCTTACTGTACCAGCCATCTGGAATGACAACGCTAAACAGTTTATGAGAGAAGCAGCTGTTGAGGTTAGTATATGATATAAAACATTGCTTAGTTTTATTTCGAGTCTTTTTTAAAATTTTTGTAAATAATAGATATCTTTCCAAACATACAAAGCTTTACATGTGCTTTCTAAACACAATAAAACATTTGAACTTTTAAAGATTTTAATGAACAGTATCAAAGTAGAATGTCTGGTCTATTTATGTTTATTGTGGTGGTCACGAGAGCATGGACAATACTACCGATTTCCCATATTACTTATCACGGCTTTAAACTTCTCTGGGCAAAATTAAGGGCATTTATCTAAAACATCCGATCTTTGACTCGTTGCAGAAATGTGATCTCTTAAGGAGAGTTCTAGTTTTACACACTGACATGTGACTAAGAGATAGAAACATGCACACCCTAATAGTTGTGGTTCAAGAAACATTGCTGATATTTTTATCAAAGCATTAGTTCTATATAATACCCGAGGATCTTAACAGTAAATAAACATGCATGCTAAATTATTTTTTTGACTGAAACTTGCCATAAATTCATAACTGGATAAAAACTCAGAAGTAGTTTTTACATGTGTAACTGTAACACACTACTATTGACTAATAAGTACACATTAATAAAAGGCTGGTATAGAAGAATCACGACTTAAACTGTGCCTAGAACCGGAAGCCGCTTCCATTTGGTGCCAAATGATAACAACCAACGTGAAGGAGGCATTGTCTAAAGCTGGAACACAGTACATGGTCGTGGACTTAGGGGGTAATGATACTTAATATATCTATTTTATTATGGTGAAACTACATGTCGTAACCAATCGAATCAGACAATTGTATTACAGAATCGTTTAGTTAACTTTATGTTTAACTATCGCGTTTATTATTATCGTCTTAATATATAATGGTTACCTCGGGGAATAAGTTATTTGATAAAAACTTACAGGAATTCACTAATTTAGGATACGTTATGGTCATTTCCTTTTGTCTGCAAGTTTTGAGACGGTCATGGATATAATTTATATTTATGTGCATGATTATGAATAAAGTTATTGTAAAATTAAGGTCAAATACCACATTAACTTTTAACTGTAATAACTTTATTAAAAGTTACGTCCCTTTTTTAGTATTTTTGTCACGTGTGAACAACATTAGCAAGGGTTTCCCTATATTTTAGGTTAATTTTACATTACTTCTTTCTTTGAGTCATATTTGAAATCAATTGAAGGTCATGTATTATGTGTCTTACACATTTCATTTTAAATTACGCTTTCGGTATCAAAAAGGTTTTCTGAATAAGTATTGCAATGTACCTAACCAAAAAGACGTTCATTGATTGGTCAAGTACGAACATCAACAAATAAAAATCTTTGTATCTTTTTTCATCACAAAAAGTTTAAATTAAGATCATTTAATTGTCGCATCCTTCAATTCTCGACATATAACACGTACTTAACACAATGATATTATTGTCTGTAGAATATGTGTGCATCACAGTTTCCGGTGTTTACAGGCAAATACATTTGAAACTTACAATCTTCTAAATATAGGATTTAGATGATTGTATGTCAACCTAGTTTTAGCGCTCATCGGACCGATTGCATTCAACCACCAGATAAGCAACGATTGGTAGTTTTGTCTGTTGTGTCAAGAAAAATATTTCAGGGCGCTTAACCAGCAAATAGTTCACTTACGTCACATAATCGCAAATTGATTTATTCCAACAAAATATTGCTTCAGGGGGTACAGCAGACATATCTGTCCACGAAAAACAGATTGACGATACATTGAAAGAACTTCATAAGGCAAGTGGTGGACCATGGGGAGGTAATGCCGTCGATACCAACTACTTTGATTGGCTTACTAAGATATTCGAAAAACGGTCAATGGACAGATTCAGAGAAGAACAGATGACCGATTACTTCGATTTGTTCAGGGAATTTGAAACGAAAAAAAGAACCGTTACACTGAAGTCCGAAGGAAAAATTACATTTAGAGTGTCGGCATCACTGAGAGAGATCTACCAAGAAATATTTCGAACACCATTGAAGGACAAAATTGCCGATCTTGGACTGAGTGACCTGGTAGCCTTCACCGGTGACAAGCTGAGAATTGACGCTTCAATCATAAAGCACTTTTTTATTGTCCCAGTGAAGAACATGATAACACACGTGAAAGAAATATTAACTGAAAAAACGATGAAGCAAGTAGATGTCATATTATTGGTAGGGGGGTTGGCCGAAAGTCAGTTTGTGAGAGATGAAGTGAGAGAAGAAATTCAGAATAAGCGAGTTATCATTCCAGACGAGGCTGGTTTGGTTGTCTTGAAAGGAGCTGTTCGGTTTGGACATAGCTCGGAGATAATCACTGCCAGGATTATGCAATTCACTTATGGTATCAGTGTAAGAGAAGATTTCGATGAAAAGAAGCACTTGCAGGAAAAGAAAATTACCAGATGTGGGAAAACCTTTGCAAAGGATACATTTGAAAGGTATGTTCGCGTAGGAGAGGAGGTAAAACTGGGTAAAGAGTATCAACAAAAAATAAGATTAACCGCTGACGTCACAAAAGCAACATCAATTAAGGTATTCCAGTCCTCAAGCGATGATCCAAAGTATGTGACAGACGACGGCTGTAAAGTCCTCGGACAAATCACTATCGCAAAGTCTGAGGGTGAAAAATTGACGGACAGACATATCCATGTCATACTTTGTTTTGGAGACACAGAGCTTCTGGTTAAGGTGAAAATCCTGGAAACCGGCAAAGAATTTACAAAGTATATTGATTGTTTATAAGAAAATGTATACTAGTATTTCATATTCATTTATGAAATGCAGAGCTACAAGTTTAGATGGAGATGTGGTAAAGTGACCGGGAATTTACAAAATATATTGACTTTAAATAAAAGCTGTCGATTTCACAATTAATTATGCTGCATACGGTTTTGGATCGACATAGTGATTGTTAGTGCATGAAAAATCATTGACATAACCATTGATCCATTTTGTCCTAGGACACATGTAACACTCCACAAGCTGGAAAACAATGAACGATATAGACTGGGTGAATACAATTCATCAAACAAAGAATACAAATGGGGTGACAAACAGATATATTTAAACATGGGCAGTTTTCAGTTATCGGTATATGTGATCGTGGATGCAAAATTAAGTAAAAATGTCTTAGTATACATTTTCAAGAGTTAACTCAAATTTAACTTCATAACCGTACTATTCGTTTTCACAGGAACTTTTTTTAGTAGACAGAAAGGTGTAGAAAGCACTATATGAATGAAAAGTTTATGGACAACATTTATCCACGTTACAATGTACCTTTGGTCAATTTATTTTTGGAATTCCAACAAGATAAGAATAAAACAAATACATGAATATTTCTTAAACTGTATGTGGCAACTATTTGAAGAATGCGTATATATATTTCCGTCTTTTGGTAGTCATTGAAAGTTATGTATTTTATTTTTTAACTCTTGAGATTTTTTTTAGGCGTTTCTTTTAAAATTTAATTTCAAGTACGTTCTTACCCATACATTGAATGGACGCCATTTGTATTCTAGCTGTAAGTACTAATATCTACTGCAAAATGTACACAATGCGAACTCATTTATGCATGCCTGCATTTATGTTAATATGTTATGAAATGTATGAATATTATTTGAAGATGTTTTAAATTGTTCATGCGTATGACAAAAACAACTTTGTATTACTATACTACACGTATTAAGATATGTGCCGTATCAAATATAAATATCTACACAAAAATAACGAAATCTGCATTCGTTTATTGTCTTGTTAAGGGAGGCAGAAAATAAGGAAGAACCTTCAAAAATGGAAAAGATACGAACATACTTTCTGGTATCTTTAGGTATTTGTACACTCTTTGGCAAATGTCCCATTTGTTAAATTAGAGACGATGCACAGTGTATGTTAGTGCTCAAAGTATCGATATGTTATAGTGTTTTCCATGCCTCTTTTGAGGAATATTAAATAATCATGAATAAAGCTACAAACATTAATACAGTCGACTTTGTTCCTTTGTGCGTGGAATTTACGAAAATGTCATACTAATGTGTTTAACAAAACAAATCAGCAAATGAAACAACTTTTACTTCTTTTTAAAAATCTTTTTAAAAGTTTATGACAAGCCAATTTACAATTAATCAAAAAGTATAGATATTTTTTATAGTTCATATCAAAATATAACGACACTAAAACAATTTTCGATCCTCCGATAAATTCAACGTCTCTCCCTATATGTTGTTTCCTTGTACGTTTAATTTTTCCTTTTAATTTATCGCATAATTATGGAGTTCCGGGAGCTCCGCATATGATTTTTACCGAAGTGCATTTAGCACTTCATATGCGGGTTCCCCCAGTGTGGCAGTGCCAAATATTTGTAAAATAATATTGCAGTAACAAAACTAAACTGGTGAAACTTGCCTCCTTTTGTAAAACTATGTTATCCCACTTCAAAAATTGACTCATTCTCCTAAATTTCTTGAACTTTATAAAGGTATTGCACAGAAATCTACATTTATATCTATGATATACAGAATAGTGTATTTGTTCCTCATGATATCACATGTTTATTGTAGCTAGGATATAACAAATGTACATGTTTATATGATCACATGTTTGTAATAAGCCTTAACAGAAATAAAGCTTGAAACTTGTAAATTTTGTCAGATTATTACTGTTGATATTTTTCATATCAGGAATGTAACAAAGAAAAACGTCTTGCCAAACGTCCGATATTCACAAATTTAACATTTGGCCTTAAATTTGACCATGGTTTGACAAACGTTACAATCAAAAATGGTCATGAATAAATATTTGAAGAGAACTTATATAAAGTAAAGATAAAATAGATTTGATATCAATCTATACATACCGGAAAAAGTAGTGGCAGGTAAAGGGTATATTTGGTTGTTTTCTCAATTTTGGCGGCCTTTTTTGGACGCCATCTTGGATTACTATGGCAACAAAATATCTATAGCAACAAAATATCTAGTGCTAATTATTTGAAAAATGTACATCGTTGTTGGTTAATAATTAATGTTCATACGTTTCATATTAGGAATGTAACAAAGAAAAACATATCACCAATTGTCCCATTTTTACAAAATTTGACCTTCAATCTTGAGTTTGACCTTGACTTCTAAAACAAATAATAACCATGATTACAAATATTTAAAGAGAACTAATGTGAAGTGAAATTAAAACAGATTTGGTGTTAATATTTACATAAATGACAAAGTAGTAGCAAATAAAGAATATACATTGTTGTAAATTTTGGTGAATAAATAATGTTTATGTGCTTCATATTAGGAATGTAACAAAGAAAAATATGTATCCGAATGTCCAATTTTCACAAAATTTGACCTTTGACCTTGAGTTTGACCTTGACCTCTATAATCTAAAATAGCCATGATTACACATTTTTAAAAAGAACTAATGTGAAGTGAAAATAAAACAGATTTGGCGTTAGTATGACTGTACATAAATGACAAAGTAGTAGCAAATAAAGGGTCTATTTGGTTGTTTTCTCAATTTTGCGATCTTTTTGGACGCCATCTTGTATTACCATGGCAACAACATATCTGAACTAAACAGTGCTAATAATTTGAAGAATATACATTGTTGAAATTTTGGTGGATAGTAAATGTTTATATGTTTCATATAAGGAATATAACATAGAAAAAATATGTATCCGAATGTCAAATTTTCACAAAATGTGACCTTTGACCTTGACTTTAACCTTGAACTCTATAATTTAAGATAACCATGATTACAGATTTTTGAAAAAAAAACTAATTTGAAATGAAAAAAAACCAGATTTAGTGCTTATCTGTACCTACACCACAAAGTAGTGACAGAAAAAGGTATATTTGCTTGTTTTCTACATTATGGCGACCATCTTGGACGCCATCTTGGATTTCTTTCGACTCCAACCATTTTGGTGAAAAGGAACTTCCGTTCAAATTTGTCCAGACACTCATATATGACACTCATTGTTAGATTTTATAGACCGGTTAGGTGCTTTTAACCACCTATTATTAGATACTTGCTACACTATTAGTTTTATTTTTAGAGTCTTTTTCATTTTTTTGTAAATATTAGATATCTTTCCAAACATACAAAGCTAAAAAAAAAAAAAAAAAAAAAGTTTTTTTTTTTTGTTTTTTTTTTTTTTTTTTGGGGGGTTTTTTTTGGGGGGGGTTTTTTTTTTTGTTGGGTTTTTTTTTTTTTTTTTTTTTTTTTTTTTTGTTTACATGCTTTCTAAACACAATAAAAACATATGAACTTTTAAAGATTTTAACGAACGGTAGAAGAGCAGAATGTCTGGTCTATTTATGTTTATTGTGGTGGTCACGAGAGCATGGACAATACTACCGATTTCCCACATTGACTATCACGGCTTTAAACTTCTCTGGGCAAAGTTAAGGGGATTTGTCTAAAACATCTGATCTTTTGCTCGTTGCAGAAATGTGATCTCTAATGGAGAGTTCTAGTTTTACTCACTGACATGTGACTAAGAGACAGAGACATGCACACTTCAATGTTTGTGGTTCAAGAAACATTGAGGATATTTTTATCAAAGCATAAGTTCTATATAATACCCGAGGATCTTAACAGTAAATAAACATGCATGCTAAATTATTTTATCTGATTGAAACTTGCCATAAGTTCATAACTGGATAAAAACTCAGAAGTATTCTTTACGTGTGTAATTGTAACACACTACTATTGACTAATCAGTACACATTAATAAAAGGCTGCCTAGAACCGGAAGCCGCTTCCATTTGGTGCCAAATAGTAGGGTGACTTTCTGGCTTTAAAAAATGGGAACCTGGACCCCCCAGTATAACAAGCTGAGTCATATATCAAAATGTTCGTAATAGATTGTAGTTTATGAAACTGCCGGCATAAATTGGCATAAATGGTGGCGTTCCGAAAAATCCAAGATGGCGTCCAAGATGGCCGCCAAAACTAAAAAGTCCAGTTTTTGTAGTACTGTTGGTCCAAATTAATTTTTAAAGACTGTGTTTTGGTTTAAAACATAGAAATGTGTAAATGCACACTAAATATACAATTTTAGGATGTTTTTTCATGAATTTAGGGAAATTTATGAAAAAAATGACAATTTTACCCGTAAGTGTGATCAAGTTTTCGGTTTTGAGAGGTATTTTTTTAACAGCAGTTCATTTTTTTACCAATTTGATACACTTATGTGACAAGAAATAAAATATGACTTATGGCTTATCAAAATAATTATTAAAGCAGTAAAAAGAGAACAAAATTTGAATGCACATGCATTTAAAAGTGGGTGGGGTAATTTCACATGAATTTTCGCTCTAAGTTTACATTGTTTATTTGAATATTTTGTTTATTTTACCTTCAATATTTTGTACTCCAACCAGATAGTTTCCAGCTAATATGTATTATTTAGCAAATTTTGATGTGCAGATTATTTAGTAGAATCCAAGATGGCTTCCAAAATGGCCGAAATTTAGACTGAAATATGGTCAAATGTAAGGGTACTGGGCATTTGGAGTGTACTTTTCTTATATTGATATATTCTTTACCACCTTATATGCACAACGGTTGTTAACAAGACACATTCATTCATTTGACCTCAAATATGAGTAATACTTTTGACTGAAAACTACAGTTTCTAACAACACGGTCGGGTTTTGGAAAACAAACACCGTTATTGCTTTGTTACACAGAGAATAGCTGAGCAGTCGAAACGGTGAAAACTGTTACTAATTTCAGCTTCATTTCTCATACTGTTCTATCAAAGAATTGTTTTAACAACATTTTCTGATTGCTTATAAAATGTGGAAATAAATAAAAATATAGATAGGACAAAATTGATGAGTAACATTTAACAATATCACCTCTTCAAGTTTAGAAGTGGGAAAATTCAAATATGAAACATGTAAACAATGTAAAACACAGATAATTGTATACATATAAATCATGAATGAAAGGTACACTCTAAGTAAAATTTAGTATACATTTGTACTTAGTATCTGCCTCCATGGCTAAGTGGTTAAGATTGCTGACTTGTAATCATAAAACTTCTCACTGATTGAAAGTCATGGGTTGGAGCCCCGCTACCAACCATTACTCTTTATTTGAGAAAGTTGGCAGTTTCTTACGGAGGAAAGGGGTCTAGTACTGGTCCTTCCAATGAACGATGGTTAGGTAGATTGCCTGCCTGCCTGTGACTGAAAAACTGTTGAAAAACAGGCAGTAAACTTAAAATCAAACCGAACTTAGTATATGATACAATGTATATTAAACACCATTTAACCTACATGTATTTCAAAAAGTCAGTAAGCGTAACAAAATGTTTTAAAAGTGCACTAATAGCAAATGAATACATTAAGTCAGTCTGCCTGCCCAATTGTATCTGACATGGTGTTGTTAACCAAAGCCCTTGGAATTGTATGGGCCAGACCTACTGAAGTTGGAGGAGTTTTATTTTTCACAGGAGGTATCCGGTTTATGATGTCAGTTTTTGCTTGCATTGGTCAGTTGTATGGTGATGCTGGCTTGAAAGACTTCATGATGGATTCTAGTATTTTTTGCAAGATTGACAGCAGAACATATTGTGTGTGGAAGAGATTTTGATAGAGCCATGCGTTCAATTTTGATTATTAATGAGGTACTCAAGCTCTTTTTTCAGTTTCAGAAATCATCTGATGCAAATTCAAAATCTTTGCCTGCTCTCTAACTTGAGGAATTCAAAGCTATGAATCTAACCTCTGATGTTCAGGAGAAAGTTGTACAAGAAATGGTAGAAGAAATTGAACGTTCGTTTCTCCCTATTATTGCTGAACTCAGATCTGCATAAAGATCTACTTCTAACTTGTTTAGATTTCTTGACGACTACGTACAGTAGTTCTCTCTTCCTCTCATACTGTACCTTGCGCCATCAAGGTATGGATTGTAGGATGTTTCTTGTTTGCTGCAAATCGAACAGTGTACAAAAGTACATGTTATCTTTGGCCAGTATTTTACAAATAGTTTAAAACTCCAGACACGCCAGAAACGTGGTAATAGTTCTTCCACTGCCACTGCTGTAATATATGTAAATTAACATGCTGATACCAGACTTGGAGAGAGTCTTGGTCAGTAGTAAAAGCAAAATTGAAAATTACCAGAGTCTACTTGAGAGGGAAGAAATCGTTTTCGTCTTTGGTGGTATGGTTGAAAAGCCTTTTATATTCGCTGTAATGCTGTTATTTTTAATGACTAAATATAGTCCAGTCAGGAAGAAGCTGATGGTAGAATAATTATGCAATTGGCATAATAATTTTCTCTGTGGGATCAAGAAAGCCATTTCTGTTAGTCCAGACAGAGATTGTTTGGTTCTGTTGGTTCATTACTACAATAGTCTTGGTATTGACACACTCTTTCTCAAAACTGGTCGAAAATCTATACATTATTTGACCTTAAAAGGTACACGTATATACCAATCCATTATGAGAGTTGCAAATTTGTTGCCTGCCTAGCTAGAAATCTTGTTGTCTGTTTATTATCTTAGGTATGATACATGTTTCATCCATGTATGGCATACTAATAGGTAAAAAAGAAAGCAGTCCAGGTACTTTTGAAATATGCAGAGAAACTTGGTTAACTATCCGGCTTTGGCTGTAATCCCAGTTTGTCTTCTGAATCTAGGTCTGCGGCCACTGCTTTTGGTGGGTGCCTAACTGTGATTCCCTTAATTCTTTGCGTAGAAGTAT
Organism: Saxidomus purpurata; assembly: GCA_022818135.1. NCBI lineage: Eukaryota > Metazoa > Mollusca > Bivalvia > Venerida > Veneridae > Saxidomus > Saxidomus purpurata. Next base: position 14,420,283 of record JAFMSR010000013.1, on the reverse strand, counting down.
TGTTCTTGAAGAGAAACGTGTTAAACCAAGAAAGCTTCCTCCAACTGATGACAGTTTTATGTTGCATTTACTTCGTTGTACTTATCACTTAGTAATTTTGAGAAATTTGACAAAAACAAAATTGTTTCTGCCTAACCCATTAGGTTTTTGTTATGAGGTTGACAAAAATACATTTGGCTTTAGGATAAAGATGATGTAACAACCCGCCGCAGCACCAGAACTTTTAAGTAACCTGGTTCGTCTTTGTTGTGCTGTGATGAATGCACCTGCACAAGAAATCAACAGCCTTGTACACAAGTCTGTGTGTGTAAAGGCACGAGTCAAAACGTGTATATGATGTTAGCTTTTACTGGAATCGAGGACTGCTAGACTTATGTCTTACATATCCTTGAAGTTTGCCCTGTTTGCATTTTGATATAATTTACTCTGTTTAACATAATTAAATGAATAAAGTACTTTACTGTGCAAAAAGAACAGATCATAATGCCACTATTGCAGATTAAGTCTCTGAATGAGTTTTGCTGTAACTAACAATTAGCTGAAAATTTCAATTAATACATTGCTTCCTTTGGGTTATTTGTAACATACTATATGATTATGTGATGAGTTCTACATGTTGATAATGTGATGCATTATGTTAATGAGTCTTTGTATCTGTAAAGAATAAGCAACAAACGAAGTTATACACATACCTTCCACTGTGGGAGTGGAAAACACGTGTAATATTAGGTAACTCGTGTATGAGTTTTATTTCAGACTTAGGTCACTACTTTAAGATTATAATTGTTTTAGTCTCAAAGCTTTTCTGTGCATTTCGTTGAAGAGGAAAATGAAGTTGTTTTTTTTTTCTTTTGTTTAAAGGAATTTGCTGCCTGCCTAACATCACATAACTGTTTAACACTTATGAAAGATGGTTTGCAGATGTGTAACACTTTCTCCTGTAAATTGCACATTAACCTACCCCCACCCAATTGTCAAAGCTAGAAAACAATATAGAGGATGTTTGTTTGATTCAGTGAAATATCAAATTTATGTCACAAGTGAACCCCAAAAACTGATATTTTCACGAGTTGCGTAGCCACGAGTGACAATGTCAGTGTTTTTGGTGTCCACAAGTGAAACAAACAAATTTTCTTTTTATTTCATGTTTTCTTGACAAAATAATCAGGACAAATTGGGCTCATAGTATTTTCATTCCCCATGGAGAACCTCATAATAATAAGAACCGCATTACTTCAATCATTACTGATAGAGCAAAAAAAGTAGTTCTAAAGTTTATTTCAGATAAAAGTATTTAAAATGTCATATCTATCTCTATCATCCAATGAAACTGAAACATCAATCTATAAGATATAAATTGAAACAATTGTTAAATAAAGAAGTCTGCACTTTGTCATGCCATGAATCGTGGAGTAATACTCAATCAGCAAGAACAGTGAAAATAAAAATGGTAATCCACTGTTTCAGAACTGTGGATTCTCACTTTTATTTCACTGAGAAAAACTCTATATAATTCACTGGAAAACATAAAATAAAAGTGTATTAATATCAAATACCAAATTGATATTTAATAGGGATTGAATTAAATCAAACTATTTTTACACCTTATTTCTACTCAAAATTATCTATAATTAAAATATGTTTCATTTGCATACACTAACAATTTACGCCATTTACGCTTGAAATCAACAAATATCAGTGTGTTGGACAGCCGGCCATTTTGAAGCCATCATTGATTTTTTAAATAAAAAGATTACAATGTATCTGCTAAAATTCAACATTCCTGCAAAAGAATATGCATAAAATTAAACTAAAAATAACAATCATAGTAACTTAAAAGTTGAAATAAAGCTTAAGCATTTACATTGCAAATGTGTGTGAATGCTTTAAATGCTTGTGCATTTAATATTTTATTTTCCTTTATACTGTTATGTAACTATTTTGAGAAGCTTGTGTCAAATTTTATTTCTTGTCACATAAATGTATCAAATTGGTAAAACAAATGAACTGCTGTTACAAAAATTTCCATACAATTCCAAGGGCTTTGGTTAACAACACCATGTCAGATACAATTGGGCAGGCAGACTGACTTAATGTATTCATTTGCTATTAGTGCACTTTTAAAACATTTTGTTACGCTTACTGACTTTTGAAATACATGTAGGTTAAATGGTGTTTAATATACATTGTATCATATACTAAGTTCGGTTTGATTTTAAGTTTACTGCCTGTTTTTCAACAGTTTTTCAGTCACAGGCAGGCAGGCAATCTACCTAACCATCGTTCTTTGGAAGGACCAGTACTAGACCCCTTTCCTCCGTAAGAAACTGCCAACTTTCTCAAATAAAGAGTAATGGTTGGTAGCGGGGCTCCAACCCATGACTTTCAATCAGTGAGAAGTTTTATGATTACAAGTCAGCAATCTTAACCACTTAGCCATGGAGGCAGATACTAAGTACAAATGTAATTTAATGTATACTAAATTTTACTTAGAGTGTACCTTTCATTCATGATTTATATGTATACAATTATCTGTGTTTTACATTGTTTACATGTTTCATATTTGAATTTTCCCACTTCTAAACTTGAAGAGGTGATATTGTTAAATGTTACTCATCAATTTTGTCCTATCTATATTTTTATTTATTTCCACATTTTATAAGCAATCAGAAAATGTTGTTAAAACAATTCTTTGATAGAACAGTATGAGAAATGAAGCTGAAATTAGTAACAGTTTTCACCGTTTCGACTGCTCAGCTATTCTCTGTGTAACAAAAGCAATAACGGTGTTTGCTTTCCAAAACCCGACCGTGTTGTTAGAAACTGTAGTTTTCAGTCAAAAGTATTACTCATATTTGAGGTCAAATGAATGAATGTGTCTTGTTAACAACCGTTGTGCATATAAGGTGGTAAAGAATATATCAATATAAGAAAAGTACACTCCAAATGCCCAGTAATCTTACATTTGACCATATTTTAGTCTAAATTTCGGCCATTTTGGAAGCCATCTTGGATTCTACTAAATAATCTGCACATCAAAATTTGCTAAATAATACATATTAGCTGGAAACTATCTGGTTGGAGTACAAAATATTGAAGGTAAAATAAACAAAATATTCAAATAAACAATGTAAACTTAGAGCGAAAATACATGTGAAATTACCCCACCCACTTTTAAATGCATGTGCATTCAAATTTTGTTCTCTTTTTACTGCTTTAATAATTATTTTGATAAGCCGTAAGTCATATTTTATTTCTTGTCACATTAGTGTATCAAATTGGTAAAAAAATGAACTGCTGTTAAAAAAATACCTCTCAAAACCGAAAACTTGATCACACTTACGGGTAAAATTGTCATTTTTTTCATAAATTTCCCTAAATTCATGAAAAAAACATCCTAAAATTGTATATTTAGTGTGCATTTACACATTTCTATGTTTTAAACCAAAAACACAGTCTTTAAAAATTAATTTGGACCAACAGTACTACAAAAACTGGACTTTTTAGTTTTGGCGGCCATCTTGGACGCCATCTTGGATTTTTCGGAACGCCACCATTTATGCCAATTTATGCCGGCAGTTTCATAAACTACAATCTATTACGAACATTTTGATATATGACTCAGCTTGTTATACGGGGGGGTCCAGGTTACTTAAAAAATAGAGCCCTTTTGGACTGATTGTCACCCTATTAAAATGATAACAACTGACGTGAAGGAGGCATTGTCTAAAGCTGAAACACAGTACATGGTCGTGGACTTAGGGGGTAATGATACTTAATATATCTATTTTATTATGGTGAAACTACATGTCGTAACCAATCGAATCAGACAATTGTATTAAAGAATCGCTTAGTTAACTTTATGTTTAACTATCGCGTTTATTATTACCGTCTTAATATATAATGGTTACCTCGGGGAATAAGTTATTTGGTAAAAACTTACAGGAATTCACTAATTTAGGATACGTTATGGTCATTTCCTTTTGTCTGCAAGTTTTGAGACGGTCATGGATATAATTTATATTTATGTGTATGTTTATGAATAAAGTTATTGTAAAATTAAGGCCAAATACCACATTAACTTTTAACTGTAATAACTTTATAAAAAGTTACGTCCCTTTTTTAGTATTTTTGTCATGTGTGAACAACATTAGCAAGGGTTTCCCTATATTTTAGGTTAATTTTACATTACTTCTTTCTTTGAGTCATATTTGAAATCAATTGAAGGTCATGTATTATGTGTCTTACACATTTCATTTTCAATTACGCTTTCGGTATCAAAAAGGTTTTCTGAATAAGTATTGCAATGTACCTAACCAAAAAACGTTCATTGATTGGTCAAGTACGAACATCAACAAAAAAAAATCTTTGTATCTTTTTTCATCACAAAAAGTTTAAATTAAGATCATTTAATTGTCGCATCCTTCAATTCTTGACATATAAACGTACTTAACACAATGATATTATTGTCTGTAGAATATGTGTGCATCAACAGTTTCCGGTGTTTACAGGCAAATACATTTGAAACTTACAATCTTCTAAATATAGGCTTTAGATGATTGTATGTTAACCTAGTTTTAACGCTCATCGGACCGATTGCATTCAACCACCAGATAAGCAACGATTGGTAATTTTGTCTGTTGTGTCAAGAAAAATATTTCAGGGCGCTTAACCAGCAAATAGTTCACTTACGTCACATAATCGCAAATTGATTTATTCCAACAAAATATTGCTTCAGGGGTACAGCAGACATATCTGTCCACGAAAAACAGATTGACGATACATTGAAAGAACTTCATAAGGCAAGTGGTGGACCATGGGGAGGTAATGCCGTCGATAGCAACTACTTTGATTGGCTTACTAAGATATTCGACAAACGGTCAATGGACAGATTCAGAGAAGAACAGATGACCGATTACTTCGATTTGTTCAGGGAATTTGAAACGAAAAAAAGAACCGTTACACTGAAGTCCGAAGGAAAAATTACATTTAGAGTGTCGGCATCACTGAGAGAGATCTACCAAGAAATATTTCGAACACCATTAAAGGATTGAGAATTAAAGAATTGCCGATCTTGGACTGAGTGACCTGGTAACCTTCACCGGCGACAAGCTGAGAATTGACGCTTCAATCATAAAGCACTTTTTTATTGTCCCAGTGAAGAGCATGATCGCACACGTGAAAGAAATATTAACTGAAAAACAAATGAAGCAAGTAGATGTCATACTATTGGTAGGGGGATTGGCCGAAAGTCAGTTTGTGAGGGATATAGTGAGAGAAGAAATTCAGAATAAGAGAGTAATCGTTCCAGACGAGGCTGGTTTGGTGGTCTTGAAAGGAGCTGTTCGGCTTGGACATAATTACTGCCAGGATTATGCAATTCACATATGGTATCAGTGTAAGAGAAGGTTTCGATGAAAAGAAGCATTTACAGGAAAAGAAAATTACCAAGTGCGGGGAAACCTTAGCAAAGGATATATTTAGAAGGTATGTTTGCGTAGGAGAGGAGGTAAAACTTGGTAAATAGTATCATCAAAGGTTTAGTTTACCTACTGATGTCAAAAGGACAGCGTCGGTGAACGTCTTCCGGTCCTCAAAAAATGATCCAAAGTATGTGACAGACGACGGCTGTAAAGTCCTTGGTAAAATTACTATCGAAAAGTCCGAGGGTGAAAAATTGACGGACAGACATATCCATGTCATACTTTGTTTTGGAGACACAGAGCTTCTGGTAAAGGTGAAAATCCTGGAAACCGGCAAAGAATTTAGAAAGTATATTGGCTGTTTGTACTGAAGTGTATATTTCATTTGTTTATGAAATGCAGAGCTACAAGTTTAGGTGGAGATGTCGTAAAATAACCTGGCCCCGTGCTTATAAAAGTTTCTTGAGCATAATCTCATGCTCAGCACGAAATCATGCTCAAGTGATATGAAGTAAAATCAAGTTATATCTTTTTACAAAAACGTATTTCATAACAATAAGCAGAAGATCTGTTTTTAAGCTTATGTAACTTTATATTAAACCCAACTTTGTAAATAAATATAACTTGACTTGACTTCATATTACTTGAGCATTGTGCTCAAGAAACTTTTATAAGCATGAGGCCTTTAATTTACATTTAAACAAAAATGTCAATTTCACAATTAATTATGCTGCGTACGGTTTTGCATCGACATAATGACTGGTAGTGTGTGTAAATGCATTGACATAACAATTGATATGTCAGCAAAATATTATCAAAAGTTTGTCCTAGGGCACATAATCAGGCGCTGTGGTAACACTCCACGTAGGAGGAGGACAATTAATAATGTTAGTAGAACTTATCGTCCAACCCTTTTGCTTTATATGTATTTACACAAATTGTCATTTTGATAGTGTATATATTGCAATAAAATATGTTTAACTATAAACACTCCACAAACTGGAAAACAATGAACCTAATATACTGGGTGAATTCAATTCATCAAACAAAGAGTACCAATATGATGGAGAACAAATCTATTGAAACACAACCGGGTTTTTAATCAATTTTCACTGATCCGTGTATGTGATCATGTTTTCAAAATTAAGTAAAAATATCTTAATATACATTTTCAAACTGAAAGATAACTTTATAATCGTACTATTTGAATTCACGAGAAGGCATTAGTAGATGGGAAGCATTATATGAAACACAAGTTTATGGACAACATTTACCCATTTTGGCATCCAAAGATCATAAGAATAAAACAAATGCACGGGTATGTCTAGAACTGTATGTGACAACTATTTGATGAATGCGTATATATATTTCTATTCTGTAGCTGTTATTGAAAGTTATATATTTAATTTGTTAACTCTGAGATTTTTTTCATGCGTTTGTTTAGAATTTAATTTTAAGTGCGCTCTTACTAATATGAACTTAGCTATACAAGGGTGTATTCTAACTATAAGTACTAATCTGTCCGCTTTCGTGGTCGAGTGGTTAGAGTCACTGTAACCTCTCACTGAATTAGAGCTATGGGTTCGCGCCCTGCTACCGAGCATGTCTCTTCATGTGAGAAAAGTTGACAGTTTCTTATGGAGGATAGGAGTCTAGTACTGGTTCTACACAGGAACGATTGTTAGGTAAACTGCCCGCCTGTTAAAATGACCAAAAACCACTGTTGGAACGGGTGTTAAACTCCTACAACAACAACTACAACAACAACAATTAGTAATAATCTTTACTGCAAAATGTACACAACGCGAACTCATTTATGTATGCCTGTTATTATGCTATTGTATGTAATGTATCATATGAAGATATTTTAAAATTATTGATTCAAATTCACTTCGGAGAATATACTACAAGTATTAGATATGTGTCATGTCAAATATAAATAGCTACAAATAAATAATGAAACCAGCAGTCGTTTATTGTCTGGTTAAGACTAAGTAGAACCTGAAAGAAAAGGAAAAAATACAAACAGGTGTTAGACATCATTTAAAAATAATGTTGATCAGTTCAAAGTGTATTAAAAATAATTTGACTCTTGACTTTTTGTCAAACTTTGTTAAAAATACAACGAAATGTAGTCTTCAAATCCGGTAACGCAATATGACGTCGTTTTTGGTCTCCTATTTCTGGATAAGAAACATTAGAAATTGATGTAGATATTTGATATATTTTGTGACGGCCTGTTACAAACATGGTACTTTGTTGAAAATATATGTTTGATAAAGAGGTAGTTGTACTTAACAACAAACAAATGCATTTTTTTTTCTTTAAAATTTGGCTTTTTGGCATGTTTAGGCATTTGTACACTCTTTGGCAAATGTCCCATTTTTTAAATAGAGGCGATGCACAGTGTATATTAGTTATGCTCAAAGTATCGACATGTTATAGTATTTTCCATGTCTTTTTTTAGGAATATTAAATAGTCATAAATAAAGCTACAGTCGACTTTGTTCCTTTGTGCGTTCACAGGGTAGAGCTGGCCAGAAAATGTGCGTGGAATTTACTAATTTTAAAAATGTTATACTAATACGTTTTAACAAACAAAATCTGCAAATGAACCAACTTGTATTTGTTTAAAAAAATCATGTTTACGACAAGTCATTTTACTATTAATTAAACGAATAGATATCTCTTTTATTTCATATAATTATATTTCATTCTATGACACTGAAACAATTAAATATCCCCAGAAAGGAAAGGGATATTTTTAGAATACATGAAATATACTTTAAAAGGGACTGGTTCAATTCGTAATAAAAAGAGAATAATATCATTACATCATATGAGAGATATCTCTTTAATTTATAGAGATATCTATGTGAGACGAAACGATGTCTTTCTGATGAAAAGAGATCTCTTTTTGAGGCGTCCTGGATAGTAAACATATCTTTTATTGAAACAGTCATAACAGTCATGATTGGAAAGGTATCCCTATAACTTTGATGGATTTATATGTATGTACATATCAAATTTAAAATATATTTCCATATTTTAGAAAGAAATCTCTTTAAACTCAGAGAGTTTCTCGCTCTCGGTTAAATAGTAAACTAACTTGCCTACCACATCGTTTGGTAAAAAATAAGTATCGGACACACCGTGTTTCAGAGTAAATTTTTTAAATAATACACCAAATGGCTTAACTTACGTTACATCCATATACATATGTTTACATTATTTCAGCATTTTGTACAATTCCAAACAATAACTTCCCTCAAAAGGAAATATACCCTACATATAACCATTTTATGCAGAATGCTATGAAATGTTCCTGCTTCGTGTAACACACGACCATTTTATTTTCGCATTCTACATCAGTTATTTCTAGAGTAGAATTTCCTCTCCATCTATGCCGTGAGTATCATCATACTGCAAACGCGTTGCTGCACGTTCTTTTCTCATAAAGTCTGGACAAAACGGTACATATTTGAATATTTGAACATGATTGAGATACTTTTGAACGAGCGGTAAGTCATACAGATGCATCATAGACTGCTTCATAGATTCATTCTCTACAGATAGACTTCTCCACTTCTTTATGCCTCGTTCTTCGTCTGTACCTGATGATATATACCAAATAAAAGTGAAACATATTCTATTCATGGAAATTGGACATGTCAATGCCATTAAATTAGATTTTCAGTTACTACTTATTTTGATTTTGTTTTTAATATTTTGATATCCGCTGCGATTGCCTTATCAGTCTTTTTGAATTAGGAATTACTTTGTCAATGGGAGCTGTACTTTCAAGATAGCGAACGGGTTAGTTGTAAAATACCACCGTTGCCAGGTATTCCAGTGTGCTTGGGTGTTTTTGTCGATTTTTTCCCTTGCTTTCTTGGTATTTACCAACTGACGTAAAATTTCAGTAACGGGTGTTTTCAAAACAAACACATGCCAGTACGGTTTTGGTATTTGAAGCAGCTAATGCGTGAAAGCATCTTTCCGTAAACGTACGCATCCTGGAATTCGGTTTAAGAGCAGTATATAACAACTTTACAACATTTAACTACCTGGTATGGTGTTATCGAGGATAAATCCCAAAGCCCCACCGACAAACATACTTGTACTGAGTAAAACAGACAATATCTGGTCCACTAGATTACTTCCTAAAACACAGAAAAATGATATATATTCATTCAAAACGCTTCCTTTGAAACATATACCAATGTTTCTGGTCAACGTAATGGTTTTGTGCCAGTTAACTCACTTCCTGAAACACAAATTATATACTAGTACTAAATACAGTACTTCCTGAAACACAGGGGTTGTTGCTTTCAACAACATCACTTCTTGGTCACTTATATCGAACAGGTCATTTGCAACACATTATCTCAACTCCATCATTTTTCCTAAATACATAATTAATGAATTTTTTCTGTAGGTATATGTCTAATAAGTTTCAAACCTAAACTTCTCGCACCACCTCTGTGGTCGTGTGGTTAGAATCGCTAGCTTGAAATCACTGCAACCTCTTATTTATTCAGGGTTATAGGTTCGAGCCCTGATACTGACCGTATCTCTTGATGTGAGAAAGTTGGCAGTTTCTTACGATGGATAGGGTTCTAGTACTGGTTCTATCCGGGAACGATGATTAGGTAAACTGCTCGCCCATAAAAAAAACTATAATACGGTTGGCACGGACGGTAAACTTATACAACAACCATAACTTACAGGGTGTTTCATAAATTCCGTTACTATTACAAACATCTATATTTTTTTTACTACTTATGCTAGTAAATTAAATTATATACCAATCTAAAGAGGATAGATGAAAATTTTATAATTTAAAAAAAAACAACAGAAAAATGTTGAAGTCATGACGTCATTTATGACGTCATTTCCTGCATGCAGATTTTCTGAGAAAGCGTCATCCAAACAAATGTCAGACGTTGTTAAATTATATTATTAGACAAAATCACCAGTAACAGTGATAAGAGCAATGCAGAAAAAGTAGTGTGGAACGTTGAATAACATCTCTAAAATGAAAAATTCAAAATTTCTACAACACATGAAAGGTAATATACATGTATTATATACCAAACAAAACTTTATTCTATATGCAATAAAGATATAAGCATCTTGTTATTCACAGGTTTTTTGTTTGCAAAATATAGATGCGCGAAATAGTAACGGAATTTATTAAACACCCTGTATAGATCCAATTCGATATTCGTATCTGTTTCAAATGAGATCGTCATTAATTTTCTTCTATATAACGTTTTAAAGCAGAAACATATTACTAATGTATTGTAGCATATATTTAACCAGTCACATTGGTACCCGTTACTAGTTCATTCATGCGTGAAATCCACAACAATCAACCATAATATAAACATGAAACGCACACAAATAGCGAATTTTACCTATATCTATTGATTGAAGGTACAATGTACAAAACACTCGTTTAAGATGCATACGTAAACAATACCTGTATCAATCACACCCGGATTGGCAGCCATCCAAACTGGCATACTGAAGCCAAAGAATATTGTCAAACCAAGAATGTACACATTTCGGGACGAGTTCAAATCCACATACTGTAAGTTAGTCAAACCAACAGCAGTCACCATTCCTACAGTGATAACTAGAGGATATTTGTTTGTTTTGAGTGGATATGGAATATATCTCACCGAGAAGTGATACAATTGCAATATTTTCACGAGCGCGAAGCGCGAGTTAAAATGTGAAAATTGTATCACTTTGAGTTGAGATATATTCCATATCCACTCAAAACAAACAAATTTTCTTTTTATTTTATGCCAACCATTAAAACAAAAGCAAAATTATGTATATGCACTACTTAAAAAAGTAGTTCCAACAGATCTATATCACCCACACTGTGACTGAATATGATATCTATATCATCACTCTATATTTCACTGATATAACACAGTATTTCTTTATTTAGAATAAAATAAAAGGTTCTTTTTATACATTTTACACCATTTCTTACTAAAGAAGTACCGCTGTAGTGTCCTCATTCCGAAAAAATATAATTCCTTTCCTTATTCAAAGTTTAATATGTTTACTCGTTAGGAATTTGTACTACAAGGTTAATTGATACTGAAGAAAATATGATACGAGACGTCTTGTTTGAAATATGACCGTTCTGTATCTTTTTGTTTGCCACTGCCTGTTGAGGCTCATAAAAAACCAAAGTAATGTGTCATGATAAAGTTTCTAGAATATGTTACTCTTTGTTCGTGAATGTAAAGCTATATGTTTTGATCTTGTTCTAAGCTTTTCTAAAGTTTATATACTGTGAAGCTATATGTTCTGTTGTACATGTATGCATATCTCATGATAGAACGAAATATAGAACTCAACTGTAGTTCAAGTTTTGTTTAAACCGAAAGTTTTGTTTGAATCTCATACATTTACACCCTCTACCACGCCCGCTGATATGCCACGGGAAGCTGCTGCATTACATATCATATCATCGTCAATTAGATCTTTAAGGCTTAATCTACGTTCTTCACGTATTTAAAGAAAATTTTACTTTAAAACTGACTAAAATGTATTTATTTTTCTAGTTAGAAAAAAATACAATGTACCAAAAGTGATCATGAACATTCCTCCAATAACAGGCCCGGGAATTGTAGCGAAGAGAGCGCCAAATTTCCCAAAACATCCCAGGATGAGCATGAGTATTCCAGCGACCTGGACGACACGGAGGCTGCCAACCTAGACAAAAAATAATTTACAGGTAAATAAGTATATAGCATGGACGTTTTTAAAAATACATATTCAAATGTCAGAAGCTAAGGGATTGAACCTTAAGTTTTACCAATTTCATTTATAGACTTTCTTCAAAGATTCATATTAAAAACAGAATTTTCTAAATACAAAGAAAGGCTGCAAGAGCTGATCTTACTTGGAAGTATGGTACTTTTGCTAAAAATGCATACTTAAAATAGGGTGCGGTTTTGCATACAGTTTTTATGATCTTAATTTGAAATCTTCTGTACCTACTCCACAAAGCATTTAATGATGCATCCACTTATCATGTAATAGCCCATGCTATAGACAAACGATTATAAAACAACTTTTTACATACCTTTGTGATTCCTATTGCACCAATGTTTACGCTGTATGATGTTGTTGCATTTCCTGAACCCCAAGCCCCAGTTAAAATGCAGGCGATTCCTTCTATTCCAATTCCTCTATTAACAGCATGAGTAGGAGGAGGCGGAGCTCCAGAGAGTCTTGCGCATGCATAGTAGTCTCCTACAGATTCCACCACAGAAGCCAGTATAGCAGGAAGAATTCCAAAGACACTTGGAACGCTAACTGTAGGCAAACCCCATTGTCCTGAAGCATGATAATCTGGTATGTCAAAGTTTGCAAATAGGTTTTCTGCTGATCATTGTCGGAATGGCTATTCCGTTTCACTTCATTTGTCAACCGTGGGTTAAAATTTGGCTAGTGGTGTGCCGTTTTTACTTAAAATAAAAGAATAGACAAAACACTACTCACGAAACGATTACTCTTTACAGCGAAGATGTTAAAGAGATAGGTGAAAATGCTGTTAAACAGGTATCTGTAATTATAAATGTTTTCTCATTCTTATTCGCAAATAGGATTAAATTCACTGTATGGTGTTGTCTGTGTGGAGGTCGCAAATTATGTTTGCAGTGTATAAGTGATTATAAATTATTTACATTTTTATATTAATTCATTAAGCAGTAAAATACCACCTTTATCAAATAATATATATGTTGATATTTTAAACCCTATCATATGAAATTATTTTTTCCAAGTTGAGGATACAAGTCAGTCGCTCGCAAAACTAGAATATATTGTTCAGATGACTTCTTAATTTCTTCTAAACACATCCATCAGCAAGGAATTCAGGGCCTAATAATTTGAAGTCTGCAATTAATGATTATAAATATATTCTTGCTGTAAATGCTGACAAACTGTACACGTGTTTGTCTCATAGCTGTTTCCTAAATATAGGTCGCGCTATATCTCTCAGTCACAATGGTGGCACCCAAAGAAAACAATTGGTAGGTGGGCAGAAGTACATAAATAACTACGACTCCAGCGTGATTACTCGTCGAAGTCCGCAAGCAGACATTTATTTACGAGATGCTTTGAACTATAAACAAGTTTGCAATGCACTTCGAAAGATCTGTTTTATTAACAAAACAACATTGATACCTTTTGCAAAGTGACATACAAGTACCTGGATATGGAACTCTGAACCATTTTGCTTTCTCTAAAACATCAAGTTTTGTATCGGTTCGGGCGCCGTATCCCCATTTCCCCGGGTCATGAGGAAGAACATCCGTCACCGTTAGGATAAAACAGATAATCCAGGAAATTATCATAGCAAGCAAAACCTGTAACACATTTAGCGAGCAAAGCCTACAACAGTTATAACAAGCAAGACCTGTAACAATTATAGCAAGCAAAACCTGAAGAAAATTATAACAAGCAAAACATGCAACAATTATAGTATGGAATACCTGCGACAATTATAGCAAGCAAAACCTTAGACGTTGTTTCTTTCCGGCCAAAACGTATTCCCCCCCACCCCCCCCCAAATGGCCCTGCAGAGAACCTCACAATACCATCTAAGGTATATATTGAAATATTTGCAAAATTATACATGTGGTACAATAACAATAAAGTATGTCAGAAAGTCAGAGCCAAGGTAAATATTAACTCACCAAACCGGGACACGTTGTCAATGTGTAGAACGAGATCTCATACCGATAACTCATGTGCAGTTTGGTTGAAAACCATTAAGTCGCATAGGAGAAATAGCGCAGACATTGTAAATTTGACAAGTCAAGGGCAACATCTCCACTAAATATCCATGAACCAGAACAGACTGATGATATGCAAAAGTAAACATGGTACTCATTACTCATGTGTAGTTTGATTGAAATGCATGCAGTCGTATAGGAGTAATAGCCCAGACATAGTAAAATTAGACAAATCAAGGGCACTAACTCAGCTGAAAGTCATTGAACCGGAACATGGTGATGATATGCAAATGTGGACATTGTACTGATCACTAGGAGTAGTAGCACAGACATTGTGAAATTAGACAAATCAAGACAAATAACTTCGCCTAAAATGATTGAATCGGAAAATGCCGACAATTTGTACAACTAGGCTTGGGACTGATCTCTCGTGTGAAGTTTTGTTGAAATCCACCCAACGATGTAAGAGAAGTTGCGCAGACAATTTTTGTGACATCTAGACGACAGACAGACAAAACAACATCAAAGTGCCCCCCCCCCCCCCCTTTCCACTACCTTTGGGAAGATATAGTTATAGCAAGCAAAACCTGGCAACAATTATAGCGAATAAAACCTGCAACAAATACAGCAAGTAAAACCTGCAACAGTAATAGCAAACGAAAACAACAAGACAAATGGACTCAAAAAGTACAAAAATGATTGTAAGCAACACCTAACATATGTGCAAACCAGTAATTGTTACAATAGAGGATGAAGTGTGTACTTTGTTATAAGAACAGTGAAAACTCAGTGGGAACACTCTTTTGACGTTGAAATAAATTTGGACAAGTGGTTCAGGAAGACATTGCAACGTACGCCGTGCACCAAACGACTTCAAGATTCACATGTACCACAGTAACAAAGTATGTACCTTATTCGAATTTTAGTTAAACTGAAGAAGCAGAACCAAAGTAATGGCATATATTTGTTCGTTTTGACACATCTTTGTCACGCAAAGACGTATAATATATATGAACGTTATACATACGGGAAAAAGATTGAAAATGGGAAATTTTATCACTGTACAGCCCTTTCCTTTCGAAACGAAACAGCATGGAATCTTGATGTTCTTCAGGTACTGACTGCATAGTGTGACCAGAAATATTGTCCTGAAGCAGAAATTACATTAAATCGGTAGGCATAGAATTCATATGTTTGTCATTTATTGACTACATCGTGTGATTAAGGAACATGGTTCTGAAAAAGAAAATTAGAAAGCATGGAATTTGGTGTTTCTCGTGTAAATCGTAGTGGAATGTTTATCATGGACTACAATGTATATGAGATAGTGGAATAAGGTACATGATTCTGAAACGGAAAGTAAGTTAAAATGTTAATGTAGCTACTGAGTTTAACTGGCATTTTATCAACCAGAATCTTCTAAGGTTTATATCAATCTAACCATGTTTAGAAAGTATGTAAACTTATACATATTTGGAAAGGCCCTTTCAATCTAAAAAAAAATTAAACAAAACAAAAGATGGTGCTCGTTACTACAAAAAGAAATAGGTCACTAAATGTAACAAATTTGCTTGACTGTTAGGATACCCTAAAATATTATTGAATTTTATACATGGTTCCCGGCAAAACTTTATCTCTTTCAATTTTATTACCATTTTTGTATGGTTAGAAGGTATAATCCTATATCACAGAACATTTGAGTGTTCCAATAATTAATTGAGAATTACTAGTATAATTTCCTCTCCTGCAAATACAGGAATAACTCTTTTTAACCATATATAAGTTTCTTTAAAAGGGCCTTACCAAATATGTATATGTTTACATACTTTCGATATATAAACCTTTGAAGAGTCTGGCTGATAAAATGCCAGTTAACCTTCTCCTATAATTCAAGAATTTGAGTAGCTATATGCATATAATCCATTGCTACATATAGGTTTGGAAGCATTCTTGGTTGGACATAACTGGTACAGACAAGTGGTGTTAGAGTGGTATAAAAATAATGATGCATACTTAATTCATACAATTAATTTTAAGACAAATATCAAACAACTGTGACACGGTTCCCTCAAGCAAGGAATAGTGTATAAAATGCAACAAAACTTCTCAGTATGGGTGTTACCCCTAGCCGTAAGCTATGTTCAAACTTTGATGATGGGTAAACTATTTTATCAAATTTATTGACCTACTTACATCATATTTTGTTTTGTTTTATTTGTTTAGAGATTGAAAGACATTTCAAAAAACGTATAGGTTTATACATTTTCTGAAAACAGCTAAGAAGATTTAGTTTCAGCTTTGTCCATGCGCCACTGCAAGGCATAGGTTATACTGGTCCTAAGGCACAGAATGTCGGTAAGCAATGATTACACGAGGGACAAATACCATTTTGCACTTCATGAAAATAAATAATCATAAGAGACATTGTTTACGAAGAGAAAACTTGCATTGACCGATTTCTTGCAAGTAATATGTCAGAAACTTGCCGTTTAGAAACAGACATATACGGCTAATAGGTCAGAAACTTGCCGTTTAGAAACAGACATATACGGCTAATAGGTCAGAAACTTGCCGTTTAGAAACAGACATATACGGCTAATAGGTCAGAAACTTGCCGTTTAGAAACAGACGTCTATTTATAACTTTGTCCCTTTCTATTTTCAGATTCATGACGTCACGTTGAGCCGACATGTTCTGTAGTTAGACAAGATTTGGTGCTTTTGGGTTTCTGTCTGAAATTGGGAACCAGTGCTATAATAGCCCTCAAGCCTTTAATGGAAAACGTGTAACACGAATACATGGGGGGGGGGGTAACACTTGCATATTAACCTGCACATTCAACTGGCTTAACTATTTTAGATTTACTCACGTCAATGCAATCCACCATTGTTGCGAGGCAAACGACGCTCCAGACGAGAACAACGACATCCCTATCAGTACTATGGTCGGAGTTATAGACAAAGGACCGATAAACCGTAGTAGGAATCCCATGATGCCACTAAAACCAACGAGTACTTGAAAAAGAGCGGCAACCATGATTGCTCCCTGTATCTGAAACAAGACTAGGCAGGTAAGAATATATATAAGAATATAATCTAAAATGCAGAAAGTCAACAAAATAGCGGCATTGAAATTCTGTCTATCTTGAGCATATATCACTGTTTTATGTAACGAATTGCATTTTTCGTCAGTACATAAGTCATAATGCGAAATACAGCTTCAAATAACAGACGAACCTTTGATCTAAATGGTTATTTAAATAAAGTAAAGTTTTACATGAAAAAGTTAATACATTTGTTAAAAGGTTTGTGAATATCATATCCTGCCCTTGAGGTGCAGGAGTGCGATATAATCGGAAAAGTAGTCATTATCAAAATGTATGAAATGAGCAAAAAAAATTCACTAAATTAATGGACAGAGTGCATTGAAGGTTCACTATCCTGTTTCTATCTTTGAAATATTTTCCATATACTTTTCAAATTGTTTACCTTAACATTTTTCATTTTATCATTCATTTAATCAGACAAAGCTTTTTTTGCTAAAAGGACACCATTTACTTCTCTTATTCGTCTCATCCAAATTTTTCTGTGTCCGTCACTCCCTACCTCCGGTAACCCAAAAGCTGTAAAATTTACTGCCGTACCATCTGAAAACAGAACTATTAACTTGTTAAAAATATTATTTTGCAGCCTTTGCTTATCATAAACGTTACTATCAGTTGCTATGGATGCATCTATCGAAGTGACTGCCTTTTCATTTACTAGTAGGGTTTAATTTAGTCTTAGGTGGTCTGCTATATAAACAACTTATGACGCCGTTAATGATTTAAGAACATTTAGTATTCTATGTTAGACACGCGTCCTAATGTTGGTTTCCTGGTACAACATTTTCTTAGTGTCTGTTTTTAATTTATAGTTACTTATTTACTCTCGATTGCGAAACAAATTCTTACAACTTAGATTAATCATTATCGAGACTCACTCAAGATGGAATCAACCTCGAAGAGAGAAGGGCAATGTGGAATTATCTGTGTCTTGCCTAAGGACACTACCACTTCTTGGGCACTGGTGGGGATCGAACTCGGGACCCTCCGATCCTGAAGGGAACGCGGTATCACTGCACCACTGGGTTCTTTTAAGTTAAAGGAAGAGTCATGTGATCACAAGCGAGTCATGTGAAAATGCTAACCAGATACATAGATATTTTTCTGCCATTTATGTCACTTTTAGATCAAGGGAAGAGTTATGTGATTACAAGAGTCACGTGACAAATTCTAATCTGACATAAGTATAAACCTAACATTTATGTCACTTTTAGATCAAGGGGAGAGTTATGTGATTACAAGAGTCACGTGACAAATTCTAATCTGACATAAGTATAAACCTAACATTTATGTCACTTTTAGATCAAAGGAAGAGTTATATGATTACAAGAAAGTCAACCTGACGCTTATGTATAAACGTGACATCTCTGTTGGAGTTGTTAGGTGTGTTTGCTTTGCATTACAGACTCCTCATTCCGAGGCAAGTTTCATCAACCATCATGAGCTACCTAGCCGAATTGTGCATTCAGATGTTCAACCTTACATGTCGTGCCGCTTGGACTCTTGTGTCTTCTTTTGGGGAATAAAAGTTTGATGTTTTAAAATAACCTCTGACGTAACATTCCTTCACTACGTCACTTAACGAATATTTGATCATACTTAGGTTTCTCGCCTCTGTATATGGGCACTTCCACTGGGGCTGAAGCATGATTGCTATCGTTGGTGCCACAAAACCAAACCCTCCGCCTTGTACGATAGGCAGTCTGAAAAGAAGAAAGGAGCAATTAGTACAGTTTAGTACCTAGCAATCATGTGACTTACTCTTAAGTTTTATTTGATTTGAAGCAAATTTTATAAAGGTCCGTCCATAAGAGCAACTATGTTAGCTTGTATTTGTGGATGAGACCTCTCTTAAGTTTTATTCACTGTAAACGTCTTTATATTCGCGTGTTGTTTATTTCGCGATTATCTAATTTTCGATTTATTCGCGCTTTCTTGAATTCGAGAGCAAGACTCATAGAGCTAAGTAAGCACTACATCAAATCTTAAGACAGAAATTTTAGCGAGATTGATCAATTCGCGATGTGGTTCATTCGCGAAAATTAGCGAAAACAAAAACCTCGCGGAAAAACAACGTTTACAGTATTTAACAGGATCCTTAACTGCATGTTTATTCAGCAGTTACCCTGGGCCATTGACGACTTTGAACACAACAACAACAAAACAGTACATTTTAAATGATTTTTACAACAGAAAACAGACTATTTTATCTAAGATTGTTCTCTTTATAGAAATTAAAGTACATAGCTAAGTGTAAACTTAAAACTATGTGTTGTACATTATATTTATAGAACTAACTTTCTCAAGGGAAACAAACATTTTCTAGCGCTGTACATAGAGATATGTGACATCATACACAAATGTATTAATTTTTAATTTTCTTATGATTTTGCGATAATTTTAGTGTAATTACCTAACTCCGAATGTCGTCTGCAGCAGTGTAGCGATACCAGATACAAAGAAAATAGTTCCAATAAGTTCACTGATTCCAACTATGTCTCTGTCCATGCAGAAAAACTGCCCGAGTAAGATTGGAAGCGAGACCAATGGCCCGGCCGCCGTAAGACAATGCTGAAAAAATCCAGACATGCTGAAATACTCTAAGAATTTAATAACATTCTTTTTTGCAACTACCCTTTTCTGCTACAAAATCACACTGGTCGCGAAGGTAAATTCATTTGCTGCCAACTGGCTCCTCGGTCAAAATTAATGCCCTCTTCAGGTAAATATCACGATTTTATAATTGTATAACATATTAATTTAAATACCACCGCTATATTTAAATGTCACTATGGGTGGCCCTCAAAGTTACCGCAGGTATTTCATCTGTGCCAGAAATGTCTATGAAGTTATAAAAGTGTCAAAGCGTAAAACAAATTGGTAAAAAATAATGCTTATTTACGAATACTAGTTGTATTCACCAAAAGAATCAGACATAATCATTAGGTCAAATAATTTACCTGGAATCCTAGGAGCAGGCAGAGGTACCAAGGTGGTGTATCTTGTACACTGTAAAACACAGTGCTTTCTGTAGCTCCTTCGTAGTAATGTTCACCTTCTACAGTAGTTCTTTTTCTGTCCATATTTTTACCAATTGTATGTAGTTTCTGTTTGCTATGATAAGAGCGGGGTCGAAAATTAAAGTTTCAAAGTCAGTTTATGTTTTTTATGGTGGCATACTTCTGCCACCACATAACCACTTAATTATCACGTTATATAACTAGTTAGTCACTTAATTATCATGATAAATATCTGATCAAACCATAAACATACATACTAATTTGCATGTACATGCACATTTATTAATATAAATATGTGGCATAAACGTGTAAAAAATAGTGCTATATTTGAAGGTTATTCCCAAATTAACAAATTATTATAATGCTAAATGGTATATAAAATAAAACGATACCATACCTGCATCTCATATTATTTTTATCATATTTTCTCTCCGTTTACTTTAAACGTACTTTCAATGTACAATTAATTAGTGTATCTGTTTTTGAACTGATATATGTTTTTAAATGTTTTCATATACGTGTATAACCTTTTCATATAAAACATAATTTTAGTAACAGCTAGATATGCAATTAAATTAAATGGTGCGTGCTGCATTTATTACCACTCAATCGCTTGATTGAATCCATGATTTTGAAACATACATAAATTTAAAAAAACTGTCATTAACAAACAAAATTATAGTTTTGTCATGATTTTGTCATGGTTGTTTGTTCTGACTTGCCCTCTGTTGTTTGTCTTGACTTGCCCTCTGTTGTTTGTCTTGACTTGCCCTCTGTTGTTTGTCCTGACTTGCCCTCTGTTGTTTGTCCTGACATGCCCTCTGTTGTTTGTCTTGACTTGCCGTCTGTTGTTTGTCTTGACTTGCCCTCTGTTTTTTGTCCTGACTTGTCCTCTGTTTATCTGGTTCACTTTATCCCTTCGATGCATTTAGAAACAACTTCGTTCACATCTATTCACCCCATCCAAAAGCTATGTGCAGAACGCAGATGTAAAGAAACACATTTCTGTACTAGCGCATGCTTTAAGTAACATCTTTATTACATACTTTAACTACATTTGTATTTAGAGTGCTTACATGTATTGTAGTTATTTCATAATTTACACAAAAGAGCTTGTTTTACATACATAAATAAATATTACAACGTGTAGTTAAGTTTCAAATGGCTTTAATCTGTCTTGAATAATGAATAAATGAGGATCATGCACGTATTACATTTGAGGCTCTGTAAACATGTTAAACATCCAAATCATGAATACTTTGTACGTGCACAGTGACATATGACAAAACATATTGTTTTCTTTCTGTGACGTATTGGAGAGCCATTGGGTTGCTATGTATAATATTGATGATGATTTTTTAATTATTTGTTGATTTAACAAATACTCACGAAAGCTATTATGAAAAACATAAATAAAAATTAGGTATAATGAAATACGAAGAATATTAGCTTTTTGCAAAGTCTCGCTTTTTGCCTTTTTCAAATAAAACAGTTGATGCAAATATACTTAAATCGACATTTCCAACATATTTGCCAGTGCATTAATATTGCCTCAAACATGTTCATTCAAACTTTAAGAATTGAGATAAACGTTTTATTGGAAGCAATGAGGTATAGTGCCTGATTTATTCTTTGGCAAAATTTTCAAAGGTGTTTATCTCATTGACTGTAAATCTATACATTTCTGAAAGTTTCTTTTTGTTTTCGTGTCTTATCAAAATCAAAAAGGACAAAACTAATGTTGTTAATGACACCAAAACGAAATAGGTGATTTAGTGACACCAAAACGAAATAGGTGATTTAGTGACACCAAAAAGAAATAGGTGATTTAGTGACACCAAAAAGAAATAGGTGATTTAGTGACACCAAAAAGAAATAGGCGATTTAATGACACTAAAAAGAAATTGGTCACTTAATGCAATAACTGCTTGAAAAAGGCTAAACTGCTATTATATACTACGCTGAAAAGTTGTCTTACATTGTAAGGCTGGTAGGGGATGATCCCCGACCCTTACCATGCCTACGACGGGGGAAAAACGGGGTTACCCTATAGGGGTCCAAAACCAAAAGAAAAAAAAAGAGTTGTCTTGCGTTTTTATAAACCTTCCTCTCACATACTACTATCGATTTAGTTTAGACCTGCAGGAATTAAAGGTTAAATTTATGAAGAGGGTTTTCTTAAAGGAACGGAGTTGATTTTCAAATTTAAAAGTTGGGACTAACGTGATAATAAAAATTTTGGGAACGACAAAAATGGCTTTAAGAGAATTTTATTTGTATCCCAAAGTATTTTCACGTGTTATCACATCTTTCACGAGAAAAGTTGTCGATCTGCGACGGGGAAAACCTGGTTCAAGCATAACTAAGGCGAACTTGTTTTCCTTTTTAAAACAGTTTGTTAAAGTTATAATAACATTCGAAATGGCCATACACGCTATCATGCAATTAAAGAATAGTAACTCTGGAGATACCGTGATGACACAAGAAATTTGACTTGATTCCCTTTTTTGTGATCTAAGGGGCGTAGCTAGGAACACAATCAAAGTACTCCCAGCATTTTGTAAGGGGGGGGGGGGAGCCCCCTGCGATTTTTTTAAAGCCAAATATAATGTAAATAATTAGGATGTTTGAAACTTATTTTATTGCATTTATGAAACACAAGTTTACTATTTGTGATTAAAAATAAATTGATACTGTTAGTGTACTCGAATGGACATTAACCCCCCTTAGGCACAAGTTTAACATAATTTTTAGGCCATTTAAATTTTTCATTTTTGAAATTCGAAGTACTCCCGTGAGTATGGGAGTATGCCTGGCTACGCGCCCTGTATATCGAACTTGGTGAAAATTGTTCGCCATGCTTTAATATGGGCAAGTAAGATGCTCATAATTGAATACCTGCATGATAATTGGTTAATTTCTTAGAAGCTGATAAGACATGACCAATTTTGACCAGAATTGTTACATGTACATGAAAAGTTCATTATACCCAATAGAAATAAAACCGTCACACAGATTCATTATTTTCATATAACTTCGGAAATATATATTTTTCTAAATTGCATTTTTAACGTTATGATGGTCAATTTGAAGTGTGATATCAGAACGCCCTAACTTTGGTAAAGGTAAAGACCAAACACCAAAAATACATCTTGTCCGTGATTAGAGTGACATCGCAGTTATGTCCCTTTTGTGGTACGCTTAGACTAGCAATTTTTCCAAAAGCATTCAATTCCTTGCAAAGCTCAATAGCAAGCAAAAAGAAAAGCAGTACGGAATTTCTTTTTCAAAAACCGTATTGACCAGATATATATGACAAAAGACAACA
The DNA here is from genome assembly GCA_022818135.1 of Saxidomus purpurata. Classification (NCBI taxonomy): domain Eukaryota; kingdom Metazoa; phylum Mollusca; class Bivalvia; order Venerida; family Veneridae; genus Saxidomus; species Saxidomus purpurata. The sequence continues at coordinate 14,396,638 of JAFMSR010000013.1, read as the reverse complement.
AAGCAGTAATATTTGCAAATTTATTATAGTATGCGAATAGTGTTACCATCCTGCTATGCCTGGTGCCCTAGATAACTAACCAGATTTTAATGTAAGGGTATGTGTATCAAACAGACCATGCTTCAAAAGTCTGTACAGTCGGTCTGAAAGTAAGAGATTGGCAACATCAGTGATAGTTCAAAATTCAGAGTGAAACGTGATATATTATAAAATATTTGGAATAGTATGGTGGCTTATTTCAGCCGTAAGATAACAACTTAAGGTTTGAGAATTAATTCGAGTTAACCATTTAATAATCGCGATCCATGTGACTCATTCCCGAGTTGAAGATCTGGCGAATAAATCGAAAACGGAAAAAAATCGGGAAATAGAACCCTCGCGAATATGAAGACTTTTACCATTTTGTTCCGAGCATGTTCCGTAATTACAGCCTTTTCCCGCGCAGCATGAATTACATAGGTTGAAAGACCTTTTCGTATCATCACAGAGAGAAGGCGACCCCGCTGTCAAACATCTATCTAGATCGTGAAAGATTAAAATTCCACACAGCTGAAAATCAATCAAAATATTATACGAATTCCACATGCATACACTCAGAACATTCATGAACATTTCACGAGATATAACTGTATCTGTGTGTAAAAATAGACGTGCCGTGGACGATCCTTTGAACGAAAATAGACACAAAGGTTTTACAGCCATACATCCGATACAACCTCACTCCCCGTCTGATCCGGACACCGTACTTCTAGCCTTCTACCCTGGACTGTAACTTTGTTATACATTGAAGGATTTTAAAATATCTAGGCATAAATGTTTAGCACATCAAGACAACGTGTCTTGTGTAAGACCCACATCCCTACCTCAAAGGTCAAAGTCACACTTAGAGTTTGAAGGTAATGGAATCCTCTATATATGCACACATTCGTGTCCGGACTGTAACTTTGTCATGCATTGAAGGATTTTAAAATAACTTGGCACAAATGTCTAGCACATCAAGACGACGTGTCGCATGCAAGACCCACATCCCTACCTCAAAGGTCAAGGTCACACTAAGAGTTTGAAGGTAATGGATTCCTCTGTATATGCACAGATTCGTGTCCGGACTGTAACTTTGTCATGCATTGAAGGATTTTAAAATAACTTGGCATAAATGTCTAGCACATCAAGACGACGTGTCGCGTGCAAGACCCACGTCCCTACCTCAAAGGTCAAGGTCACACTTAGAGTTTGAAGGCAATTGATTCCTATATATATGCATATATGCACATATTCGTGCCCGGACCGTAACTTTGTCATGCATTGAAGGATTTTAAATAACTTGGCACAAATCTCTAGCACATCAAGACGACGTGCCGCGTGCAAGACCCACGTCCCTAACTCAAAGGTCAAGGTCACAGTTAGAGTTTGAAGGTAATGGAATACTCTACATATGCACACATTCGTGTCCGGACTGTAACTTTGTCATGCATTGAAGGATTTTAAAATAACTTGGCACAAATGTTCAGCACATCAAGACAATGTGTTGTCTGCAAGAATCATGTCCCTACCTCAAAGGTAAAGGTCACACTTAGTGTTTAAAAGTAATGGAATACTGTATGCATGCTAACTCTGTCAAGCATGGAAGGATTAAAAAATTTCATAGCACATTTATTGAGCACAGACTGTGAGACACCTTTTTCGGGGGCATTCGTCACTTGTGAGGGACAGCTCTTGTTTTTTCATTAAACACCTCCCATACCCGTTCTGCTAGCATTCTATTTCACTAAACATCCACACCCGTTCTACTAGCCCTTTTATTTTTTACTTAACACCCGATTCGTTCAGTTAGCCTTCTTTTTCACTAAACATTGAGCTTATCGGGTAATAATACACCGCTAAACGGACTGTTGCTGTATTTCTTTAATTACTCAATATTTTAAAATTTTGATTTTTCGTACATACAAAATAAAATTCGACATACAAGTTTTCACAAAATGATTATTTTCTTAAAAATACGGAAAGCAAGTTTCAGCGTTTCCATAGTAATCGACTTACAGCTGACCAGGGAGCGTGGCTAAATAATCTGTAATGCGTGAAGTCACATATACATTTCTTGTGTATCTAAATTTACAAAAAATTGGCGTGGTATTTCAACGTCATTACCTTATGTCACATATTACATCATTGTACAAAACATCACCGTCATTCCCGTTTCTGTTAGAACAAAACAGTACACAACAAGTTGCAAAGAATTGCCAAAATTACAGAAAATGCGCACTTTTATTAAATTTTACTCGCCTCCGTGGTCGACTGACTTGAATTCACTGTAGACTCTCAATAATTGAGGGCCATCGGTTCGAGCCCTGCTACCGACCATGTCTCTTCAAGTGAGAGAGTTGGCAGTTTCTTACGGAGGATAGGAGTCTAATACTGGTTCTTCCCAGGAACGATTGCTAGGTAAACTATCAACAAACCAAGGTTGCTTCAAAAAAAACTCTTAACAAGTATGCCCTATCGCATCTACTAAAATGAACTGTGTCTTCTCTAAATCGCCGATTGTACTCGAATACTTATGAAAAAAACTGGGTGTATTCTGCAGATAACTGTTTTCAAGTATCAACTCGAAAGCTTAGTAGTTGAGAACCCAAGTTAGGAGTAAAATTTTAATGTTTGTTTGTTGGAGGTTTTTTTTTCTTTTTGGAATTGCCCTAGGACAATCCGTTTATTCATTTTTCATATAATTTTTTACAGTAAAAAAAAAAACAGTAAACAGAGCACATTAGCATTTATATAATCGTATGTTTATAACCGTGTCTTAATTAAAAGTGTTGATAACTGTGTTTAATGACATTCTGTGGAAAAAAAAGAATATCTTGGCAAAAAAGAATAAAGAAGAAAAGATTGACACAATGGAAAAAAACAACAAGTTGGTTATAACGTTTAAGAATACTCAACATTGTAGAGTAGTTTTGACTGCTGATCTTTTCAAGACATAACCTTGTTACTATAATATTTAAAATGCTTGTTTTATAAAGATTGTTTTTTTGGTATGCAGCAATGCACGTTTCTATAAGAATGCCACTTAGTAGGGAGCATTTGCTCATAGACATTTCATAAACTTTTTGAGGATATAAGGATTGTCTTTTTTGTTTTCAAAAAATTTGACGATTACAAGAATATCATTGAACAAGACTTTCACCATGTTAGTCGATTTTGTTCGCCTTTCACTTACAAAATAGGTTTTGTATATGCAGTAGCCTATAGCGCTTAATAATATGTTTATGTATCGATATTCGTGAAATTCTGTTTTATATCCAAAGATTATGGTTTTTAAGCTTCTAAACGATTTATGAAACCCGCAATTTTTAAATGCTTCATTCACTTTATACCAGAATATGTCTAAATATTTGCAATTCAAGAAGAAATGTTCGTTATCTTCTAACTCATTGCAAAATTTACATAATGGGCTACTTTCGATTTGCCAACAAAACAGGTTGGCATTCGTTGCAATTATTCTGTGAAGTGTCTTATATTTGAATTGTTTAATACGATTATCAATAATTACCTTGTTTAATACAAAGTAAAAAGAATCCCACTGAATGTTTGTTTTTAAAATATGTTCCCAGTATTTATGAATATACGGAATTTCAAATTTAGTGCTCAAGAAACAATTATAGATGTATTTATTAGTCATTTCGTGAATTAACTTATGTTTGATGACAATGCAGAGTGTGGTTTTTACTTTTGACTTGGTTGATTCGTTAGATTTGAGCGACATTTTCCATGCTCCTGGGATTGAATTCTTAACAGTGCTTAATTCAGCCAGCCAATTTTGTTTTTTTAATAGCTTAGTGAATATGTTATTAGTGTTTATCTCCCCTTTGTCAGAAATTATATCATTAATGAAAATAATTCCTGATTCTATCCATGATTTGAAAATAAGACATTTTCCTCTATCTTTGATGTAACGATTTCCCCAGATCACTTGTTTTCGTATATCATAAAAGGTTTTAGGAGTTTCTTCCTTGACACTGACATTTTGGTTAAATTCTATCCAAATTTCAATAAGATTTTTATAAAATGTAGGAATTTTAAGCTTTGGTAGATGTATGCTTTTCAAAGAATCTAGGTTCATGTTGAAAATAAGAAGATTGTTTCCATATTGGTTTAAAAAGAACAGAGGTATTGCTTTCCAATTTGCGTTATCAGCAGTTTTTAAATTTTTAATCCATTTAAGTAACATGGCTTTATAGAATATATTAATATCGATCATATCTAACCCGCCTTTTAGTTTATGTCCTATTGTGGTCGTTCGTTTGATTTTGTCATTCTTGCCATTCCAGAGGAACTTGAAAAATAAAGAATTCAGTTCACTTAAGATTGATTTTGTTGGAACTAAATTTTGTAATAAATATGTTATTTTTGGTAATAAAATTGATTTTATTATTAAAATTTTACCATACATTGTCAGTTTTCTTTTGTTCCATGCATTAATAAGAGACTGGCAGACCTCTATTTTCTCATTCTAGTTTAGTGTATCGCATTCCTTTTTATCGTTTCCGAAATATATTCCTAAAGCTTTGACATTTGTGTTGGTAAATTTAATTTCATGTACAAGATTTGTTGTTTTAATTTTATTTCTTCCAATCCATAGTCCAATTGTTTTATCTTTATTTAGCTTAAGTCCTGAGTATTCTCCGAATTCGTATATTAATTTAACAGACTCGAGGACATCCGTTTCATTTTTAAGAAATAATGTTGTATCGTCTGCTAGTTGTGTTATTTTCAAATTTTTAATAGTGTTGTCATTCTTTACGTAAATACCTCTAATATTTGCACACGTGCGTATTTTAGTTGCTAATACTTCGGCAACGATTATAAATAAGAGCGCCGACAACGGGCAGCCTTGGCGTATTCCACGTGATATGTTGAAAAAATCAGATTTCCAACCGTTATTTATAACGCAACTTGAAATGTTTGTATAAAGAGCACGTACCCATTTTAAGAAGGTCGCTTTAAAACCGCATTTGCTCAAAACATTAAACATGAAACTCCATTCAACTGTATCAAAGGCCTTTTTAAAGTCTAAAAATAGAACGATTCCTTCAATGTCTAAAGTTTCTGTGTAGTCTATAATGTCTTGAATTTGTCTGATATTATATCCAATATATCTATTTTTTATATAGCCTTGTTGATCTAAACTTACTATGTATGGAAGAACTATTTGTAATCTCTTTGCCAAAACCCTTGCTGCTATTTTATAATCTATCGAAAGAAGTGATATAGGTCTCCAATTTTCCAGGTTTTCTGGATTTCCTTTTTTATAAATCAATGAAAATACGCTTTGTTTTTGAGTATTTGAAAGTTGGCCTTTGTCAAAGCCATCATTTAAAGACGTTGTTACTAAACAGGAAATTAAATTCCAGAATTTTTGGTAAAATTCGACAGTCAAACCATCGAGTCCCGGGCTTTTATTAGGTTTCATATCTTTTAAAGCTTGGTAGCATTCTTCGGAAGTAAATATGCCTTCACATATATCAGCTTGCTTATCATTTAATACTGGCATAACATTTTGCAAGTAGTTGTCGATTTCGTTATCTTCACAGGTATTATTTGATTTATATAATGTTTTGTAAAATTTAACTTCCATATTAAGGATATCTTCTGTTTCGGTTATTCGATTATTTTCAGTTTGAAGTGTAGTTATAACTTTTCTTGTTTGTCTGGATTTTTCTAAACTATGAAAATATTTGGAATTTTGCTCACCCTCTTCTAAAAATTGTACTCTTGACCTAATTTGTGCACCTAGAGTTTTTAAGTTGTATAATGATTCAATTTCCTTTTCAGTTTCTGTTATTTTACATTTTGTAGTTTCATCGAGATTTTTGTCTGGAATCAAAAGTAATATTTTAAGTTCTTTTTCAAGTTCTTGTAGCCGGTTATGTTTTTGTCTGGATTTTGATTTTGAAAACTTGATTGAGTAATCACGAATTTCTAATTTACAAATTTCCCATTTTGTTTGATGACTTTCTATTTTGGTTGATTTTACAGAATTTATAATATTCGATACGTTTCTTACGTACTCTAAATCATTCAAATGGTTATTATTAAATTTCCAGAAGCCTTTACCTCTTTTGTTTGGAATTTTTAATTTTATAGAAATTGCCATATGGTCAGTATGTTGAATAAGTGCAGGGCGAATGTCGGTCCACAATATCAGTGGTATTAAGTTTTCCTCTACTAGCCAAAAATCGATTCTGCTTTTTTCCAAACCATGTTTTCTTCTCCATGTAAATTGACATTTTTCTGTATTCAAGTATTTCCAAATATCAATAAATTTATTAGATTTAATCATTTGCTTTAAATTTGAAACTGGCACATGTTTTGATTTATCACTGTCTGACCTATATACTCTGTCACTATGTGAGAGGACATCGTTGTGATCACCGCCAATGATTTTTATCCCCTGACTGGAATTTATTAAAATTTCAGAAATGTCTCTGTAGAATAAATTTCGTAGTTTTTTGTTGTTTGGTGAATAAAGATTCACAAGGGTAAAGATGTTTTCGAGTACTTCTATGTTTAGTAAGATATATCTACCGCTATTGTCGCGGATTTCGTCTGAAACATTATAAGAAAGCGTTTTGTTTACTAGAATTGTGCATCCCCGACTGTTTGTTTCACCAAAAGAGTGAAACATATCCCAACTATTAAATTCATTCCTAATTTCATTATCTATTTCTTGCGAGAAGTGGGTTTCTTGTAAAAAGGCTATATGTGCATGTTGATATTTCAACCATTGTAATAATCTAGCTCGTTTAAATTTGTCTCTAAGACCTTGCGTATTTAAAGAAACAAAATGAATATGTGAAAAACTATGTTCTTGTGACATTAAAATATATAAAGATCATGTAACAGTAGACATTTCCTGTCATAAATGTTTCTGAAAGTCAAAATTCGCAAACCATTGCATTTGTACTCATCTTCGAGAAACGAAATAGAAGGCTTGTACCTGCATAGATTGTTTGCATTGGCAATAATTACCGCACACTTTAAAAAAAATCTTTAAAAAAAAATAAAGAAGTATCTTTGTGCCAAATTTTGCATAACTTATTTTGCTTTTCTGAAGTGTCATAATATGTAAGATAAGCATATCTATAAATGTTATCGTATGTAAGACATACAAATATTGAGTTACTAGTAATCATACATGAGAAAAAACATAGTTACATTAAAGTCATACATTAACGACATATCAAACAAATTTTACACAAATTATGCGGCAATTTCTGTCATGACTAAAATGCCAAAATATGTTACAGAAACATACACTATACTCCTTAATATGTATGTAAGTCATAAGGAATACATTTTACTATTTTCGTTCTTTTAAATACTGTCTTTTAAAAAAGTATTTGTGTGACAAAGTTAATGCACATTTTGTTGGAGGTTTAATGCCCGTTCCAACCGTATTTAGGTCATTTTAACTGGCGGACAGTTGTTCCTCAAAATATCACATGTTTATTGTAGCTAGGATATAACAAATGTACATGTTTATATGATAACATGCTTGTAATAAGCATTGTTTAGAAATAAAACTTGAAACTTGATAGTGTCAGACCTATGTATGGTCAATATGCGGCAGAGTTGGAGTTGGAGATTTGCAGTCAAATTTGGCATAGTTATCGGACATTGTATGGTAGATTGAACATTACCAGAACCGTTTCAAATAAAACATCAGCAGAACCGTTTCAAATTAAACATCAGCAACATGTGGATTCCTTGCGTGTTTATCAATAAAAAACCTCGAGCACAACACCAGCAAACGTCATTCCGAGTTTGGTCCGGTTAATTCTGGATCACCCCTCGTATTTCGATAAACCACCCAAAACATCAAATAAAAACGTCTTAACACAATGCCGTTTGATATAATTACAATGTGCGTAGAAATTTACCGACTTTCTTTGACATCCATAACAAAATGCCCCGCTGAAGCCAGCTTGTTTGTAACATACCTACATAAACACATATTTAAAAGAAGTGTTGGTGGAAAGAATACATTGCCAGTTCTTCTCCGTGGAAATTAAATCCGGTTGCCAATCTGCAAAAAGTTGCCGTTCCTTCAAGAATATTCGGGGTTTGGACCCGGCCAGCTCCGTCCCAGCTCATCATTATACATTTGAATACAAAAACAACTCATATGTATACAAAAGAAATTAGATCTATGACATACGGGCTACTGGGGTGAAAACAAGAATTTGAAGAGTTTCGAATAATTTCGTCTGTATACAGTTGCTCCTGTATAAAAATGAACTGGGACGACGGCGGCCCGGTCCAAGCCATGAATATATGTGACGGAGCTGGCCGTGTCCAAACCCCGAGTTAAACCACAAACTTTTGCAGATAGCCATAAAAGAAATAGCCATTAAGAAAACTTAATTAGTAACTAGAACTTCAACTGATGGGAAACTTAGCGAATACATTGTGTATTTAAAAAAAGTGCAATTGTTGCATAAAGTATCCGCAAAGTATTTGATCTTTGCTTCTCCATCTGGTGGGGCAAGAATGACATTGCATTAAAGATGACTGTATTTTAGGCTTAATCAAATACGATAATTAATCTTGCACATTTGTTCAAAGAAAATATAAGAGATAGGAAAAATATACTTCATTTGATTGACATGTTGTTAACGTCACACATTTGTCTGGACTGCTAACTGAAGTCTGCGAGGATGGTGACCGGTTGTCACAAGAATAGCATTCGGTAGAATTTAAAGACGCTGAAAGTAACAATAAATGATCGTTTGAAGAATATCAATCATGGTAATTGATACTTGTCAATCGTATTATAAAACTCGTTATAAGTACTATAACTCACTTATGGTATAATTCAAATTCGCTTAATCTATGATTAAATCTAGCTGAATGTTGTTTAAATACTCGCAATAAGCATAATTACAACTCTCCGAAAAAAAATATAATCATTTAATAAATATAAATATCGTTAAAATTATCAAATCCAGAATACATCGGATGTTACTGCGCGAGTATTTATTTTTTACCAGGGATCTTATATACAATATATGTAATGTAACACAATCGAGTTTTGAGGACACCTTCAATCTGTATTTAAATTATGCTTTCATAAAGTTTTATTGTTTTCATTGTCGAACTTTGTATCATTATTAATTTGAACTTGATCTGATAATCTTATTCTATGAAATTATTAGAATACATATTTGAAAATAAAACGTCTGGCAGGACCTGGCTCTGCCAGACAATATCAATCAAAAGGTGTTCGTAGTTATAGTAGTTAAGTAATGTTTGGCCTTATAATAAAAGCTCAACAGCTAGTTCTATGCTACAAATGAACTTCGAGTGACTAAACAAACTGGCGTCAAGAAGACATTAAATCATAATTTATATTGTATATAAATTCGTTTATGTTTCGCAGATAGCAGTGTACTTAAAACCTGATATGCATTATACATGTTTGGGGATAGATAGCCACCCACTTACTTCCTAGTGCTTTGTCATATATAGGTCAGATGCAGATTATGATAAATTTAATCCCTGCCAAGCTTATATTTACACGTGACCGTGGTCAGTTCTGCATCATATCATGTAATCTTTGCATGCAAGCTCGCAGATCTCGACCAGTCGTAAGGCTCAATTAACTTGTAGTTAGCGTGACTTCAAAGGTTCGCGTGGTTTTGAGTTAATTCAAGAAAGCGCCCACTCAGAGAAAAGACGTACCCGGAACATTGGATTTGGATTTGTAATTTGTATCGTTTACATTTTATTTCCCTATCCGCCCCAACCTCCCTCCTGGCTATCTATTCCTATTCATGCTGAAATCTAACAATTGTTTTAGGTGGTTTTCATTGTCCAACTTTGTATCATTATTAATTTGAACTTGATCTGATAATCTTATTCTATGAAATTATTAGAATACATATTTGAAAATAAAACGTCTGGCAGGACCTGGCTCTGCCAGACAATATCAATCAAAAGGTGTTCGTAGTTATAGTAGTTAAGTAATGTTTGGCCTTATAATAAAAGCTCAACGGCTAGTTCTATGCTACAAATGAACTTCGAGTGACTAAACAAACTGGCGTCAAGAAGACATAAATTATACTTTCAACGAGTTTTAATAATATTTTGGTAAATTTGATAATTTAAGCGAAATTAATCGCATGTGGTTCAGCGAGCTTATATGACACATCGTCATCGGCGATTATTTTCGCGAATCTTACGGAAAATTCCAGAGATGCACGACCGGCACACTCCACGCGACCTAACCACTGTCGCATTAAGAATGGTCGTTCATTGAGCTTATATGACACAATGTACACACTTACGGTCTGCTTGTGTTGCAATCGTCCATTTCACAGCATCTGAAAATACAAGTGCATTCTGCATTTTAAAAAGTGGATAAAAATAATAAAAATAACACGCTTCCATATATACATTAAATTTGTACGAAAGCAAAGTGGTGATGGCTTTAAAGTTGAACAATAAAGGCCACATGTTGCTTTTTTCGGTTACCTTTAGTTAACTACTTTTGTTAAATTTTTGTTGTAGGTTTATCATAACTAGTAACGTGTCATGTGCATTTAATGACACGGGATGAAATTGTACTTTGTTAGTATATCACATTATTATATACCTACTAATTTATCAGAATTTTCTTTAGTATTTGTGCAGTAAAATACAACATTCCGTACCAAATTTTCCGTATCAGATGAATTTAGCCGTATCTTATCTGTCCACCGTGTAAGTTGTACACAAGTGCATATTCATATCATATTCCTACGCTAAAATTGAAAAAAAGATCCACATTGATGCACGAAAATAAGTTTAGTTTCATTGTCGTCACATGTTTTTTAATGTCATATTAGAAGACAAATGAATACAATGTCTTTTCGCATTAAATAAACCAGAAAGATGATTTACATTTTGCATTTACTTTTTATTACTGTTGTTTGTTTATTCACGGAAATCACAAGTGACGTCATATAAAACGTGACACGAACTAGTGCGTTATGTTGATTTTACGCCATTAATGACACAGATTAACGTTTATATAAAATTTAACATGATATTCGGTAAAAGGTATATAATAAAAGGTTATATATTATGTATGTTATTATGTTTTGTATTATAACAGTCGGTTGATCTGCGTGCCATATCTTTCTCGTTGGCTGCATAGATCAGGATCACACTCGAGGCTCCGCCTCTCGTGTGATCCGGAACTATACAACCAACTCAAAAGATACGACGTCGTAGATCAACCGACTGTTATAATATTCCGTATATACAAAACATCAATATCTGTGTAAGACACATTTCGATATTTAAAAGTACGACGGTGTTTGAAAGTACAATGTTATTGGGAAATTAGATTCCCGAAATTATGCCACCCAGACATCACGACAAAGATACAAGTATTCAAAAGAACGTCGAAAATCGATCGAGGGAGGAAGGAAACGCAATTTAACAAAACACGAGCGTCTCTCAAATGTCGAATTTATTGCGTTGAATGGGAGGAGAACGCTTTAATTATCTATGTTAACATCGCAGTTTCTACTTTGAAAAAAAAACTCGCGAATAAAACTAAACTTCGCGAAATAAACAACTCGCGAATATAAAGACGCTTACAGTAAGTTCATATACTGGAATATTCAGCTTTCTTTTAATACAATGTATATTCACTGCCCAATATAAGATGTGTTATTTTCGACTTAAAAACTTACTGTGAACAAGAAACCAGATCATTCTTCTTCTTTCGTCCCTGTTTCGAGCATACCTTCAATATAAAAAATATTGATTCAAAATTAGTCTCGTTCAACATTGGAGCTGGTCACTACGTCATCAGCAATGCTCTCCTTACGAAAGATTCCGGAAATGACCGAGTTAGCACAAGTGCTGATCCTAGCATATAACGATAATAATCTCAAGCAGAGATTCCAACCTGTACCGTACGGCGACATCATCAGACAACGCAAAGAAAGCATAAACCACCCGATCATCGTGTAAATCCCAAACTGCTATATACATTATACAATGATGGACTCGTGGGGCATTGAATATGATGTGATATTCACCGGAAAAAGTTACTATTGACCACGGCGAAAAAAACAACAACAAAAAATCATATTTAAGAAATAATAAATGTCTCCCTGTATTTTATCGTTGAATAAAATATAGTCAGGAGTGTGAATGCGTAGTAACTAAACCACGAGTGCGTAGCATGAGTGATTTAATTTTTCGCATTCAAACGACTGACTGTATTTTATTCAACGATAAAATAAAGGGAACAATTTATTATTTCGATTCTAATACGTTATTTTCTTTGAATATTACCCCGAACTTTATTTAACGCGTAGTAGTACATCATGGTTACCTTAAAACGCGAAATACGATTGGACGCGCTTGTTTACATACGTCACGTCGTTACGTCATTTACGACACATCGTCCTTGGTAAAACGTGCTGTATTTTATCGTAAAATAAAATACAGGCTTTTCTCTATATGTTCATATAGGAAATGCAGCCGCTTGTGTTAGAATTTGCTTCATTGATCGTGCTCTGGACCAATGAGATATTGTTTATTTATAGATCATATAATATTATATTATAGTTGTTTTTATACATATACCACATCAAAAACCAAATGAGACTCTTATAAAGAAATATTCAATTTGCTTGTTTAATTAATTTATCTGATCTGTTGACCGTAAGTTTGCATTTAAGTACCGTCATGGTGCCTCATTGTGGCTAAATGACGTCACTAAATGTCGCTGGAAATAAGAACACGATTTGTAGCACTATTCCTAACGAACGTTAACACACATCCAACGTAATAATATTTGACGTACGGTACAAGGAAGGACAATTGCAAATGTAAAGTACCTGCCTCGCACATCAATATCAATTTTTTTGATGGATCATTGATAGACCTACTTTATTTATTTTTGATTGCGAAATTCAATACTCGATCTCGAGACAATCAACATCGGAGAGAGAGAGAGAGAGAGAGAGAGAGAGAGAGAGAGAGAGAGAGAGGGGACACTACCGCCATGCCGCTGGCGGGGATCGAACACGGGACCCTCCGACCCTGAGGCGAACGCGCTACCACTGAGCTATTGCGTCTCCACACTGCTGACTCAAAGTCCGTGAAAGCACGGCGAAAAATCGGGAAATCGGTGAGGTGATCCAACCTTGTGTATGTGTTAATTGCCACGTGGAAGTGAGGGATTGAATTCGTCGTCGGACCTCTATTATAATCTTGAAATTAATAATAAAATGTTCAGATATGCTTGAACGAAGTTTGGTAAAACAAAGAAAACTTACATCTTTCGCTCTGCAGCCACCTTCATATACAACCGTTAATTGGTCTGTCACAAGTTCGTCCATATAGCACGCCTAAGTAAGAAACGAACACGAATAAATGAACATAGTTCAGCCAATATGATTTTTAATGATTTGTAAAGTTAATTTAAAATGATCTCTCATAACCATGTCTCATTTTAAAGCATATTTTAGAAATTTATACATGCACCTCTTTCCCATAGACATTGGCAATCGACGCTCTCTCCTAACACATTGACATCCGACGCTCTATCCCCTACACTTTGGCAATCGACGCTCTATCCCTTCACATTGACAACAAACGCTCTTCCCCATACACATTGATAACCGACGCTCTATCCCTACACATTGACAACAGACGCTCTTTCCCTGACACATTGACTCCCAACGCTCTATCCCTACACATTGGCATCCGACGCTCTATACATACACATTGACATCCGACGCTCTTTCCCCTTCACACCGACACCCGACGCTCTTTCCCCTTCACATTCACTCCCGACGCTCTATCCCTACACATTGGCAACCGACGCTCTATCCCTACACATTGGCAACCGACGCTCTATCCCTACACAGTGACTCCCGACTCTTTATCCCTACACATTGGCACCCGACGCTCTATCCCTACACATTGGCATCAGACGCTCTATCCCTACACATTGGCACCCGAGGCTCTATTCCTACACATTGGCATCCGGCACTCTATCCCTACACATTGGAAGCAGACGCTCTATCCCTACACATTGGCACCCGACGCTCTATCCCATACACATTGGCAACCAATGCTCTATCCCCTACACATTGGCAACAGACGCTCTTTCCCCTACACATTGACAACCGACGCTCTATCCCTACACATTGACATCCGACGCTCTATCCCTACACATTGACCCTCGACGATCTTTCGCATACACATTGGCAATAGACGTTTTCCCCCTACACATTGGCGTCCAACGCTCTTAGCCTACACATTGGCACCAGAAGCTCTATCCCTATACATTGGCAACCGACGCTCTATCCCTACACATTGGTACCAGAAGCTCTATCCCTACGCAATGGCACGGACGCTCCATCCCTACATATTGGCACCAGACGCTTTATCCCTACACATTAACACCAGATGCTCTATCAATACACATTTGAACCCGACTCTCTATCCCTACACATTGAAAACGTTTCCCTGACAACCGACGCTCTATCCTTAAACATATGCTTTCGACGCTCTATCCTTACAAATTGACAACCGACGCTCTATCCTTACACATTTACAACCGACGCTCTATCCCGTACACATACAACCGTTAATTGGTCTGTCACAAGTTCGTGATACTGGTTGCAAAAAGTTAAGATTAAAATCCTGCATGAAGATTTATCCGTGGCTATAGCTGTAGATGCTTATATTGTACAATAAAACAAAACATAAGATCATAAGCAGTGTGTTTACAAAACATAACCAGTCGATAGAAAACGACAAGAAATAAGGGTATTTTTCTTATTATACTCATTACCCAAGAGGATAACAGGGAGGTACATAATTATTTAAATTAAATGCATGCAGTTGATGCGTAACTGTAAAAATGAAGAAAAAACAATCAAGCAACGTATTCACGGATGTCATAAATGTATATACTGCAGCCTGAACATCAGACAAACTTTGCGTATCATAAAATAAAGAAACGGCTATGTAGGTCTAGTCAGAAGAAAGACCCAATCATCTTTATGAGAAAGATTATCCCGTATTAAATTAGGCGAACTACTCAAGTTAATTCCTGATCGTATTAAATTTTATGACCGTTGTGAATTTCTAATTAAAGTTGATGACCGATACTGTTTTCAGATAATGTGACGTTTAACGTTACGCAAAATGACTGCCGGAAGTTGGCAGTGACGCACTTAGGGAGATGTGGATGTCAAAGATAAGGGAGGTGAGTAGTTTATCTTGTCACATTTCTCTAAAACACATTAAACATGTTTAGAATCAGCAGAAATAAGTTCTAGAAAATAACGGATGATTTTATATGTAAACACTTACACACTTCTTTTACTGTCTGTCTTAACTGACTGTCATGTAGGATAGTCTGCTCAGGGGTACTATTCTCTCATAATTTCTAACACTAGATGAGAGTTAAATGCAGACTTTACTCATTTTCTTGGGTTTAATTAATCCATTTCAACAAAACTTCAGTTATTTTCAGTCGACCGTTAGGTATTTTCAGTCGACCGTTAGGTATTTTCAGTCGGCCGTCAGGTATTTTCAGGCTAGCCGTTAGGTGGTATTTTTAGGCGAGCCGTCAGGTGGTATTTTCGACGAACCGTTAGGTGGTACAAAAAATTATTTCAGGCGAGCCATCGTATCTGAAAAGCCAACTGCCTCATAAAAAGATTCAGTCCGGTAGCGGAACTTGAATTTAGGATCCTGAAGTGGAAGGAATGGACATTTCTTACATATGAATCTGATTGTGACATTTTGTGCTTTTTTTTCAGGTACAAGGCGCCATTATTGTCGCTTCAGCATTTGAAATCATCGTAGGATTATCAGGCACTTTAGGATTTTTGCAACGTTTTGTCGGTCCTTTGACAATAGCACCAACTTTAACACTCATCGGGTTTTCCTTGTTTACCACTGCTTCAGAGATGGCATCTCAACATTGGTGGATTGCCTTAACGTAAGAGTTAAGTCAATGGGCATTATAAATTTTCATTTACATGTACATCCACTTATGGTCTTTATTTTTCTAGAAACGATTTCCATGCTTTATACACGTACTCTCAATTTTTAAACTAACCTTCAGAAAAAAAAATACAGTTACAAGAATCGATAAAACGTATATTTTCATGCTGTGGATACTTTCATTCTAGTTCTGTTTTTGCCAAAGCAGCGATGTTGGATTTCTGACTAACTTCCGCCAAACTACTCCTCTATCAATGCGCAGTGAAAATTAGTTCAAAATAGATTCAACTGTCTACTACAATTTTATTTAAAACAAGCCGTGAGACAGCTCAAAACTTGTTCAACACTTTATTTCAGAACAATATTTCTATTTACGTTGTGCAGTCAATTCCTGAGAAATGTCAACATACAATGCCCGAAACGATCAAAAACTTGTTCAGCACAAAAGATGCCAGTATTCACACTCTTTCCAGTAAGTATTACTGTAACAGTGTTTTTTGGTTTAATTCCTAGAGAATGTATAATTATCGGGAATGGATGAAAATTTCAAGATTTATTACTATGCCAATAAATGAATGTTTGATATATAACGAAAGGATGTTCTAACTTCGAGCTTCGATAAAAATATTTTGTTGGGTGACACAGCACTGCCTCCTTTGTGTGGTGTATTTCAAAATAATTCAAGCAAATGAAGCACAGAGAAAAGTTCAAATTAAGTTTCATTATGTAATAGATAGAGTACTGTATGTGAGTAATAACGTAATGGTTCGAGCAAACAGTTCTCTTTTTAATTTGTATCATAGCCAATTTCCTATACTACTCTATTAAAACTGCGCCCTATTTCATATACATGTAGAGTACAGTTTAAAGCTCCACTCCTTGCGCAAATGAAGGAATATTGTACGTAGATTCACCCCAAAGTTATGATACAATCTCTTGATCATCCTAAACAGGAACGTAGAATATACAAATCGGTGTGAAAAACAAATCCGATAAAACAATGAAATATGCGACATTACGAGCAATTTAAGTAAACATTAAATACAATAACACTTACCTTTCATAAAATTAACACTAAACCATCTAATTTGTTAATATTGATAATGATGCGAGCAGAGTTTACATTTTGATATCTCTAACAGCTTTCCGGTTAAAAATAAAATGGTGGATGAGGGAGACACTCCATAAATTCAGGGGCGACCAATCCCTTTGATTCTACTAATTTTAGGTTCCTGTCCTAAATTACGAAAATTACATTTTATTTCAGATTTTGATTGCAATATTTGGTTCCTGGGCAATCTGCGCCGCTTTAACGGCAGGCTCACTGTTATCAGACAAGTCGGGGGAATGGGGATATGCTGTCCGAACTGATAGAGGGATCGATGTGTTACAAAATGCCGGTTGGTTCAGGTTTCCATATCCAGGTTTCATTCATTTGCAGTTATAATTTGTACGATTTTATTTGTATATAAGTATTTGAAAACGGTGTTATTTTGACTATTTTTTATTTGTTCTTCTGCTAAAATCAACTCTTTAGGTAACATTTTCGGCAATATTGCCTTTTTCAAGAATCTGTTTGCATCTTTATGACAAGCTTAGAAAAGAAAAAAAACAACAAAGAGTCGGGGAAAATATCTGCATCATCTATATACATAAACATGTATACGTATTTATATGTTGGCCATTACAATGTATTAGCAAATGAAATATGTTGAAAATAGTGTTTCCAGATCCAGGCTGGTATGTCTTCGGCAGACACTACCGATGAATTTATTTACCCTCCGTTTAGTGTTTCTGTTGGAAAATGCGCTTCTGAATTAAGATTCGGTGTGCATTGTTTAGAAACGATTGAAGGATTAACGTAAACCAGTAAAATATTTTTATTAAGTTTATTTTTATTAACTTCATTTAGGTCAATGGGGAGCACCTACTGTTACTACTGCTTGAGTGCTTAGCATGTTGATTGCAGTGTTTGCAACCATGATCGAAGCAGTTGGTAACTTCTACGCATGCGCAACAATAGCTGATGCACCATCACCACCGTCAAATGTACTAAATAGAGGTCTATTGCTACAGGGTGTAAGCTGTATGTTAGCTGGAATCTGGGGTACAGGAAACGGGACCACTACGGCCTCTGACTGTGAATTATGTTTTATTTTTACAGCTTTTTTTTCTTAATTAGGTTGATGAGAAAAAATATATGGAAAACTCAATTGGTATATTGCAACTTCTGTTTTATTCTCCACTTCTGGTGTCTAAACAGGAAACCTACATTTAAAAATACAAAGTTTGACGTACCTCTGACGTAAGCATTCTGCATTTTGAAATATTCTGAAAGAAAATAGGTAGTGTATCTATTTATAACGGGCAACACCTTCGAATGTGGCCAATCATTTTTTTGTTTTCTAATAAAAGTACGTATGCGTGTGTATACTCAAAGCTTTAAAAGGTATTGTTTTATAAGCAATTACTAAATTATCGTTGACGTTTCAAGATAATGCATGGTTATTTGTAGAATTTCGTTTTTTCTCGAAGGTTGCTAGCCTCAGAGTTTTACAAATTGGAGGTCTCCTGTTAATGATCTTTGGATGTTTTGGAAAGTTTAGTGCCTTGTTTTCTACAATACCCTCACCTATTATTGGCGGGATGTTGATGGTAACATTCGGTAAGATAGCTATAATTCTTCGACCACGAAAGCATTTCTAACTTTTTACAATAGCATTGATAAAAAAATTGTTCTATATCTGTAGCATGTACATGTACTTTTGATTTGACAATCAACGTGAACAATTAATGGTCATTTTCGCCGGTAAGATATATTTTAGTTATACAAGAGCTGCAAGAAACTTTACATCCAAAGCGCTAATAGGACTTTGAGAAATCGTTCAGCACGTCTTTTTCTCACACATTGACTTTTTTACGTTATATAAGGGAAACAATCTAATTTAACACAGGTGACCGATAATCAAGGGAAACAAACCGTGTTAAATTGATGAAACATTCTGATAATGAAATCTTAGTATTTATATCAATGTACTTTATCAAACATGACCGTAATGATTATTAATTGGTGTATCTGTATTATTTTATTTCTACTTGCTTACACCAGTGTTGATCGTAAAGTCAGATGATGTTAGTATTTGCTCTTACACGAGTTCGTATTTACAATTTTTCAGGAATAATCACGGCTGTTGGTCTGTCCTTTCTACAGTTCGTGGATTTGAACTCCTTTAGAAACATCTTTGTTCTTGGCTTTTCGTTGTTTTTTGGAACTGGTTTATCTAGCTGGATGTTGAAACATGATGACGTCATCAACACCGGTATATCATCTCTCTCAAAGTTCTACAGATTATAATGATATTTAAATGACTGAGCATATAAAATATCGTAATATAATACTGTCAGTATGGTTGTTCTGGTATCCTACATGTTAACCGGACGTTCAATCATCCGTTTCAGGATTAATGCTATAAATAGTAACTAGTTGCTTTTTTATGGGAATGCCACCGTTTAGCTGTACAGAGCATAATGTGAGAAAAATCAACCAGTAAGAAAAAATTCTAATGAAATAACAGACTTTTTACACAAATAAACAATTGTCCGGATGATTGAACGGACGTTGCATATTTCGGGGACGTTTCATTGGTTATTGTTTTACTCGAATTGAACTAAAAAACATATTTTGTGATCTCCGCAAATTTTACGGATGCGTACAGCTGAGACCGAAGTTTGTTGTGTAAACATTTCGTGTTTCTATCTATTGGTAGAATTATTTAGAAAAAGGTCCCGTTTCTGTCCGATTAATTGAAAGAAACCAGTAGATTGAAAATTAATTTTTATAATTTTTCAGGCAATGCCTTTGTCGACCAGGTGTTGACAGTGCTCCTCAGTACCAGCATGTTTGTTGGTGCAATGACGGGGTTTATTATAGATAATACTATTCCTGGTAAGTATTTCTTTAAACTGCGAAATTGTCTCCCTTGAAACTAGTAGAAATAAGTTTATCTATAAAATTATTGTTTTGAATGATCTAAAACCAGTACAGAAAAGGCAACAAACCGAGTCTGACAAAATCTGGTGAAAAACCTCCATTTGTTTGATGAGTCTTTTTAAGCATATGGAACTTTCATGTTTTCCCGATAATCGATTTAATAAAATTAATTCAACAATATAAAGATTAATAGCTTATTACTCCTGTAGTTTGTCCGCATGATCCTGTCAACAATTATTACACGAATAGCTCTGTGCATTGCATAGATTTAACAAAAGTTAATGAAATTCGAGGGTATATTCATGAAAAAAAAAACATTTCCCCCCTCAAACTGACAAATCTATAATAGCTCTATTATTCAAATCAGTGTTGCTTCATTTCTCTTTAATCTCTATTTTACAACAGTTGCTTTTAAACATACAATGTAATAGTACAAAAAGATAGCTGGGATGAATGCAATAAGATTAAAGATTTCTATTTTAGCGTAATACACAGTACATCTTAATATCCTCGGGCTAATATTACGCAAGCAAATATCGATTTTTATTGATTGAGCTACCGAAACAATCAGCGGTTTTCCGGTCTGTTTCGGAAAATTTACGACCGCAAGCGAACTGTCCGGCCGCTACTACCTGTTTATCGATTTTCTGACCAGCCTTATCATTGCTAGCGAGTAGAGAACAAAATGTTCCATATGACTAAATTTAATAAGAAAGTAGTGAATCACGTAAAGGTTGTGCAGTTTCATCTAAGTTCTTTTCGTTTGTTGTGTGTATGTATACTTGAAAGTACAAAACGTAATTCAGAACTAAATAATGTGTCAATAAAACTGAATTAGAGATTTACGGAGAGGAAATGGGTGTTGATAAATGTTCAGAAATATAGGCACAACAGCTAATGTCTTATGTTTCGCTAGTATACGACATATTTCGAATGTGATTATATTTGGCGATTGTAAACTCAATATTTACTCCAGTCAAAGTTAATTTTCATTCTAGACACGCCTACTGAACGAGGAATTCAATCATGGAGAAACTGTAATTCAGATAATACTGTTTACTCGGAGAAGGCAAACAGGCTTTCCATATATGATCTACCGCTGGTCACAAAATGCATGAAAGATGTTAGACTTTTCAGATACATTCCATTTTGTTACATATCCACGTGGTTTATCGTGTCACCAAAGAGACACAGCGGCAATGGGTTAAACAACACAGGGAAAACTGTTTCTAAAGAAACAGTTATAAGTATTATTGACAGTGTAAAGTTATAACACAGTATTTATTATTGT
The DNA here is from genome assembly GCA_022818135.1 of Saxidomus purpurata. Classification (NCBI taxonomy): domain Eukaryota; kingdom Metazoa; phylum Mollusca; class Bivalvia; order Venerida; family Veneridae; genus Saxidomus; species Saxidomus purpurata. Next base: position 14,375,330 of record JAFMSR010000013.1, on the reverse strand, counting down.
TTTAAACAAAAGTATTGAATCTACATAATTCGCGAGTTCTTTGATGCGGACCACAGCGGTCCGCTATTTTTAATGCGGGTTCGGAAAATGTTACATGTAAAATACCTCTTTCCGCGGTCAGTCGATCGGTAAATCAATAACTATGAAATGATTTGGCCTGGGCACCTCAAACTTGGTAAAGGAGACTTTTAATACAAACATTTTGTCCGATCTTTAACTAAAGAATGCCATGGCCTAGTGTCTTCAAACTATACAGGTGTGTTGGTTATGACCAGAAAATGACCCCTATCGAATTTGAGGTCAGCAATGAAAAAGATTAAGGAGGCCTTTTACACCAAAACATGTCGTTATCTTCCGGCATCGGGTGAAGTGAAGCCATTATGTTACCATGACTCATTTTTTTTTTTTAAATTGTATACAGTGTGTTTTTTGAATGGAATAAATATATTTACTGAATCGTTAAGTGTATTGTGAATAGTTGCATGCTCACCAGTTTGTTTATGTTTACTGAATTTGCCTCGTGTTGATGCCAGGCACCAACATGTGCCAGGTCTCATCAGTGTTACGTTTTCTTTTTAAATAAGAAAGTGGAGTGTTTGTTTCATCAATTATAGTCATTTCTTTTGCTATATTTAAAATTATATACTAGATTTCTAGTATCTTTTAAATAAAATTTGTGATATGTGAATCAGTTTTGTTCATATTGCCCAAAAAAACGTGAGAAACTGTCTCTCGAAAGGCAAATATAAGATCCAAACTAAATGTGGACTTCTCAATGACTCACTGTAAATTGTGTAAGTTTTCGCGAGACGGAACTTCCGCGTTTTGTGAGCAATTCGCGTTTTGTGAGCAATTCGCGAAGTTTAAAGTGGCGAAAGGCGAATTATCTAATAGTGAATTTATGTGATATGAATCTTTCATGCGTTTTTAAATTAGCAAAGTGGAAAATTCGTGAAAATAGCGAAAATTAAATCATTGCGAACATTACCCGATTAACAGTTTATCAATAGTGCTGTAATGTCACGTGTCTTCCTTCGGACAAAGAATGACTAAGTGCACGGTCTGGTCTCATTAACTGTTACACGCCAACCCTGTTTCAGTTTAAATCCCCGTATATTTGAGTTTCAGTGAAAACTTCACCTGGCGAATACATAATGCTAATTAATGGAAGTCATGCCAATGTCAAAACGTTGTTGATCTTCTACTCTTGTGAATGAAACTTAATATCAACATTATCATCAGTCATAATCATGGCCGTCGTTATACTCATCATTGCTGTCATCACCATTAACATCATCATCATATTCATAAACAACGTCATCGTTTTAGTGATCATCAGCAGCAGTTTCAGAATCATCATCGTCATCAACTAGATCTAACCTCTTCAATTCTAGACGAAATTTCATACAATAGCAATTCAACGCGGACAACCACTGTATCGCTGTATCGAGGACGTTTTGCAACTCTCCGAACATGGTAGGTACATGCACTGAGATAAATTAAGAAACCATAGAAGTGATATCCTATAACAATGCGTTTTCAGGAATTAAGACGCACATTAATACAAATGTAGTTGTTTTCTAGGAAAGCAAGACAGGTGGGAACACATCGAGGAAAATGGGTGGTTAAACTCTCTCTCCATAGACAATGTACAATTATTCGAAATCAAAATCTTCAAATTGTTTCTATTTTATTTTTGCTATCTTCTTGCATGTTTCACATCAACTTTCATTCAGTAATTGCCAAGAGCCACCCAGAAAACGTTGAAAACTCGTTTCCATGGATATTTCCACTTCCGTGCGTGGAACTCTGGGTCGTTCTTATCCAAAGCTGGTTCCCTCTCTCAAGTTCTATGATAACGGTTCTACTGCTTGATACGTTATCAAGTCCACCTTTAGCGTGAATATAGTTGTACATCACGTGGTTACCATCCTTGACGAATTCCAAGTACTCGCTTTCACCCGACTCCACCAATACGTCCATATTGAACATGTACACTCCTCGGATAGGAGCAGTAAAAACGCCAGTGGACGTGTCGTAGGCGTAACCCATGTTTGTGAGTGTTCGGTCGAAGATGATTGGCTGTCCGGCCTGGAGATGGCTCAAGTCGGCAGGGGAGATAACCGCGGTGAATGCACATGTGGCTGTATTAAGTTGCCCTGCAATAAAAACAGATATTGTTATTTTCGATTTGTTCTGATTTTCTATTTTAATATATGCACTCGGCTTTTTGTAGAGAAAAGATATACAATCTTACACACTCTGGCTGTATTCGATGTCCACTCCAATGCTATTTATCGCCGATTATGTAATTCATTATTTAAAATTCACGATGTTGTTTTTCAAATAGTTGATTAACGCAAAGAAAGTTCTGTTACAAAATTTAATTATATTACAAAATTGTCGATTTATTTTTTTCAGTCACATTGTAGAAAAAATGGTTTTACACAAGAAAACCTTCGGTGCATATACCGCTGACAGATGGCAAGTCAATCGGAACATCACTCGGCCTTTTCCGTAGAAATAACTACGGAAAAGGCCGAGTGATGTTCCGATTGCTGGCAACTATAAATACTCTGTTCAAACTAATTCAAAACAAATATTATCTTCATTCACTTATGCTTTTATTATATCTCGTAGCTTAAGTGAAATAATGGCAAACTTAATAACTTACGTATGGGTCGTTTATTTTCAAGCGCTTGTTGCACTGCATCTTCATCTTGATCCAGCCTTGCCTCAAGTTTTTCAACATTGTATGTCAGTAATGCATTCTTTGCTTTCTCTTGCCGAAGTTCGTTTTCAATTCGGTCAATCCTGTCGGTCAAGGCTTCGTTTTGAGCCACTAGTTTGGCAACCACTGAATCTATATTCCTTGAATTGACAGAACTTGCGTAAGACAAAATATGGTATTTAACAAAACAAAAGTTTCACAGAACAGAGAGAAATTCATAATGATTGAAGATTAGTGTTTCTATGTTGACAATTCAGCCTGATTTGATGAAATAAGGCTATATAAGACTAGACTTTCTTATCTTTAATTGTGGCATAGATCTAGTTAGGCATGTGTCTGACCGAAGAAAAAGGCAATCGGGAACGTTTTATCTTGTTTTTTGGAGCAGTCATATTAAAATGCATCTGTGAGCCCTACTGGGCAAAGCTAACGCTTTCAATATTACGGCTTTGTATTAATTTTGGTCATCTGTTAGGACAATCATGCTTCTGTAATGTCTTTTTTGCAATAATTCGAAATTACGTTGAAGTTATCCGAAGTTACGATGGAGAGTTCCGTCGTAACTGCCTGCATCATCAGTCGCCATTGTAGCTTCGTGCAATCTTAACTTCAAATAGGATTTCCAACGGTAGGTCTCATATATACATTGTACCAATATGTGGAGATAATTCGCTTATTTCTGATGTTGTATGATTTTCTTAAATCAGTTCGACTTAATCTTAAATGCCCTGTAAATTTCAACCCGCATTTTTATCTTAACAGGTTCTCATACATATACTGTTATCATTGTTTCCGTGTTTAATGTGAATTGTTATATCTGTTGTTGTTATATAGTCGGTCAAGAGCTATAGCAAATATTTATTGTATATGAATTACCGACAATATTTGTATTGTATTGTATTGTATTGTATTGTATTGTATTGTATTGTATTGTATTGTGTATTGTAGTGTAGTGTAGTGTAGTGTAGTGTAGTGTAGTGTAGTGCAGTGCAGTGCAGTGCAGTGCAGTGCAGTGCAGTGCAGTGCAGTGCAGTGCAGTGCAGTGCAGTGCAGTGCAGTGCAGTGCAGTGCAGTGTGTTTTGTGTATTGTATTGTATTGTATTGTATTGTATTGTATTGTATTGTATTGTATTGTATTGTATTGTATTTATTGTATTGCTTAACTCGGTGACATAGCATCTCACCAGTACATGTCTTACAAAAGAATTGTCAAGTCCACATTTAGAGTTTCAAGGTGATGGAATTCTGTATAAAAACACACATTCATGTCCGGACTGAAACTTTGTCATGCATTGTTGGATTTGAAAATAATTTGGCACATATGTTTATCACATCAAGACGACGTGTTGCGTGTAAGACCAACAACCCTACCTCAAAGGTCAAGGTCACACTTAGAGTTTATAGGTAATAGAATCCCGTATGTATGCACACATTCGTGTCCGGACTGTTACTTTGTTATGCATTGGTGTATTTGAAAAAAAAACTTGGCACAAATATTCACCACATCAAGGCGACGTTCCCTGTGCAAAACCCACGACACTACCTCATAAGTCAAGGTCACCCAGTTTAAAGGTAATGGAAACATGTTTACACAGTAACCATGCCATACATGGAAGGATTGTAAAGTTACATACGCCTACATAGCACAATTAATGAGTACATAGAGTTGACAAGTCGCATGCAAGTCAGGTGCATTCTCAACTTGAAGGTCAAGGTTACACTTAAAGGTTAGACAGTTTAGGAACCTGTACTGATATATATATATACAAATGTCCGGATTGTAACTTGGTTATACATTGAAATATTTTGAAATGAACTGGAACAAATGTTCAGCACATGGAGATTAAGTGTCATCCCCAAGTACTGGTTCCACACCTTGACGGTCAAGGACGCAGACTGTGAGACACCTTTTTAGGGGCATTTGTCACTTATGAAGGAAATATCTTATTTCTTCCACCGATTGGGCCTTTTGTTGAAATGCAATTTAAATTTGTATGCACACAAAATAAACATTTGTGAAATTATGTCTAAAAATAACCGCACTAAACAAGAATTCGCGGACAGTCAGACACGGAGAATATCGCCAAAATTAGAATGCCTTGAATATTTTTACGAAATAAGAATATATACCAGTACTATGGCTATTGGTCGTTGGTCTGAATGGTCTTTTCTGTACTGAAATAAGGGCGAATAGTTTCAGATAAGTACAAGTTTTTTTATAGAGTGAAGGTCAAAATTTAGAATTTAACGGCTGATTATTTAAGGTATATCCTGGTTAGAAGTGGTGCGCACGAAATAAAACATGTTCAAGATTTCGAGTTTGCAATTCATATCTGCTTTTGTCGTTGATATGATTAGCGACATTATGTATAGAAAACTTTTTTCTCTCAAATTATTTAACTATTGTCCTGTTGGCGGCAGTAGATTCCACCCTGCGACCACTGCAGATCACCACGTGTGTTTGGCGTCTTCCGGCAGATCACCACGTGTGTTTGGCGTCTTCCGGCAGATCACCACGTGTGTTTTGTGTCTTCCGACCGACCTTAACCTTTTACTACTGACCTCAAACATCTTTATAAAGATATATATAAAAGAGCAATTTTCAAGTGTTTTAGAGCAAAAAAGGGGCAAACATAAAACATGAAAACCTGCCGACTGACCAACATTAATGTTTTAACAAGGAGACCCGAAACACACGTCTTAATTTGTTTGGTTAAATGTGTCTGGTCATGGTCCGTGTCGTTCATTATTTAGTCAGTAAGTTTTCAATGAGCACTACTATGAAAGATATATATCACTGTCCAAACGGAAAGATGGACACATCCATTTTAAAAAACTATAGCAGGGTCCGTGTTTAATTAAAACATATAGGTTTGGTTATTTTCAACAATAGAGTAAATATAAATGATATATAACAAAAGTAGATACAATTGTATGTTAGGTATTATGTTAGTTATGCAAAATATAATAATAATAATAATAATAATAATAATAATAATAATAATAATAATAATAATGCTGATGATGATGATGAAAAATAAATATATTAGCTTTATTTCTTCGATGATATACATGTACTGTGTTCTTTTTTGATGCATGAACGAGGTCGCACGGTCACACAATTTTTACAGCAAGGAGTAAGGACACTAAGGACATAGTGAATTTTACTCGAGGAAAATAAGTGTTTGGTGACAACTAGTCGCTAAACATTCCTCACTGAGTATTGTTCACTGTCCTTCAATCAGTAGTTGTCAATATTATTGAGAAATGTTCGTTAAACACAGTGCTCTATGTACAGTAGTCGGAACGTAACAGTTGTCACACGGAGTGCACGATACACGCACGATGTACGCACGATACACGCACGTTAGACGCACGTTGCACGTTCGGTAAATACACGATGAGCGATTCAGAACGATACACGATATACGCGATGTACGAAGCGCACGCTACACGCTGCACGATAAATGGATTACACGTTATACTATCACTTCGGGATTTCACATTTTATCTAAATTTAGACCTTTTAATTTGACCGAAAGAATCAGATCAATTAGAAGCTTCGTACCTTAACAATAAAAAATGACATCGATAAGTGTCAAAGATCCACAGTTTTCATATCACAGTATGTGTCAAATTTGAACACCTGTCGGAGTGACTTTGGCAGGAAATTGATCCCGATGTGCGAGAAAATGGGCGTAATTAAAGTTAATTTCCATCAACACTTATCGTTAATTAAATTCTACATTAAAGACACTTTTTAGGACCGTGGCATATAAATGTTCAAATATAATAATCCTATACTGGAACCTTGAATGGATATGTTGATGGGTGTCAAGTGGGTGGGGTAAATTGACATTGAAGAAACTGAAAACTTGAAATGGCGTTTTCGAATGAATCAAGCATTTGGAACGGGGTTTTTAATGTTATTTTGTAGTATTTATAGTTGTGATGATTATACGGCCCCTAATTTTGACCAATGTTTTAACAGAAAAAAGTTTTGAACAATATTTAGGTTTATCCGGTAGCCCGAAAGTGAAAATTCCCTCTAGAAATCTAAGATTATTCTAAGAGAAGGGAAGATAATTAAAGCGCAATGCAGTATTTATGTACTGTGGACTATGGTGATTAATTCTATATAAAGTTTTATAATGAGCGTCAATTTGGTAGGTAGTTGGTAGTTGGATATTCGAATAACCAACTACCTACTAGTTGGTAGTTGGTTATTCGTAATTCCAAACTATATAATAACTGATAGTTGGTAACTCAATGCACTATCACCAGAATGAAATGTTCAAACACACAATACCCCTTCCTTAACACAAAATAAAGCAGGGGACCTAGTTGGTTATTAGTGTGAATCTCCAACTACCAACCAGAAGGTAGTTGGTAATTCGAACTTTGCACGTATTCCTCTCAAAATAGAAAGTATTTTCCCGGAAGAAATGTAACTGATATATAACAAGATAGATGTGTTCTACAACATGGCAACATCCTCTTCTCCCTATGTGCACTAGGGGACTCAGTTGGTTATTCACGTGAATCCCCAACTACCAACCAGAAGGTAGTTGGTAATTCGAACTTTACATGTATTCCTCTAAGAAAGGAAAGTATTTTTCCAGAAGAAATGTAACGGATATATAACAAGATACATGTGTTCTACAACATGGTAACACGCCCTTCTCCCTACGTCCACCAGGGGACTCAGTTGGTTATTCGCGTGAATCCCCAACTACCAACCAGAAGGTAGTTGGTAATTCGAACTTTGCATGTTTTCCCGTCAAAATAGAAAGTATTTTCCCGGAAGAAATGTAACTGATATATAACAAGATAGATGTGTTCTACAACATGGCAACATCCTCTTCTCCCTATGTGCACTAGGGGACTCAGTTGGTTATTCGCGCGAATCCCCAACTACCAACCAGAAGGTAGTTGGTAATTCGAACTTTGCATGTATTCCTCTAAAAAAGGAAAGTATTTTTCCGGAAGAAATGTAACGGATATATAACAAGATACATGTGTTCTACAACATGGAAACACCCCCTTCTCCCTACGTCCACCAGGGGACTCAGTTGGTTATTCGCGTGAATCCCCAACTACCAACCAGAAGGTAGTTGGTAATTCGAACTTTGCATGTTTTCCCGTTAAAATAGAAAGCATTTATCCGGAATAAATGTAACGGATATATAACAATATACATGTGTTCTACAACATGGTAACATTCCATTTTCTCTACGTCCACCAGGGGACTCAGTTGGTTATTCGCGTGAATCCCCAACTACCAACCAGAAGGTAGTTGGTAATTCGAACTTTGCATGTTTTCCCGTCAAAATAGAAAGTATTTTCCCGGAAGAAATGTAACTGATATATAACAAGATAGATGTGTTCTACAACATGGCAACATCCTCTTCTCCTATATGCACTAGGGGACTCAGTTGGTTATTCGCGCGAATCCCCAACTACCAACCAGAAGGTAGTTGGTAATTCGAACTTTGCATGTATTCCTCTAAAAAAGGAAAGTATTTTTCCGGAAGAAATGTAACGGATATATAACAAGATACATGTGTTCTACAACATGGAAACACCCCCTTCTCCCTACGTCCACCAGGGGACTCAGTTGGTTATTCGCGTGAATCCCCAACTACCAACCAGAAGGTAGTTGGTAATTCGAACTTTGCATGTTTTCCCGTTAAAATAGAAAGCATTTATCCGGAATAAATGTAACGGATATATAACAATATACATGTGTTCTACAACATGGCAACACCCCCTTCTCCCTACGTCCACCAGGGGACTCAGTTGGTTATTCGCGTGAATCCCCAACTACCAACCAGAAGGTAGTTGGTAATTCGAACTTTGCATGTTTTCCCGTCAAAATAGAAAGCATTTTTCCGGAATAAATGTAACGGATATATAACAAGATAGATGTGCTCTACAACATGGTAACACCCCCTTCTCCCTACATCCACCAGGTGACTCAGTTGGTTATTCGCGTGAATCCCCAACTACCAACCAGAAGGTAGTTGGTAATTCGAACTTTGCATGTTTTCCCGTCGAAATAAAAAGTTTTTTTTTCGGAATAAATGTAACGGATATCTAACAATATACATGTGTTCTACAACATGGCAAAACCCCCTTCTCCCTATGTGCACTAGGGGACTCTGTTGGTTATTCGCGTGAATCCCCAACTACCAACCAGAAGGTAGTTGGTAATTCGAACTTTGCATGTTTTCCTCTCAAAATAGAAAGTATTTTTCCAGAAGAAATGTAACTGATATATAACGAGATAGATGTGTTCTACAACATGGTAACACCCCCTTCTCCCTACATCCACCAGTGGACTCAGTTGGTTATTCGCGCGAATCCCCAACTACCAACCAGAAGGTAGTTGGTAATTCGAACTTTGCATGTTTTCCTCTTAAAATAGAAAGTATTTTTCCGGAAGAAATGTAAGTGATGTATAACAAGATAGATGTGTTCTACAACATGGCAACACCCCTTTCTCCCTACATCCACCAGGGGACCCAGTTGGTTATTCGCGTGAATCCCCAACTACCAACCAGAAGGTAGTTGGTTATTCGGATTCTGAATGTTTTTTCTTACTGAAAACAGAAAGTTTTTTTCAGTAATTACTATAGCGGATATATTACCAGATAAATGTTTTACTGTCATTTGCATCATCTTTAAAGAGCATGCACCACGAGCAATAATCATAATTCAAATACGCAGTACGTTATAAAGTATAAATTTCACCTATATAGCGCCGAGCTTTTTAGAATTTGAGCACAAAGTGCTGCGAATTTTAAAGAAGTCTGTCTGACTAAGATCTAGGATTGTCCAGTGCTAGTCCGTGTACATTTAGTACTTCCCATGTACTAACCTTTTCCTTTGGATGAATATAAAGGTACCAACACGAAAAGGAAATGAAAGGGCTTCAATGTTCACTACCATTATTTCATATCTTGTTAAAATCAAATGTTCTATATGTTTCAACTACGTTACTATCACTAACAACTGGATGTACATTTAATTCCAAGTAATATTTGTAATTATGTACTTTTACGTCAGAAAAAATGACGTGCGTTAATATCTGTTTGGAAATCAAACATTACATTTACTGGATTACAATAAAAGGACAGCTGTTATTTAGACAAGAACCATCTATCACGGTGTTGACAGTATGTGTTGATTATGAGAAATTTAGTAGTAACACAGGCCATTTTTAAGTTGATGTAGCATGAATTTAACCGACGACATCGTGGAAAAGAACAAAAGTCAAAAATATTTTGTTCCGCTAGTTCCAATTCAATACAACAATAACAAAAACAACAACAACAACCATTTTACAATAAACCCAGTCTTGGCTTGCCAACCCTGTTTCTCTCATGTAGCTGTACTGCATATTATCAAACGCACTCGTAAATACTTTACAGACGTAAAGCATGTCTGCTTTAATCCCTGTACGAAAAAAATACGAATATCAGTGTGTTGTAATTATTTTATACATATATAATCACTATTTCGAAAATGAATGATATATCTCAGCAGTAATCCGTTGTTATTAAATGATTAACAAGTATCTTATTACATGCAAAGTTCGAATAGCCTACTACCTTCTGGTAGGTAGTTGGGGATTCACGCGAATAACCAACTGAGTCCCCTGGTGGAAGTAGGAGAAAGGAGGTGTTACCATGATGTTGAATACATTTATCTGGTTATAGATCAGTTACAGTTATTATTGAAAAAAGCTATCTGTTTTCCTTGAAATACATTCAAAATCCGAATTACCAACTACCTTCTGGTAGGTAGTTGGGGATTCACGCGAATAACCAACTGAGTCATCTGGTGGATGTAGGGAGAAGGGAGTGTTACCATGTTGTAGAATACATCTGTCTTGTTATAAATTAGTAATATTTATTTCAGATAAATACTTTCTGTTTGACGGGAAAACATGCAAAGTTCGAATTACCAACTACCTTGTGGTTGGTAGTTTGGGATTCACGCGAATAACCAACTGAGGCCTCTGGTGGACGTAGAGAAAAGGGAATGTTACCATGTTGTAGAACACATGTATCTTGTTATATATCCGTTACATTTATTCCGGATAAATGCTTTCTATTTTGACGGGAAAACATGCAAAGTTCGAATTACCAACTACCTTCTGGTTGGTAGTTGGAAATTCACGCGAATAACAAACTGCGGCCTCTGATGGACGTAGAGAAAATGGAATGTTACCATGTTGTAGAACACATCTGTCTTGTTATATATTCGTTAATTTTTTTCCGGATAAATACTTTCTGTTTTGACGGGAAAACATGCAAAGTTCGAATTACCAACTACCTTCTGGTTGGTAGTTGGGGATTCACGCGAATAACCAACTGAGTCACCTGGTATTTGTAGGGAGAAGGGGGTGTTACCATGTTGTAGAACACATCTATCTTGATAAATATCAGTTACATTTATTCCTGAAAAATACTTTCTATATTGACGGGATACATGCAAAGTTCGAATCACCAACTACCTTCTGGTTGGTAGTTGGGGATTCACGCGAATAACCAACTGATTCCCCTAGTGCACACAGGGAGAAGGGGCTGTTGCCATGTTGTAGAACACATGTATCTTGTTCTTTATCCGTTACATTTATTCCGGAAAAATACTTTCTTTTTTGAGAGGAATACATGCAAAGTTCGAATTACCAACTACCTTCTGGTTGGTAGTTGGGGATTCACGCAAATAACCAACTGAGTCCCCTGGTGGACGTAGAGGGAAGGGGGGTGTTACCATGTTGTAGAACACATCTGTCTTGTTATATATCAATTACATTTCTTCCGGACAAATGCTTTCTATTTTGACGGGAAAACATGCAAAGTTCGAATTACCAACTACCTTCTGGTTGGTAGTTGGGGATTCACGCGAATAACCAACTGAGTCCCCTGGTGGACGTAGGGAGAAGGGGGTGTTACCATGTTGTAGAACACATCTATCTTGTTATATTTCCGTTACATTTATTCCGGAAAAATACTTTCTTTTTTGAGAGGAAAACATGCAAAGTTCGAATACCAACTACCTTCTGGTTGGTAGTTGGGGATTCACGCGAATAACCAACTGAGGCCTCTGATGGACGTAGAGAAAATGGAATGTTACCATGTTGTAGAACACATCTATCTTGTTATATATTCGTTAGATTCTTCCGGAAATATACTTTCTATTTTGAGAGGAATACATGCAAAGTTCGAATTACCAACTACCTTCTGGTTGGTAGTTGGGGATTCACGCGAATAACCGAGTCCCCTGGTGGACGTAGTGAGAAGGGGGTGTTACCATGTTGTAGAACACATCTATCTTGTTATATATCAGTTACATTTCTTCCGGAAAAATACTTTCTTTTTTTGAGAGGAATACATGCAAAGTTCGAATTACCAACTACCTTCTGGTTGGTAGTTGGAGATTCACGCGAATAACCAACTGGGCCCCCTGCTTTATTCTGTGTTAAGGAAGGGGTATTGTGTGTTTGAACATTTCATTCTGGTGATAGTGTATTGAGTTACCAACTACCAGCTGTTATATAGTTTGGAATTACTAATAACCAACTACCAACTAGTAGGTAGTTGGTTATTCGAATATCCAACTACCAACTACCTACTACCTACCAAATTGACGCTCATAGTTTTATATCGTGTTACTTTATATTTATATTTTGTTTTAGTGGGCCTATTAATCTATGGAAGTGTCTAGAGAACCGGAACCGGTTCCCTAGACAGCGACCTTAGCGAACCGGAATTAATATGCGGACGAATTATTTGAGCAAATGATATCAGAGGTTGATGGACTTTTTAAAGAACATAACCCAAAATGGGAAGATGTCAAAATTGTCATTTCGGACAAAGACTTTGTCGAACAGGACGTGTTCAGGCGTAACTTCCCTGAGGCTCGACTTAAAATTTGCCTATTCCATGTTCTGACAACGTTCAAACGTGAAATCACCACAGAGAAGACGAACATATCGTCAAATGAACGCCAACAAATTCTGGACATCATACAGAAAATAGCGTATGCACGGTCAAATGCCGAGTACGAAAAATTACGCGCAAGTCTCATACAAACAGGCTGTATTGCCATCAATGCTTATTTCAACAACTATTGGCATCCGATCAGAAATGAATGGGTCGCCGGCCTTTCGTCGGCAGATTGTTTTGGCAACCAAACAAACAACAGGCTTGAAAGTTTGAACCAGAAATTAAAACAGGTGATATCGAAGCGTTCTAGATTAAATGGATTTGCCACGGACTTTGTTGCATTCCTCGGCACTCGCCGCACAGAAATTGACGGGAAGTTGTCAAGAGCTGCCGTCAAAGTTCCCATACACTCATCAAATGACGAAGATCGAGTAAAATACAGACAGTTGCTCACACAGACATACATAGACATGTATATACGGCCTTGTGGCGCTCATCGAGCTGCCGGCCGAGTGTAAATAGACATGTATATACGGCCTTGTGGCGCTCATCGAGCTGCCGGCCGAGTGTAAATAGGCATGTCTATACGGCCTTGTGGCGCTCATCGAGCTGCCGGCCGAGTGTATATAGACATGTATATACGGCCTTGCTGCCGGCCGAGTGTAAATAGACATGTATATACGGCCTTGTGGCGCTCATCGAGCTGCCGGCCGAGTGTATATAGACATGTCTATACGGCCTTGTGGCGCTCATCGAGCTGCCGGCCGAGTGTAAGTAGACATGTCTATACGGCCTTGTGGCGCTCATCGAGCTGCCGGCCGAGTGTAAATAGACATGTATATACGGCCTTGTGGCGCTCATCGAGCTGCCGGCCGAGTGTATATAGACATGTATATACGGCCTTGTGGCGCTCATCGAGCTGCCGGCCGAGTGTAAATAGACATGTATATACGGCCTTGTGGCGCTCATCGAGCTGCCGGCCGAGTGTAAATAGACATGTATATACGGCCTTGTGGCGCTCATCGAGCTGCCGGCCGAGTGTAAATAGACATGTATATACGGCCTTGTGGCGCTCATCGAGCTGCCGGCCGAGTGTAAATAGACATGTCTATACGGCCTTGTGGCGCTCATCGAGCTGCCGGCCGAGTGTAAGTAGACATGTCTATACCGCCTTGTGGCGCTCATCGAGCTGCCGGCCGAGTGTAAGTAGACATGTATATACGGCCTTGTGGCGCTCATCGAGCTGCCGGCCGAGTGTAAGTAGACATGTATATACGGCCTTGTGGCGCTCATCGAGCTGCCGGCCGAGTGTAAGTAGACATGTCTATACGGCCTTGTGGCGCTCATCGAGCTGCCGGCCGAGTGTAAGTAGACATGTCTATACGGCCTTGTGGCGCTCATCGAGCTGCCGGCCGAGTGTAAATAGACATGTCTATACGGCCTTGTGGCGCTCATCGAGCTGCCGGCCGAGTGTATATAGACATGTATATACGGCCTTGTGGCGCTCATCGAGCTGCCGGCCGAGTGTAAATAGACATGTATATACGGCCTTGTGGCGCTCATCGAGCTGCCGGCCGAGTGTAAATAGACATGTATATACCGCCTTGTGGCGCTCATCGAGCTGCCGGCCAAGTGTTAATAGACATGTATATACGGCCTTGTGGTGCTCATCGAGCTGCCGGCCAAGTGTAAATAGACATGTATATACCGCCTTGTGGCGCTCATCGAGCTGCCGGCCAAGTGTAAATAGACATGTATATACCGCCTTGTGGCGTTCATCGAGCTGCCGGCCGAGCGGTTACACTGAATACCGGAATCGACTTTCTTACCGGAATCTACCAAAATCGATTTTCGATTACCGGAGTCTACTTAAAACAGTCGTTCTATTTACCTAATTGTATAACATATATATAAACATACGATATAATTTATGATATTTAACTCGTATATAAAGTTTTAGAAAATAGTAATAAGCCGAAATTGACTTTGATGAGTTTGATGAGTAAAATTGTAGTATTCGGCGACCCTACGAAGTGTTACAATTCAAGTTACCCATATCATGAAATACTGACTGTAAATAAAAAGTGTACCATTATTTGTTTAAGTTATGCAAAAGATATTTAGTGTGGTATATGTTTGAAATGTTGATACATTGATTTTTGAATCACATTAACTATCTGTATGTGATATTCTAACAAATTGCTTCAGGGAATGTTGTTTCGTTAAAAAACATGACTGTCAGGGGATGTGGTTGATTTCCTTATAACTGTGTGTTCATAGTAAGTTAAGTAAACATTTTTTGTCAACAAAGATCAGATTTTACAACAATTACACCAAAATGTGAATGTCCTCTGATCGGCGGGTTTGTAAAACGCAGAATAAAAAAACTGGCCCTATTATATATATATGTATGGTTAAAGTCCCGGTTTCGCTTTAAATACTCCAATATAGAATAATTAATTCACTTTATTTACCTTTCTTTCATATTTTTGTCGCTTCTTAACTAGACAGCATTGCCAGAAAGAGATTCTTATGTTTTGCAATATCATGAAAAAATACTGCGCTACATGTGTAGCATGTACTTTCGATTAAGTTACGTCGGGAATGTATTTCGTACAAACAACGGTCATTTTCGGCGGTAAGACATTTGTCTTGGTAATATATATTAAGAGCTACAAATTATTTTGTATATCCTAAGCGTTCCAAGAACAATATGACTTTTTATGGTTAATATAAACAGTCACCCGTTGTTAGGGTTCAAGGTTGACGCAAATGAGGCGAGGTGGTTACCTTGAACCTCTTCATATGTCTTTATATACGATGTTAAGAGTGATTTCCTGAACTAACTTAAGCTTGGAGTGAAAATGCTTAACTCTCTTCCCCGATTTTCAGAAACACTTGAAACTACTTGTCTAACACAACAGAGTTTGCCGTTTCCGCAATAACATCATTGAACATTTTTCTTCCTGTTTCGGTTTTGTTCAATAGTTTAAATACATACAAGAAATACATTAATGTACGCTTAAAATTTAACGGTCTAATGTTATTTACCAAGCAAAAGTAATGTTTCACTGTAATAAGCAAGATATTACTAGTAGTTTGCTGTATTTTTGCATTTGTATTTAAATACCAGATATCAAGTGGATCAGATGAAAAACTCTCAGAAACTTTTTGAGTGTTTGAATTTAGGTTGGGTCCAATCTAATGGCGCATCTATACATAACTGAAATTGGCCGAGGGGTAGGGGCGGGCCATGGTTAGAGCCCCTCCTCGTGGTGTGGCCTGGATGTGACAGAATGAATCAAAAATATGTGTTCAAAATGACTTTTAGTTCTAGCTTTTAATGGATAAAAATATTTTAGTATCATATTTGCAAAGTTTAAAACGCATTAACAGAAAAAACACGTGTTTTATTTTTTCCGTTAAGATTCATTATGTCATAACTGAACGCTCTTCTACTAACTCTATTGCTTTTTTATTTCACGATAACAGTATTTATGATACCATATATATTATGTTTTGTCATTTTGTATTTATGGCATTTTGAATAAATGCCCATTTTTCAATTCAAAAGCTGTGTGTTATGTTTTCCCTTATCCCATACGAGTTCGCCCCTGTCTGTGACTTAAAACCCTGTCCTTGGACAATACATAAATGTGATGTTATGCTAACATCAGTTTAACACTGTAACATTTCCCTTTCGAAAAACTAAACTAATGACATTGTCTCTATAGTTGTATTGTATCGGTGCCTGCACGGTAAGCCGATAACGACACGCTTATTTATTCGTCCGCATCATATTACAGCCGGAAGTGCGGAAGGCGAAGGAGATCATTACGGCAATCTTCAAATTGAAAACAAATGCAAATAAACTGATAATCCCGCATTTTATTGCCGTTTAAATGAAAGATTTTAATTTATACGGGCATTTACCGTTGCGCGCACCTGCTCAGGCATAGCAACGCCGTCCGAGGTGAAAACAACCACCATCTTGTTAATAACGTATAGAGCGAAGTCCGTGTAATGTTATAAAATTATTTGATTAAAGTATAAATATTCAGCAGTTATCACGAGTTTTTTATATGCAAACAACACCAACTTCTGTTTTCTGTTTGTTTCTATCAAAAGGAAAAGATATTTTTCATTCTTAAATGTGTAAGAAATGTAAATGTATCGAAACGATCTAGATCTACGCATGCACTTCACTTAAAAACAATTATGGACGATATTATTTCCATTGACGATTAAAACTTGCCTCCGAAAATGAGATCACACATGCTCCATCCAATTACTAAATCTAAAATGAGGTAGAAATTCACAAGCATGCTATCCTAGCTTTTTCATGAAACATTTTCTTGTGGGTAGAATCTAGTTTTAAGAATTATCTAGTTTAAGATCGCAAATCAAAATTGTTTTCTCGATTTTATTAGTTGAAAACAAAATGTTGACGTAAATCTGTTAAAAAACAAAACTCATTATAATTAAAATAACGATATCTACATAAATACGTGTCCAATTTCACTTATAGAAAAACCTTTCATCAGAGTACATAAAATTTGTCATGCAACAGCCAAAAATATGTATTTTCTGAATATTTGTAGGGTTGCTAGAAACTTTCATTTGCTGAATTAATTTTTAAAGTTGTATACATGTTAGATGACTAAATAATATTTTTATGCAGGCTTGATCATACATTATAAATGTAACCCGAAGGTTAGTGACAAATAATGTATATGTATAAACTTTATATATAGGCCTATCATTCATTAAACATATTGGTTCGTTTTTATCACAGTGATAAATAAATTCATATGCTACCGCGATCACAGTAAAAAGGTTGCATAATTTAAATTGGGCACTCTGCAAATTGTTATGTAGATCTAATTATCAAATGCAATTGACCAGTGTGTAATATGCAATGATGTGTGACAAGTTAGATTGCTGGCAGGGGGTCGCCAATTAACAACAAATCATATCGCATCCTTTGTTGTGACTTATGCCCTTGGGCTAGATCCACTGAAATTCCATCAATGGTTAGATCTACTCTAATTATTTACCATGGTAACGATGTCAAAATGAGATATTGTTTATGATATTTGATTTCTTTGAAAGCGGGATTTAAATTTTTTGAAGGATTTTAAGGATGCGCTTTCAGTGTAAGTGACTTCTAGCATATCTGATTCACATAGATTCTATATAGATCTAGCTAGGGCCTTTACTGTAACTACGTGATTTTTTGAAATTATTTTAAATATAAATGCCAGCCCTTTTTATAGACTAGATAAAAAACAAATTTGTGTCTTTAATGGTAGCATATGGCCCTGTAATAAAATATATTTTGTGACAAAAGTTTCAACCTAGCATTCTCGTATAATGATGTGTTTCGACATGATTTTAGTTATACGAGAAAAGCTGTGCACTTGGGAAAATCTATATCAAGATAGGATAAGTTTGTAACAAATAAATTCTTTATCTTAATATTAGAAACTTAAAGAAAATAATTAAAATATATAGCTCTAGATCATTTTACGAAGGCCGAATTTAAAATACATTTTCTATCTTTTCTTGTCGTGCATGATATTTCACCGTCATTAAACAATCATTTACAATATTTTCTTAAAGAAAAATCTGACATAAACATCGCTAAGACATTGAAATAAGTAAACCTATGTATGAAAGGGTTTGTTTAACGTTTAAACTTTGTCTGAGCCGAAAAATGAGACTATCTTAATGCTAACTCCCTATTTGACTGTGCAGTTGCTAGGTGCTTGTTTTCACCTCGGCAATATGGCGGATAATTGGTAACTACGGAAGTGACGTCATGCCGACCTGATCATATAGCAACAACTATCAAATATATATTATATAAGAAATAATGTATTTACTTCCACTTCAAAACTTAAAAGAAACTTAATAATATTTAGTTTATTTTGGCGATAAATGATGTCTATACTGTCGGCATATGGCCGAACTCAATACAGTTGACGGCCACGCTATTTTTAGTAACGGAAAATCCCGGATGTGACTACACACTAAAACCTCCTATAGACGGATATAGACTAGAGAACCGATTCCGGTTCGCTAAGGTCGGTGTTTAGGGAACCGGTTCCAGTTCTCTAGACACTGCCATTAATGTAGAGAGATCTAAAAAGATCTATATTTGTTCAAATTAATGTAAGCTAGGCATTTAAGGAAACTATCAGAGATGAGGAACAAATTTAATAAACCGGACAGAGTTCAAGCACCGCCTCTGCCACGCTTACAGGTAAAAAGGCGCTTTGAAGGATTTCTAAAACGGATTCAATTTATGAAACTAACCAGAGGAGATCTGTCAGAAGTACTATATGACTACATAACTATACAACTGGTCTTCTGAGACCAGAGTACATTGTGACTTAGTAATAGATGTGATTTTCATATTATTTTCTTTATTAAGCTATTAAGATTACAAACTACACACAATTAATATAGAGGTGTTCAAAAATAAAACTACTGAAAAATAGGTGTTAGCCGGTATCACTGGCTTTACGGGAAGTCCACACAAGCACAATTTTGCCATCTTAGCCTTTGAAATCTTATTTTTTTACATGTTTTATTCATTTTATACAAAATGATTATGGCACTTTTCTAGTGATAGACTATTACAAAGTGTATACATGTACTTAAATATTAAGCTCTTTGCAGAATTTACTACTTAAATGATATTTATGAAAGTTAAACATTTTACTTAAACATGGGGTTTCAGGTAGGATCTTCAGTAAAAGAACTACTTGTAATACTAATACTAAAATACAATTATTAATCAAGTGTGAGGGTTCTCACAAGACGGATATATATTACAAATCTAAAAAAACCTATTTCAAGGTATACAACTTGATTAAAATCTTTTTCTATGTGCCCCCTTCTGAAGTAAGAGTCTGTTATATTTAAACTGGTAAGAAAGATGCAGGTGATCAGATGTAGCATCTGTATGACCAGTGGCCAGTCCAAACCGGCAAGGATCTATTTACTGATCATGATAAAAGGGTTGATGTTTCATTCAACTGGAGGTAGTAAGAGTAGGTTTGTAAGCAGAAACCGGCTTACATTTATCCCGAACCCGCCCCCTACCCCTCCGCCCCCACAGGTTACAGATAACAGCCAGTGATATTTGTTTAATTATAATTATTATATGGTGCCATACAGACAGTACAAACTACCATACAGTATTAAATTATATATAAGATATAAATTACAGTTACAGTATTTTATAACTGAAACAGGCATATAACAGGTACAGTGGTTGGGCAACCCCTATTAACATGTCACCTGCCACACCCTGCTAATTTCTGTTATGTGCTGACTATGATTTGCTAAATAATAACAAGATTGAATTTTATGTTTTGGGTTGCCAATATAAATCAACACCCACTAACCAATGAAAAAGCTTGTTTACTACTACAATTAAAATACTAAGTACTTGTTAAATATAAAAAATTGCATTTACTATACAAGAATTGTTTAGGATTTTGACTAGTAACCTGATAGCAACTGGAGTAAATTAGGTAACTAAATTTTATCAGTCATTTGACAGTCTACTATGTTATTTTCCAACAACCTCTATACACATTTTAATACTTAAGGCTTTTCTTGGACTGAGAATAATCTTTAATAGTGAAACCATGCAAGTCCAAGCTTATCCATTTCTGGCTTGAATTTTAGTCTCTGTGTGGTGAAAGCTATGCAGTCAAATAGCCAGTGAGGGGTGTTACATTCTACAATGCACTGGATGCAAACCTGGTCAACCCAAAGTATGTACCAACCCGAGCTGGTTGGTTGGTAGTAAGTTTGCGCCCAGCCTAAGACGTGTTATTGATTTGTCCATTTTGTAATTTGTCGAGTATCCCATAGGACGGCCAGGTCACACTGTTTTGAGGCAAAATGTGTTTTTTTAAGTTTCAATTCTCTACAACATACATCCAGGATAGTGGTTCAAATCCTGGCATATATTTCTGTGGGTGAGTATGGAATGGCCTGGATGATAACCTCTAAACCAGGCCCCTTTTGTCTGCATCATCTGCTCTCATTACCAGATCTTATTATTTATTATGCAACTGCCATGACGACGACCCAATAACGCCGGTCTGATATTTGTTGATATCGCGACGTCTAATATCACAGGACGGTGTTATTATGACACTTTCCTGATATCACGTTTTAGGCCCCGCCCACTTTAGACATTAAGTGAGATTTATGAAATAATATCTAGGCTATTGTGGATTTCTTACACGCTACACAATAAATTAACTTTTCGGTAGCTACTTCAGACTACAGAGGTGCGTTTCATTAAAATTTCTGCAAGCAAACCGCACATCACACAAAATCGAAAATGACTGTAGAATTTTTATTTTTGAATTAAATATAGTGTTGTGGGTATTCATTTTCTTAGTTAGATCATTATCTATCCATCTATAGCAATTTCGAAGCAATTTTCGAGAAAAAGTTGATTTTCATTTTTTCACCCCACTTCCTTTTTTCACACTAACGTCTTATTACTGGAATGATATGAGCTGAAACGTTATAAGCCGCCTCTAAAACTTGTACAAATGCTTTTTAAGATATGTTTTAATGTTCAGCATTTCCTATAAAGCATAACATTAACATGATTAACGGTGCTGGATTTAAAACGCCGATTTAAACCGTTGATGACGTCATAAACACACCGTAAATCACATAATAATTTACTTCTTTGATTTTAATTGGGAAAAGAGAAAATTGAGTTCAGTTGCATAATAAATAGAATACAAGGTAACTGTCTTTTGATAACAGTTGATATCGAACTCGGATGAATATCGACCAGAAAGCCTCGGCAAGCCTCGGCTTCCCTGGCCGATATCATCCTCGTCCGATATCAACGGAGTAAAGTTCAGAGAGCATTCAGAGGTTAATAAAAGTTCACGGTTACACTGTTCATTGATTGCGATTGTCGAGTTCTAGTTATTTATAATTCTTCCTTTGCTCTGCTGTTACATGTATGATCATTCGAAAGTGACCAAGTCAATGTGGCTGCAAATGTTTTCCTGGAGTGCTATAAATTTGATCCTGGTAGAGTTCATGAGTTCACCGCATTGCCTTGATGTTCTGGTACTTTATTCACCGAGTTTCATTGCCTGCTAGATCTAATTTAACTGTTGATTTTTTTAATTTTTTAGAGTTAGTTTTTCTGGGGGTTTAACACTTCTACCTGATCTCGTTGTGTACAATGTTGACTCATTATTTTCACTTTCTGTTGAATATGCGCTGTTGCTGGTATTGACAGAACATTTCAAATTATTTTCTTGAGGTGTGTTTTTACAAGCTGTATCTGTTGAGGGGGAAATGTTGGGTGCATTTTACAGTCAAAACGTTTACAGCCAAACAAAATTGCGTATAGCTCTTTTTCAATCTGTGCATAATTAATTTCTGTCGAAGTCATGGACTTAGATGCAAAACTCACGGGCCTTTCGTCTTGCAGTAAGACACTTCCAAGACCCCCTTTCGAAGCGTCAACTTGTAATGTGACCGGTTTTTTAGGGTCGAAGTATGTCAGTACAGGACCAGGATCTTGTGTGATAACCGATTTAACCTTTTGAAAGGCCTCTTCCTGCGGTGTATCCCACAAGAACTCCGCATCTTTTGAGAGTAATTGCCTCATTGGGCTAGTCAACTCAGATAGACTTGGTGCAAACCTTTGTAGGTATGTCACCATGCCCACAACTGTTTCAAGCTCTGACCTAGAAGTAGGAGTAGGCATGTCTTTGATGGCTTTAGTCTTTGAAGGGTCCATTTTAAGACCTTCTGATGTGAGCAGGTGACCAAAAAAGGGTATTTCGGTTTTGCTTACTTCTGTTTTGTCAGGGTTGAGTTTGATATTCATGTTCCGGCACCTTGTCATGAAAAGATTGGGATTTCGGTCGTGAGAGGCCTGATCCTCGCCAAAGACAACAATATCGTCGACTATAGTCTTAACCCCTGGTAAGTTTTCTAAACATTCGTCCATTTTTTGCTGAAACAGGTCATTGCTGTTTTTTGTCCCAAATGGTAGCCTAAGAAACCTGTACCTCCCGAAGGGGGTGTTAAAAGTTGTGAGAAAAGATGACTTTTCTGTCAGTACTATTGACCAATAGATACTGCGGGCATCGAACTTTGAGAATACTTTGGCACCTGTCAGGTCCGGCAGTATGTCGTCAAGTGTTTTACTTGGGTAATGTGGTCTCATGATTGCCTCATTAAGGTCTTTTGGGTCCAAACATAACCTAAGAGAGCCGTCTTGTTTTTGTACTGTGACTAGGCTGTTAACCCATTCAGTTGGTTCTTTGAACTTTCGTATGATATGGTTGCTTTCCATTTTGTCAAACTCAACTTTTAGTTTGTCACGTATTGCCAATGGCGCTTTGCGTGGTGGGTGTACAACAGGGAAAGCATCTTGCCTGATGCGTATTTCACACTGTCCCTTTAGTTTACCTATACCGTTAAAGACGTCAGCGTATGTCGTTAGCACAGTTTGCTTAGTCATTGGAGTTTCTGCTTGCATAGACAATACAAGATTTATCAGACCCAATGATAGACATGTCTCAAGGCCAAGAATAGGACTTGAACTATGTAAAACTCTGCACTTGTATGCCCATGGGAGTTTGCAATAGCCATCTACTATGAGGGCTTTGCCTCCATATGCAGAGAGGCGTTTGTTTGTGGATTGCAGTGGTCCCTTAATGTGTAATGCCCTGTATTGTGACCTTGGTATGACATTGACCTGTGCGCCAGTATCTATTTTCATTTTCAAGTGTGAACTGCCAATACCAATGTCGACAAAAGCTTGGTTCGATTTTGTGTCATGCTCTATAGAATTTACAAGGAATTCTGGACAATCAAGATCAAGAGAAGTGTTATTTACCTCATTCACATTTTTCTGCTTCAAGTCACGTATTCTTTTTCTACACATTTTTGCAAAATGGTTTAATTTAGCACAATAATGACAAGTTTCACCATCAGCAGGGCACTTATTATTCCGATGAATCAAACCACAATTGTTACAATTATCATCATGTTGCTTGTTCTGGAAATGTTGTGTCCATTGTTTTGACTGGGTTGATTCTCTGGCATGGTGATGTTGAGTTCTTCTGGGTAGTTTCACTGCATGAACGGATGACGGTTCATCCATAGCCTTGCATTGGGCTTGGTTCAGCTCATGTGTTCGAGCGATGTCCATACATTTTTGGAGACTTAATTCTGAGCCTTCTCGTATAAGTTTTTCTCTTATCTCATTTGATCGAATTCCAAATACAATATGATCGCGAATTTGATCGTCTTGCATTTCAGGTGGATACGCACAGTCTTTTATTAACAATTTTAATTCTGTCACAAATTGTTCAAATGATTCACCTTCGTGTTGCGTTCTAGGTTTGTATATGTATCTATTGTAAATCAAATTTGTCTTTGGCTTGCAGTACGTTTCAAAGCCATCCATGTATGTCTTTAATTTCTTTTTTTTCATCATCTGTCACATCCCATGCTGAGAATTATGTTTGTATCATTGCCACCTTCTGACACCATGTTATGTGGGTTCATTAATCAAATAACTCTGAGTCTGTTAGATGTTTATTCAGTGAGGCCTAAACAAGAAGTGCTATAAGAGAGAGAGAGAGAGCATTTAATATAAAGGGTCAAGATAAATGAACTCTGTACTACATGATTGTCTGCTAAGATTATCAGAGTTGTCTACCATGTAACATATACGACACCCTTACTTTGGGCTGCTTTATTGGCCACTGAGATTAAGTAAATTTATCAATATAAGTATATTTTGTGAGTACTACTTAGTTATATCTATACAAAACAATGTTAACTGAACACTTTTCACTTTTATTCAATGATAACAGATTTATAAACCTGACTAAATATTTACCTATATGACAAACGCTTGGGTCAGCGGACAGAAATAATAGGATAAAAAAGACATACAAGACAGAAAGAAAAAATTACAACTTTCATATTTAAAATATTATATTTCAATATAAGTTTTCTTTCTTAAGTTATAATTGAAAGCGTTAGTATCATCAGTAATTAATGTGTTTGTTGGGCTTCAAGGACTCGTGATCCGAAACACATCAAAAATACTTATTCAACTTGTATTTCATACTGAAACTGGCAGAAAGATAATCCGCAAAAGTATTTGTTTTAAAAAAGATTTATTGGGTTTCTATATAATATCAAGTCATTGACAATATTTGTCTTACTTCAAAGCCAGAGAATTTAGTCTATTCAAAGCACTTATAAATGTGCTCTATTAAATGGCTTATTTCTGAACAATATATAAAAAAACTTACCTCATAATGTAGCTCGCTGTTACAATAAACGGACAGGATACCAAATGCGGGGGAAATACCGTCATCATAATCATTATTATCTCGATCATCTTGGGCTGCAATGCTTCTTTCTCTGTCGCCATCACTAGCAGCATCGCTGTGTCTATCGCCCTCTTCAATTGCTTGGTCACGTCCGTCATCAGTAATAATGTCACTTACAAAAACATTGGTTTCAGTACCACCATTTCCGATATGACTATCACTAACATCGTAATCAAGAATGATGTGATTTTGTCCATCTGTCTTCAAACCAATATCATTTTCGTCATCACAACCACGGCGTTCATTTGAGTCCCCGTGACCAATTCTCTCAATGCTTTTATACTTGCTAACGTCAACATTTTCACCACCACCATGCGTTTTGCAATCTCTTTTCAAATCATTATTCTTTTCATCATGTTCGCCATCAGAGCCATGCTTATTTCCTTCTCCGTGAGCAGTTTTCGTCATGCCGTTAAAATTGCTACCTCCAACATTTTCACCACCTTACGTTTCGCCATCTCTCTTCAAGCCATTTTTACTTCGTTCTTCTTGACCCGTCCTCTCTACCAAATTACAATTGCTACTGCCATGCTTTTCGTCATATGAATTTAAGCCATCAACATTTTCATCATCTTAACCGTCTCCAACTTTTCCCCATTTACCGTCTTTCTTCGTATCGCCAAAATAACTACCATCGCTTTTATTGCTACTATTTTTCCTGCCACCTTCTGTTTTCAAGCAATCACCATTTTGCACCTGAGCTTGTCGTTATTATTGTCCTCCTTGTTCTCATCTTTGCTGACATCTTCTACATCGCTTAGTTTGGAATCATTCTGTTTAGTTTTATGTGTAGCAAGTTTCACCAGTTCGTCTTTCTCTTCCATATTCTGTCTTGTACTGGGTATTTCTTTGTTCGACCATAAAACTCTTCTCTCCATCCTATAACGCGGCTGACTATCGTGTTGTCCACATGTACATAGACATAGATTGAATTGCAATGTTTCAATGATCATCTTTGTTGTCTTTGGCTCCTTCGGTGGCCCTGAAAATAAATGATACTATTTTTGTTACTGTTACAGACACATTGTATTCACTCGCATTATAACCACGGAAGGCTAAAGAGTGATTTGATCTATGTGTACAGCTTTACTGCTTGATTACTTGTTAAACACGATACTGCATAAGGAGATTCACTCTACGCACATTTAGCATATGGTGTAAATGTATTTCAAAATCATACGTACGGTTTTAGAAACAAGGATGGCAGGGTATTTGAATTCGGTATTTGAATGTATTGACTTGACATTTGAAACCGGATTTTTTATGGATTGTTTTCTAGTACTAGATCACATAGTTCACATAGTCTTAGAGGCCAAATATGGCTTATGCCATATAAACATATATGTTTCTTAGGCCCTTTTAGCTTGTTTCCCCTAATATAAATGGTTTTTAATTCTTTTTCCTTGTTTCCGGCTCCCTTGAATATATTTCATTCACTTTCATTAAAAATACACATTCAAGATTTTAAAAACACTGTTTGTATGTTCATTATACATTTTCTTCCCAAGTCACTGTTATTTGATCACTGTCACATTTCCCAAAGTTCACACTTTTTGAATCATTTTTCACTTTTCAATCATTAACACTTCCATAGATCAGATCCCCAATCTAACATTTAGACCAATACATATACTTTTGTATACCTAGATAGAAGACTTTAAACAAAAACTATTTTTCAGATGATAAAACCTTATTTTAGAATTTAGCCTCGATTTTATCATTCCCACACCTGAATTTATTCAATCTTGCTTTAAAACAGTTAAGACTAAGCGCATTAACTGTTTCATTTGGTAGGTCGTTCCAGGCATCCACTCTTCTGTTACTAAAGGAATGTTTTCTTAACTCTGTATTATATCTCTAGTAAGATCACACCTTGAAAATGCTTCAACAGTATGGTCATTTAAGCTTAAAAAAAAGATAAAATAGCAGTGGAAAATGTTCAAAGAAGTGCATCCAAAATGGTTAAACAAAATTCATATCTCACATACTCTCAAAGACTAAAATAATTAGAAATTCCAACTCTTGAATATAGAAGAGACAGAGCAGATCTAATACAAGTGTATAAATTTATGTACAAAATAGATAAAATTAATTACAGCATGACATACCTAATGTCATTGTCAAGGCAACAGAGAGGGTAGATGCGCTCAAATTATAGCAGTTCATGATTCAAAGTCATGGCATAGAATTTGTCAAAGTTTTATCTCATATTCGACAGAAAAACAAATACAGGTGGTCTTATTTGTCTGTGAAATGAAGGCAATGATCGCATTTTCGAAGTAGCTACTCGGGTTACTCGAGTAACCAGAGTTCTGATCCGAACAGGTCGATTTAAACCAATGCGCATGCGCTTAATCTACTCAACCCGTGTTACCCTCAGTTGCGCGCGAGTTGACCAGGGTTCAATATTCCGGACTAAGATTAGAAATTATCTGCAGTTTTGACTTATTCATGTGCCCTTGATAAATTTGATTCAATTGGTCTTGGAAAATTATGAAGAAAGTAAATAAATCGTTATATTTTAATTACTAAGTCAAACTAAAGCTTTACTTGTTGAAAATGACATAAGTTGACAAAAAAGCAACCCGTTCGGGTTAGAAAGGTCGAGTTATTCCACTGCGCATGCACCGATTCTCTACCCGAGTAACACAAGTAGAATAAAAAAAGAACAAGAAAAACTGTGATACAAAGTATCACAGCGGGCCAGCAAACAATAATGCCATGTAAATATTTTAGAAACTGGTGGTGATGGTTGATGTTGAGGCATGGCCCCAAAAGAACTCGAGGAAACCAATTCTGGTTGAACAAGCAAATAGACTGAACATCACATCTACTGACTGACCTCAAGTATCGAAAATTTACTGTTATCAAATAATATTTATACAGTATGTCCAAGAATGCCCTATATACCGTTCCTGGTATGTCTCAATTTTTCATTACCATTATCCGTATTAATTTGACATGAATGAAGATTTTTATAATTATTTGTCGTAAAATATTCTTAAATGGTTTAAAGGCTAAAAATGATGATTAAAACAGCAGAAAAAAAGTTTTTAAAAAATTGGGTTTCGGTGGGATTCGAACTCGTGGATTCGTAAAAGTTATACAAAAGTGTATGAGCAAACGTCTCAACCAATTACACCACGGTGACAGACTACTAATGAACTCTGAAAAAAAATGAACTGAAAAAAATGAACTAAAATAATATATCATATATATTTAAAAAGGCAATCGAAGAATATTCAGTCGACTGCACTTTGTTTCTATAAGGTCAAAGGGTGTATAAGTGGAACACAGTTTTCATCTCAGAATTATCTCAATTTTTCAATGAAGAGAGACGCATATATTCGATCTAGTGTTTAAGTCCCCTTGCATCTTTTACTCACCACGTATTAAACATAGAGGACCGCTGCTGCGGTCCGCAATAAAAATGCTCTGTATGACAGTAAATATAGTATACTTAAGCCGAAATCAACAATATTAACGCCACGGCTTTACAACTTAAAACATGTTACATACTTTATCAATTTGATCAGGATCGTTCTATTTTGACCCTGATCTGATACCTTAAACTTGCACATTTTCTCTGTATATTGAAGTTGTGTGTCAACAAGGAACATATATTTAGTATACCAGGACGATTACGATTACAATTCTTCCTCATACATTTCGTCACAAAGGACTTAGAGCCAGATTTATACTTTGACCAAAATGAGTGAAAAGGAATTCGGGAGTTTTGGTCCTGCTGTTGGTAAGTAGATTTAATAGACATTTATAACTTAATCCGAATCCTATTTTGAGGTTCTAATCGGACAAACTGACACTGTTTCAAATTTTTATTCTGGACGTACTTTATTTCTGATCTTGTCTAGATGACAATATCACAATTTTCTCTTTGTTATTTAGTCTATACCAGTATGTAACACATATTCATCAACAAAGAAACTCAAAACTTTGGTCTGTTTATATTAGTTAATCTGCCTCTAGTTTTACAGTTTATGTAGTTAACACGTTTTTGTTGTTGTTTTTTTAGGGGGGGATACATTTTTATTTCAAATAACATGTTTAATACTCAAAACAAGCTCTATGGCTTTTCAAGTGACTAAATTTAACATTTGTGTAAGTAGCTACTTTGTGGGATATATATGATATACACATTCGTATTATTTTTACAAACTTCACAAACACTCCTCATAATCTACAGTTCATGAGTGAATAAAAGATTAATTTCAAAAATTATGTACCCCCTTTTTTATATTTTTAAAATTAACAAGAAAAAACTAGAAATGTGGAAACAAGAAACAAAAATGAGAAGGAAGTAATAAAATACTTGAAATCTGTTTTACAAGAAACAAAACAAAAACAAAAAACAGAAAAAAGGTTCCTTCCAGTGTCCTTCGAACAGTTCATTTCCGTGAAATCAATTCTCTTTTATTGTTTCGTCGATTGTCAGAGTCTAAAATGTTTTGTCCTCATTAGACTTAAACGTTAATTTTTTCTACAAATGCTAACCAGTCCTTTATGAAAATGTCATGTACACCATTTGTTTTTGCTATATATTTTTTTGTTATGAATTTCTGTCTCAAATAGATGGTAAATAATGGAATAGAGAGTGATTGTCTACAATTTTCTTTAAATTTTGATTTGTAGATATAGTATTTTATTAACACTGAAATTTGATTTCCTTTATAATTATGTTTATCGAATGAGAATAGTAATTGTTTCTTCTCCGACTCTAGGTCAATACTGTGTTCTTCGTTTAACCAGGTCTTCACACTTAACAAAAAACGTTGTACAACTACACATGAATAAAAAATATGTTCAATAGTTTCAATTTCTTTTCTACAATATGAACATAGGTTACTTTCTTTTTTCTTTATTCGATATAAAAATGAATTTGTCACAAGAATGTTTTGATTAATTTTGAATTGAAATTCTCTTAATTAATATTATATTCTCTAAATTCCTTTTCTGATACATCCAATGTTTGCGTCCACTTACTTGGTACAACAGTGTTTCCTGTTTCCGTAATCATATCATAGAATAATTTGCTTCCCTTTTTGTTTTGATTAATATTTTAAGATATGGATTTAGAGGGACGTTTAATTTAAACAATGTAAGTTTATCTCTATTTTTCTTTATCTTAGTAACCTAATCAACCGGTAAATATACAATTACCCTGTGGAGATCTAAAAAGGTTCCACTGGTTCCGTATTGCGTCTTTAGTTCGTGAATGTTATAGAAAGTGCCGTCATTTTTTAAAAGATCAATGATATATATCATATTCTTGTTATACCAATTATTAAAATATGGTGTCCTGAAGTTTTCGTTGAACCATAGCGGAGAGTATAAAATATTTTCTACGTTGTTAATTTCAACTCTTTCACAAAAATAGCCCCAACTTTTTAGTACATCAATCCAAAACGGATTTCGAATTTTATTTAATAACGTTTTTGAATATTGAGAACCTAGCAAAATTAAGTTTTTGAAGAAAAAGGAACACAAAGAGTTCCATGTGTCGCAATTGTCTAAAATCATTCTTCTTATCCAGCTTTTTTTAAGACTGTCGATAAAGGTTTTGACATTTATCATATTTAAACGGCCATATTCTATATTTTTTACAGCAGACTTTCTTTTGATTTTGTCTGGGCCATTGTTCCATATAAATTTATTATATTAATTAACACGTTTTTACGTTATAGAAGAATGTTAGAATTTCAATAAAATATACCTCTCAAAATAGGTAAAAGACCACATAATAAATATAATAAGACTTCATTAGTTTAAATGACATCCTTAATAAAATTACTACAACAGAAAATGTATTGATTCTAGTTAAATGATGTAAGTGATGAATATCAATAACAAACATGTAAAAATAACAGAATTGTGAAATCACTTTTGAAAAATTAGAGACTTATGACGGTAGGTGAAGTTTGAACGTTTATAGATGATACTGCTCAGGTCAAGGGCAGACCAGTCAATGCACTCTACATGTTTCAAGTTGTAGATAATAAGTAACCACTCTGTCTTTATGTTGTAGGACGTTATCGTCACAAAATCACACAAAAACAGGCACAAGGCCGTACAGGTCATGTTGACCGACCAGTAGTACACAGACATTTTTTGCGTTATGTTCCCTACCTGTGTAAAATCTGCGATGTATTAGATCATCCATTCCTCGAAATTATATACATACATTCTTTATATAAAATTTAGCTGAAATCCTTATTATAATCAAAGTACTGCGCACTATACGATAAATTCACAGCCAAAAGAAATTGTATTATTTCACCAGTACGCGGCCACCTCCACTCACTGTGGGTTCGGTTTTTGAGAATTTTCATTAATGATTATGTTAGAGTAATCTTATTTGAATAAACAGGATTTATATTTTAATATAGAAAGCAATATTAAACAGTCGTGACCAATAATCAATCAAAATCATAACTGTTTTAAAACAAGGTCATGAATCGGAACTATGAACCGGGTGAAAAAAACAAGCGAGCAAAGGTATTTTGGCACAGCAGAATACATGCACCCAAATGCTCATAATACGGTACAGTCCAAGAATTGTAGCGAAATGTCGGCTTCGTGTTAAATAGGTGGACATATACATTTTCAAAAAGCGTTTATCTTTATAAAGGGCTTCAAATATCACTGCCCATGAAATGATAACAGTCTGACTTGTTCAGGCTTTCATGTTTTATTTATTTGTTGATAGCAACAAGCAGGATTTATTTACGTGTATATTCAGAATTTGAGCTTGCTTGCTTACATGTAGCAGTTTAAAATCAGGAATAGTAAAGGTATATATTTCAGACCGGAATTACAACACATACAGTACGAATAGTGAGGAGTAAAGTAGAGGACACGAAGTAAGTTTAAGGTATATTTGAAAATGCTAAAAAGGGAGGTGTCCGCCTACTGCTAGCGTCAGCGA
Organism: Saxidomus purpurata; assembly: GCA_022818135.1. Taxonomy (NCBI): domain Eukaryota; kingdom Metazoa; phylum Mollusca; class Bivalvia; order Venerida; family Veneridae; genus Saxidomus; species Saxidomus purpurata. Next base: position 14,343,275 of record JAFMSR010000013.1, on the reverse strand, counting down.
TCTCGCCTAGTCTATGTGAAGTAGAATGTAAGAGACAGATACGTGCAAGGCCTGTCAAGCCCCAGTCAGATGAGGATAATGCAATTGCAAATTTAGGAAGAGACTAGAATTTCTGAAATGTCAGCAGCTATATGTTCTGCAGTTTCAAGTCTAAACGTATCTACCTTACTGAGGAACTTGTTGAGCTCGCGCGGTATAAAGATTCGATTGTATATGGCTTAATTGTAAAAATTCATACACCAATCATCGCTTTGGAAAGCTTATACTTACTTTTTAAAAGTGATCTCACAAATTTATTTCTTGCTATTGTAAATGAGTATTTTACTTTCTTTTACTACGGTCAATGCACTTTCTGTCGTAGACAGTTTAAGATTATTTTCATGAATATATTTTGTACTTTAAATTTAAGATGTATAAAGTTTTAAGCAACATCGCCTAAGTACTAGGGATTTGTATGTCCCGTATTGTAAGTTCTTTTTTCTAATTCATTGTTTTGAGATGCCCCTCTAAAATATGGCTAAGTAGCAATCGGCAACGGATTCGGATTAACTGATAATTAATGTCTATTACGGATCACGCTAAACAGCATCACCTATGTTTAATAAATCTATTCTACTTTCGTTTTTAACAATAACGAAAAATCCAAATCTTTTACGGTTTTAACAGATTTAATTACTCCTAAATTGAAAATACGGTTACTTTGTAACACCATCCATCATACAATATCCAAACCTAATACTCATTAACAGTGATCCGGAAGACTTCTTTAAGATTTAAGTTAATCTTTTCTACTTTCGTTTTAAAAGAAAACACATCTAACTAAATCTACTTTCTTTTTTAAACAAATTGCGTTATTCCTTAAATATGAATTTAACAAAAAGATGCAATCATCGTTTAGTACCAATCTGCATGCAATTCGGGCGTAAATGGGTCTGAAAATTAACTACCATCAACATCATAATACCACCTCGTTCCTATTTACTGTAAGCCATAAAATATGTAAATAGAAATGAATGTATCTATTTCGTACAAAAACATATTGTATTTTTCTTTATAGATGCGAAAACTTTCTTCGAAAATCCTGTTTATTATGAGGATGGTATAGATACGGTACCTTCGAAGGAATATTCCCGCTATGTCTCCGAGTTAATGGATGGACTTGGTTATAGTTATGAAATGATCAAATATAGACAACAAATGTGGACAGAGAAGGGCAATCTAGTTAGTCGTCATGAAACCTCTGCTGGAACAGTGGTCACGACAGGTGGTAAAGGTGAAGGAACAGCATTGTATTACGAGAGTGACATAGACTGTATGCATATAATAAAGGACATTGTTTGTACTGATAATCCACAAGATTTCAACAACCAAGAGAATATCACACTGTTCCAGACTGAGACACTATCTGCATCACCAGGATATACCAGACTTAAACTTTTGAGATTTGATGGGAAATTCTTTCAAGAAGAAATAAGTTCATCTCTTTTTAAGTCTGAGTCAGGTTCAGATTATCTTTCCAGTGAGTTCTTCATTGATGCAGTGAAGGAGAAAGGCAGACAAACATATTTAAACTTGAAACTGACAATACAACCTAAAAGTGGACCATCTATACCATCATCTGACAAATACTTAAGCTATGATAACGTACACTGTTTCAGGTGTTGCTGTTCGGATATTTTAGAACGTTGGAGATCTCGACCACGATCTAAAGGGTGGCCTTCGTCTGCAACCCTACAAGAAGTATCTCTTCTGGATGGACATGTAGTACCAGTCGGATTTAAGGATTCTCAAAATATGTACAGAGAATGGAGAATTTGTTATTCACTTGCAGAATTGCACTTGATGCGAAGTTTAAATGAAGCGCAATTAAAAGTATACATTCTTTTGAAGAAAATATCTAAATCAGCCCTAAATAAAGTTTGTAAAGACATGACCTCTTACATAATGAAAAACATTATTCTTTGGATGTGTGAAGCAAATGGGCTTGGAGGGTTTACCCAGGATCTAATAATGGACAGATTATGTAATTGTCTTCAATATCTTAAGAAATGTGTTTGTGAGTCAAATCTTCCAAGTTACATGATACCGGAGAGAAATTTGTTTGCCGGCAGACTAGACATTCAGCAGAAACAGCGACTGATTAGTGTGCTTAGTGACCTCCTCAACGAAAGGGGTAGGATGTTCTTGAGATGTGACAAATTACATGACGCCATGATTGTGATGTACAAGACATCGAACATGTTTAGAGAATTTAGTGATAAAAGAGATAAAGTAGAGAGTCTGATGCTGATGATGATGAACATAAAGGTAGAGTTATGGAGACCGGGAATGTCTGTTGAGGAGATAGCTCATCTTGTAGGGCAGAATGAAATGCATCGTGATATGCAAACCCAAATCGCACATTTGATACAATTCAATGAGCAAGAACTAAGACAAATGGAGAAAACAGATGAAGAAATCAATGATTTGTGGCAAACAAAACTAAGTCAGTTACTGTCATAAGTATACATACAAAACACAATATAAATTTAAAACCGATGCGTCAAAATTCTATTTTTAAAAACTGTACATATCAAAACAACATCTGAGGCATTTCAGTCCTGAGTGGTAGATCTGATTATGAATTATATATTATAGAGAAACGAATATTTAACTGAAAATATATTAAGTGTGTTTGAAAGAAAGCATTTTGCCGTTTGCCAATTTTATTGCCTATTTTTGTGATTTGTATTTGATGAAATGCTATCAAAACTGAAAGGTAATTGCGAGGCATCGTAGTGACATTACAGATCATAAATCAATTTGTACTTCGTGGTGATTACAGTAACTTTGCATTGCTGCATGTACATGTTTTGTTATCCGTAAAAGGGTTACTGCAATCTTGATAATTGTACTAGAGTAGTTACATGCGATGACACCCTGGAAGTAAGAAAATAGTATTCACGTATACAACACAGTAAATTAGACTCATTAGTCTCCGATATTTAGGCACCTAAATCTCATCAAATCAGCTACGCCGTCCCTTGATCATATTCACGCGGCAATGTGTAGGGCATAGGGCGTCGGACGCCAAGTATATGACAAATAGTGTCATCGCATGTAACTACTCTAGTACAATTATCAAGATTTGCTGCCCTGTTGCAGAGTCTACACTGAACACTGCCAGCCTCAGCTAAAAAAAGACAATCCAGATAAACATGTGAAGGCGCAAACCTTGTCAATGATATTTGACCAAAAAAGACGTACATGTTTATGTACATGTAAACTATAATATGATTATTCTGTCTACATAGGGTTACTAAATGTAACATAGATTCAGTTAAGCCAAAGTCTATTTCGAACCCAGACCAAGAAGGTGGGTTATATTAAAAACAAATCGAATAGAGACCTTTTACCATGTTTTACGGCCACTGCACTGCGCAAATACTTATAATGTATATGAAGAAAAATTCGTTAAAGCCGCATCCGGTTTCGGACCAAGTTTCATTTGAACAAAATTTAAAAAATTTAGCATTAACATATCCTACAGGGTAGCCTACACATTACATGTATATTAGGAAATACAAATAATGTACATAATACCGGATTGATTCAATGTCTTACAACTGCTGAGAAAATGCACACAGTCACTAACGCATATAAAATCTTCATTTCCTATATAAAAAAATGTATCACATACAAAACGATGCTGGGCGTTTGAAAGTACATATATATAAAAATGTACAGTATCAGGCACACTGGCTAAAATAGCGACGGAAATAAAAATATAGCTAAGTCAATATTTTGAATAAATGGAGACTGAATAAAATCGGCTTTCGAAACATTCCCATGGTGGTTAAAGTTAAAAGCCAAGGTATAATTCACTCCCACAACAGTGTTCGTTTAGCTGGAAAGTCAAAGAATATGTACTTCATACTATGAGCTAAATTAAAATATGCAGACTGAGGGCTGGCGTATCCATGGAAACAGGCAATAACAGTATCGTACATGATGGTACAATTTGTGTGACATAAATGTCGTATTTTTGTTTCCAGTGATTCAAAGGCACAGGTCCCAAATACATTCTAGACAACTACGTAAAAGCACAGGTACATGACGTATTTCACCCCATACATGTATATACAGCTATGGGGTTGAAATGCGTCATGAACCTGTGCACTTTCAGTTGCCAGTATGCACATTACATAGAACCCGTTGTTGTTGTTGTAGGATTTAACGCCCGTTCCAAACGTATTTTTGGTCATTTAACAGGCGGACAGGTTCCTGGGAAGAACCAGTACTAACCAGAACCCGTAAGAAACTGGCAACTTTCTCGAATAAAGAGACATGATCGGTAGCAGGGCTCGAACCCATGACCCTCTATCAATGATTTCAATTCAGCAACTCTAACCACTGGACAACGGAGGCTGGCACTTGCATTTGAGAACTATCTCATACCTCATGGTGCCCAAATGCCTTTCCGAAATTCTCTTTCGAGTTCAATATCAAATAAAAAAAATAACTTTATGTACCTGCTGTTCCTACAAAGGTGCAGTTGAAGTCTCCTTATCATCATTATCAAAATTTTCAAAGATAAGAACATTCAGTTCACCTGGATGGGAAATTGATAATACAAGTGCACTCGTACTGCGTGTATTGGAAAGGAGTGACAACTCTAAATAAAGATGGTTTTGTACTTTAATTGTATGTTGCCACTGTTTGATGACCTTAATACCACGGAAGTGTACACTACTTCCGTGCCTTTATCTTCCTGTGTTGAACAGAAAATGGGTTGTACCTTTTTGAAATCATTTAGCGGAGGTGATAAATGCTTTATGAATTGTGTTCATGTTTTTGTTTTTTGTCCTAAATGGGTATTTCAAGACAAAATGGCTGTATCGAATCTGCTATTGTTAGGTGAAAGGGCTGATTATGATCCAAGGGACATGCTTTGAACAAAATTCATAAAGGACCACCATCAAATATGTAAGCTTACGGTCTTTCAGTTTCTGAAAAGATTTTATAAGTTGTACTGTACATTTCTATGTACAACATATGACCACTTTGTGCCAGGTGAGCTAACTAGATGGGTGTTCAGTAGAACACTTGTGTCGCCCTCTTATGCTTTGTCAGAATAACCAACAATTTTGTGACAAAATCTAAGTGTAAAAAGGGGCATAACTGTGTCAAATATGACCTTGACCTACAAACTTTCATGGCATCATGACCCTTATGTCATAAGCAATACAATTTGAAAGTTTGATGAAGAAATCTTAAGAAATGGCAAAGTTATAGCCAACATTAAGTTTTCGTGACAAAATCTAAGTACAAAAAGGGGCATAACTCTGTCAAATAAGACCTTGACCTACAAAATGTGGCGGCATCACAACCCTTTTGACATAAGCAATATAATTAGAAAATTTGATAAAGAAATTTTAAGAAATGGCAAAGTTATAGCAAAAATCTAAGTATATAAAGGGGTATAACTCTGTCAAATATGACCTTGACCTACAAACTTTGGCGGCATCACGACCCTTATGTCATAAGCAATGCAATTTGAAAGTTTGATGAAGAAATCTTAAGAAATGGCAAAGTTATACCCAATGTTAAGTTTTCGTGACAAAATCTAAGTACAAAAAGGGGCATAACTCTGTTAAATATGACCTTGACCTACAAAATTTGGCGGCATCACAACCCTTTTGACATAAGCAATACAATCTGAAAGTTTGATAAAGAAATCTTAAGAAATGGCAAAGTTATAGCAAAAATCTAAGTATATAAAGGGGTATAACTCTGTCAAATATGACCTTGACCTACAAACTTTGGCGGCATCACAACCCTTATGTCATAAGCAATGCAATTTGAAAGTTTGATGAAGAAATCTTAAGAAATGGCAAAGTTATACCCAACGTTAAGTTTTCGTGACAAAATCTAAGTACAAAAAGGGGCATAACTCTGTCAAATATGACCTTGACCTACAAAATTTGGCGGCATCACAACCCTTTTGACATAAGCAATACAATCTGAAAGTTTGATAAAGAAATTTTAAGAAATGGCAAAGTTACAGCAAAAATCTAAGTATAAAAAGGGGCATAACTCTGTCAAATATGACCTTGACCTACAAACTTTGGCGGCATCACGACCCTTATGTCATAAGCAATACAATTTGAAAGTTTGATGAAGAAATCTTAAGAAATGGCAAAGTTATAGCCAACGTTAAGTTTTCGTGACAAAATCCAAGTACAAAAAGGGGCATAACTCTGTCAAATATGACCTTGACCTACTAAATTTGGTGGCATCATGACCCTATTGTCATAAGCAATACAATTGTAAAGTTTGATGAAGAAATCTTAAGAAATGGCAAAGTTATAGCCAACGTTAAGTTTGTGTGACGGACGGACGGACCGACGGACGGACAAAGCGATCCCTATGTATCGCCTTTTCTCCGAAAGGGCAAAACAAAAACTAGACATGTGAACAAGCCCCCCACTTTTATGTGACCAGGTGAAAAGTTTCATTGAGCTCTGACAATTTGTAGTACTGTACCATACAGAGGTGAGCTGAAAACTACGGCAACTTGTTACGTGATTGAATGTGGTTTAAATAACCCTTACCCTCCTAAGTTTCTAAAATGGACTTGTACATCTTAGAACTTGGACAGTACCATAAGTTGTTCCAAGGGGTGAAAACCGTGTTGCGTGAAAATTTACTACATGAATACCGAATAAGGTAGATCATGATCACCTCGCTCGGATGCACTGACTGATCATGATCAGCACTGGTGGTAAAGGCAGACTCATTTACCACAAGCACTGCCCCGCCGAGTCTGCGGAGAGCTTAATAAGGGTAAGAAAAGACAATTAAGGCATAGTAACAACAAAAATTTTACTTCACAAGTTCATGACTGCAGATGATTTACAAAGAAATAAGGTGACGTTTACATAATACATTTTTTTGCAGCACTCATCGAAATAAAATCTTTTTTTCATCTAAAACATATCAACAGCTAATGATAGAATCTAAAAATCTATAGTCATTAACAAGCAAATTGTGCAGTTAAACGGAACATATTCAAACAGTATACATATAAATAACATGTTTAAATTTTTGCTGATTATGAAAAAAAAAATTAAAAAATTAAAACAAAAAAGAATGAAACTGTCAGTATGGCAGATTACGGTATAATGACATTTTTTGCAGTTTAAGGCCAATACAAACATGTTCTTACTTTCAAAAATGTGAGTCACAAATTAAGATGAAAAAAATGGCCAATTGACAAGAAAAAAAATATGTCCAGGGTGGGGTAACATAGCCTGAGAAAAAATATATATCTGAAAGGGTGGGATGAAAGCTTAATGAGAAAATTTTGCGCAAGTGATTTATTTTTTGTAAAACATAACAAAACATTAATGAACTCAGTGAAAACTAAAACAGTTGTAGATAAGCAAAATAAAAAGCTGTTTGTTTTCATGTATGTAAACTCTCATGATCTTTTACTGACGTTGTGTCCAAAGTCAAGGGGTTCAATCAGGAGTGAAATCCAATTATCCTTGTTGTATAAAGATAAACTATGAAGGAAAATGTTAATAAGCTTTCCGGATTCTAGAGAGATTTTCGACCCGAGTAAAATCTGGATAAAAACAAATAGAAATTTTCAAATAGTATTCTATCTTTGCCTCTCGAGCTAGTAATGAAAAATTAAAGAAAAACTTGGTCGCATGATTTAGCTGTGATGTTAGACGAACATTCATCTTTAAACGCAATAGACAAAAGCTTCTGTCATGGACTTCGGCTACGAGGTACGATATACTATGAGGCATTACTGTAAATGTCTTTGAACTGGACAGATGTTTTCTTTGCAATTTTTTTCAAATTTTCAATTTCTTCGTAAGATTTTGGAATCATAAGCAAGCCCTTTAGAGCTTAGATGCATACTGCCAATTGGGTTATATTCGCTTTGATTAAATTTTCGCTATTTTTGCAAATTTCCCACTTCGCTAATTTAAAATTCTGGCGAAAGATTCATTTCACATAGATTTAGCAACGGAGAATTATCCTTTCACTAGTAAGTCTGTCGGCTCACAAATCACAACATTTTCATCACATGAAAACTACTTAATCTACAGTAGTATCCCGGTATTTATTCATAAGATCAAGTTTTAAGCGGGACTGTTGAATTGTGGAAAGGTGTTTCATTTTTGGGCAATTTGCAAACAAAAATTTATGAACTTGCGAATAAAATGACTTCCACAGTATAAATAAATATAACTGAAAAAAAAACTGTGAAGTCCATCAAAACATTTTATGTCACGCCTACCGTATCTAGGATGTTTCATTCAGAAGTGTAGCAATTTTATAGCATACAAGAAACAATACATACATTTTCTTTTCCTCAAAAAAAAAAACCCTCTTAATTCTTATGAACCATCAATCTCAACTGACTAATGAAAATTTCAGACTCACTAGGTTATCCTTTTCATTTACAAAAAATAACTTTTGGTCAACATTTCATTGAAGTGTCGAACATTTTTTTTTAACCCACTTACCCCTAAATTTGTGGTTAATTAAAGGGCAACAATGGCTGGCTAATGGTTATCAAGCCTTTTTTCCATTTGTTCTGACAGTAGCTAATACCAAATTGCTACTTCTGGATTCAAATATCATAAATAAATCCTTAAGTCCTGTTCATCTAAAAAAAAAGAAGAAAAAGTCCAGAAAGATTCTCATTCTCGAAGTTGTACGATATTGTTTTAAATCATGCTAAATAAAAATGTTGGCTTGCATGTTAACAAAGTTTTCAGGTGCATGTACTCTTAATGCCATAATTATAACTTAAAACATAAGGATGATAATACATGTACATTATATGTAAAGATGTACTTTTAGACAATTATGAGAGACACTATGAGTGTTTAATACAACAAAGTTCAATGATAATCAATGCAGCAAATGCAGCAAATGACATACATGTATATGTTGTCACTGAAAATTGGGGTCAGATCTATCGTGTCAATGATTTACGAGTGTCAAATGATTTACACAAATGAAAATAACAAAATGATACTAAAATATTTACTTATGTTACTACAACATTTAAATCACATTTGCACAAAATGCATTGCACTTTGAGGTCTAAAGGTAAACACCATGGGGGGTAAAAATGAAATAATGAGTTGATAAAACTGAAATTCGTTACTGTATACATTCATGTTGCAGTATTTACATGACAGTAAGGCAGTTTAAAGTAGTGTTGTGTTCTGTATAACTTTACTTAAACAATAACAAAACATACCACACTGTATACCCTGAAAATGTCTTCTGCTGATGTAACTTTTCTTAATTTTTATTTCAGCTAAAGTCTATCTTAGGCTACAAAGCCTTTTTAATTTTCTGACAAATCTGATCTTTTAATCTACACAAAAAAAACTTTCAAATATCAGTCAAGTTTAAATAAAAAAAACATGCTTTGTCTTATCCCATTTGAAATTATATATCTACATTCCAACAAACTATACACACACAAAAAGTAATGCCCTTATCGGAGTGGTGACTTGACAGTGAAAAATTGAACAGTCCTAAAACTTCTATTATTTCATTACATCAGTTTTACACTGAATGTTAAATTTAGAAATTGACCATGGAAATGAACCCTAAATATGAAATTTTGACCATGGAAATGAACCCTAAATATGAGATTTTGACCAAGGAAATGAACCCTAAATATGAGATTTTGACCATGGAAATGAACCCTGTCATATGGAATTCTCATCTTCATTTTTAATGATTAGCTAACATAATATCAATGTTTTAATGCTTTACTCATGAAAATTGATATTTTTAATGATTATTTCATGAAAATCAATATTTTTAATGATTAACATGAAAATTGATATTTTTAATGATTAATTCATGAAAGTCAATATTTTTAATGATTAATTCATGAAAATTGATATTTTTATTGATAAACTCCTGCAAAGTGATGGTTTTAGTGATCAACTCACAACAAACCAGTATTTTAATGATTAACTCGCAAAATCCAATGTTTTAATGAATAATTCACAAAAACCTGCATCTTCATGACTTGTTGCAAATTTCGCTGACTTCTGTAGGTGGGACAAAATGACAATGAGTGTAATACAGTGCCTGACAACCTAAGAAATTTCATTAAAGGAATTGAGAATGATGGACACTGTTGATAAAAAATTGCGTTACATCATTTGCTTTTAAGTTAGTACAAATGTAAAAAAAACACCTGATATGACTGTCAATTTCATGTGATAAATTTTGATCTTCAAACATAGAGAAAAACATCAGACAGTATTTCTTCTAAAAATGTGGAAATATCACTAGTCAAAAGAAGTTCACAGTGAATCCAAACTGTTTGCTTATCCTTCCAACATAACCCAAGCAACATCATAGTATACCTGTAAAACCTCAATCAGGGCAAACAACAGTGAATGCCTCAGTCCAGGCAAACAACTATTACCCCAAACAACTGTACTGCCTATGTCTAGGCACACAACTGTAATTCCACCATCTGGGAAAAACAACTGTAATGCCTCAGTCCGGGCAAACGACTGTAATGTCTCTGTCAAGGCAAACAACTGTAATGCCTCAGTCCAGGCAAACGACTGTAATGTCTCTGTCAAGGCAAACAACTGTAATGCCTCAGTCCAGGCAAATGACTGTAATGTCTCTGTCAAGGCAAACAACTGTAATGCCTCAGTCCAGGCAAACGACTGTAATGTCTCTGTCAAGGCAAACAACTGTAATGCCTCTGTCCAGGCAAATGACTGTAATGTCTCTGTCAAGGCAAACGACTGTAATGTCTCTGTCAAGGCAAACAACTGTAATGCCTCAGTCCAGGCAAACGACTGTAATGTCTCTGTCAAGGTAAAAATACTGTAATGCCTCAGTCCAGGCAAACGACTGTAATGTCTCTGTCAAGGCCAACAACTGTAATGTCTCTGTCGAGGTAAACAACTGTAATGTCTCTGTCGAGGTAAACAACTGTAATGTGTCTGTCAAGGTAAACAACTGTAATGTCCCTGTCAAGTAAACAACTTTAATGTCCCTGTCAAGGTAAACAACTGTAATACCTCCCACTAGGCAAACAACTTTTAACTGCTTATGCTTTTTGACAAATGTATCAATTTGAGACCTGCCCATAACAATCGCTAACATCACATTGGAACAATTCTTTTCTAGTGTGAAACACATACTGTATTGCAGTACATTCTAATAATGAGTACATAAAAAATGAAACAGAAGGAAAATATATATACTTATTTCACCAGGAATATTACTAAACAGTTCCAGTCATACAATATTTTGTAAGCAAGGTAACAATTATATACATCACTCTATAATATTTAACAAAAATATATATATATTTTTTAATTTAAATATAAAATCAACAATTTCATCAACTATCAAAATTTGTGCAACAGAAAACCACCAAGTGTCACAATAATCAACTATTACTGAATGCATCTCAAAGCTTTCTGTAATATCTTTCATAAATCAACTTAAAAAATCTACCTAAAAAATTGTACCATTCATGTTAAGTGGCATAATTTGGAATATGCATTTACGCACTTCCGTCCACATTATGTCCATTAACAACTGAATCTCTGTCAAGTCCGAGAGATTATCAAGTCATCAAACTTCTTGATCATGAGTGACTCTTTTATATAATTTTCTTATTTTGCTAAAAATAACAATTAATTTCTAGTATGGTACAAATTTACTGTGTTAAACCTGGAGTATAAAAGATATCATAATTAACAATAAAAGTGTGCATCGCTATTTAATACTTCTCTAAAATCTAGAAAAATTAGTTTAAAAAAAAAACACTATCTGTAATAGATATGGGATGGTGCCATAATTACTTGGAACATCTGCATCAATATATTAAGCACATATATGTTGCAGATATAGATAAAATAACTATACTTTTACCTGGCATTTTAGCTCTTTATGTTGAACCCAAGTAACCAATTTAGCAGCCCCCAGCTTTCTCCCCATTTTATTCTTCACTTTCTAATACAAGCAGTAATAAAGTTGTCTTTACTTCAATCATCCATGTTTTTTTTTTGTAATTTACACTAAAAACTGAAAAAATTGTTTCTGGTTCCTAGTTTCTCTAAGAATGCAAAGTTTTCTGGTTCCTAGTCTCTCCTAGGATGCAAAGTTTTTTGACAAAAAACACCGAGTGCAGCTTACACTGCCACACAAATATGTTAATTTTTGTGGCAACGAGAGATCGAACATTTGCAAAATTGCGGAGTGCCTCTTATTTTGATATGATTGAGAAGATATGCTGGTACATAATGTAGATAAAGCCTCGTATTTTACTCAATAAATTTTGTGGATTGAACATCGACAATAACTGTTGTGGCAGCAAATAAGCCTCTTTATGTGTTTAAGACATTTTGATCAATAAAAAAGTGTCAACTACCGCCAATACCCTTTTTATCAGCTAGAGAGATTTTGATTGGTAAAAATCATCAATATTTATCACCATCCTTGCAAACAAAATTTACATCCTGGTAGAAGCCGATAGTTTTATTTTTAATGTTAACGAAGTATGGCTAAAAAATGTGCATGTGGTTACAACCATGTTTTTTTTTCCAACCCTAAAACTTCTAAAATGAAATTGTCAATTTTTACTCAGAGCCATACCATTTTCTATACATGGGGGTGTCAATGTTCACTCAAATACACTATCAGCATCGCTACAAAAACATTATTTCTTTTCAACATGAAAACAATGTGAAGTGATTCTTTCAAATCAACATGCTTTATTGAAATAAACATGATAACAAACGGATGATGAAATACAAGCAACGTTATAAACATGTCAAAAATAAATTATCCAATGAGTTTACATCAAATGTACAGACGGTCAACTACAACACTATATTCTTTGTAACAAAAAATGATGAAATTTATGAAATGAGCAGCGCATAAGGCTTCTTCTACAAGCCAGTTTATTGAAATAGTAAAGGTCTTTTAGTTATTTCTAAAGTTTTTAAACTATTCTTAAGAAACCTGGTTTTTTTGTTGTTTTTTTTTAATTTGTATTATAACTTACATAATTTTTTCTACTAGCTTGCTTATAAATCTACCTGATCAATTAAGAGAAAGCTGTTCTTACATATCCGATTGCCATTTCCGGTGACTTTACCCATGCTGAAAAAAAATCGGTCCAGAACCTCCGTGTGCCAGACGAATCTCATGAATTACTTGTGACGTAAAGTAATAAGTATTGCTAAAAAATATTTGATGTTGCATTGTTTTTTTAAGATAATTTCGGGTGTATATAACTCAAATTCTGTGCAAGATTTCATAAATATTCTGTATGCATTTTAACTTCACTGTACAGAGACTTTAACTCAATTTATTCATGCATTATTCGATGAACAAACATGAACGTGTAAAATAGAAAATCATCAGGTCTTTAAATAACTTCAGGAAAACCGATCTTGTTACTATAAATGGAATGAAGTTTGATGCGTATTACGAAGGTAAAAAAAATCATGAAAATCTGACCAATGAAAATACAGTAAATAGAGAACAACCTTTGAGGAGTCATGGGTTACACTTGAAGAAATGTGGATAAAAGTCAATGAGGTAAAAGGGATTTCGCCGTGCAAAACATGGTCGGGGATCAAACATTCAATTCTTTGAGAAACAATGTACATGTCACTTTATACTTTTCAAAACATGAAACAAAACAGTGATAGTATTCCTGCTGATAAACTCAAAAACAAGATGATCAGTATGAGCCTGTATCGCCCGCCTGAGTAAACAAATGAAACAGTATACATATGTTTTTCTTGAAGATAAAAAAAAAGATACAGATATTATCCCATTTCCTGTTATGTTTGCTTTTCATACAGATTTGACAATTTTCTAGAGTTATTCCACTTTAACCAAGTGCTTTACCAAGTTTATTAACCAATGACCACAATTTCTGATCTCAGATGACCTACTTTTAATCCCAACCTACATTGTAGATTTCACTGAAACAAACCTTCTGCCCAAGTTTCAGGATTAACAAAGCAAAACTGTGGTCTCTAGTACATTAACAGACAAAGGGAGGTCACAATAGCTTACCCAGAATCATGCGAGTGAAAAAAAAGAAAAGAGAGTATTTTGACATATTATTTTACATACACTGATTTGGCACCAAAGCTACTCTATGCATGAACAATTATAGTCCATGTGATAATGACCTAAGAGTAAACTATCTTCTCCGGGCATTGTGGCCCCTTAACATTTTAAAAATCTCCGGGCACTGTGGCCCCTTAACATTTAAACATCTGGCACTGTGGCCCCTAAACATTTCAAAAAAAATCTCAAGGCACTTTAGCCCTTTTAACATTTAGACATCATTTTAACACCTGTGTGACCCTGACCTCTGACTGTAGACAAAAATGTTCATTCGAGAACCATAGTTAAAACTATTAATATATATGCTATAAAGTGCTTATAGCACTGCGTTAATGAAATATGGTAATATGAATGATATAGCACCATCTAGTTGAAAGGGGTTATTTTGCATGAAAAAATATTTCTGTTTTGTTTAACATGCATGCATATATCTGATTACTCAAGACAAAAAAAAAAACAGGACAAAATTTACTCTAATATGTTCAAATAATGTAGTTCAAATACGTGGCATTTTTCCATATACTTCTCTGAACTAAACTTTAGTATATCATAAACAATTTATAAGTGCAAAAGACCCCTTTCCAACCGACTGTGCTCTGACATATAAATAACAACTGATATACCAGCTTACAACTAAAAGGCATACATGTATGTACATGAATTTACGACGACAAAATATATCACAATAAGCCAGGTGTATAGTGATTCACATGTACAATCAATACAATCACTATTAAATATGCAAATCATATCTGCTAATTAAAATGTCAAAATATTAACACACAACTTTCTGACTAGTTGTTCATAGCAACAAAATTTAAAACATATAAAACTGTTTTTTTTTTACATTATTATCAAAGCATAATTGAGACATGCTGTCCCATGATGTACGTTTATGAAATTGAATTTCCGTCATTCGTTATCACTTAACGCTACCTTCCACATAAGACATCCGCAGAAAACAGAAAAACTTCCCGCTAAAAATATCACCAAACACTTCCTTTACGTTTGTAACCATGTCAATCTTCCAGTCATATGAACACAGTTCTACTAACTAATTCTACTTTTACAGAAGTCAGTCGGGAAATTCTGTCAATGTGCTCAAAAGGGGTTTAAAACCTTTGAGCTACCTAGAACACCCTACTCATGTCCACTCTGAGCTCTTCTAATAAATGTTAAGTCCATTTACACCGCAACTTGTTCCCTTTGTCCCTTTTTCTCTTCACCTTTTAAAAAAGAAGCTTATTTTCTGCTCTCTTATAACAGTCGCACTTAACTCAGCATCATCTACAAAACACATTGTACATTTGTTACTAAAAATAGCTTCAATTCTATTTATAGAAACATACAGCTTGACAGAATGCAGACGACACTTTGTGCTAGGCAGAAACATCTAATACTAGTGCACTATGGGAATGGTTGCTTTAGCAACAGGATTCTTTTATCCTGTTCTATTTACTTGGATTTTTACACCATGTCATTTCCTATGACTCTTCATCCATAGGTTCCGACTCTTGTTCGATGGATTCACTGAAAAATAAAAAAACAGTTTTCAATGAAAGAAATGAGATTTTCCACTGAAAAAAACAGTAAAAGAAACTGAAAGAGAAACAGTAAAAGTTAACTTTTTCATTGAACGAGAAACAGGAAAAGGTAAATTTTCATTGAAAGAGAAACAGGAAAAGGTAAATTTTCATTGAAAGAGAAACAGCAAAAGATATTTCATTAAAAGAGAAACAGCAAAAGATAAATTTTTCATTGAAAGAGAAACAGCAAAAGATAAATTTTTCATTGAAAGAGACAAAACAAAGTATGATTTTTCACTGAAAGAGAAACACTCAAAAGTAAGATTTTTCAAAAGACATTTTTTTTTCACTGTTAAACAAACTATATACTGTAATTTTTTTTTTTTCACTTTAAGGGTAAAAGTAAATGAGAGGAGTTTTATTTCAAGTTATCAACTTTTCAGAAGAATTTTGATAACAAAATGTATCAAAGGACAAACCTCCTTTTGGCAGCAACCATTGACAATGAAGCAAGGGCAGTAACTGTGTCTGTTTCTTCACTCTCGCGTTTTTGGGCCTCTACCAGCGAGTACTGTATCGTACCCATGTACCGTTGTAAACAAGGCCAATATTTACCTGAAATGATAAAACACTGCTAAATTTCTTTCAAGTTTTTCTCTTTAGTTCCAGGTATATTTCATTCATGTGAATTCTTGGCTAATTAAAGCAATAGCTATTGTCCAAACTATGGTCATCCTGTATACACAAGAAACAACCTCGCTTTGACAGCAATGTATGGTAAAAGTTACTAGTACCCCATCACTCTCTCACCAATAAAGCCATAGCCATCTTTGGTATATACATAACTTACAGTAACTTCTGATTATCCCCCCCCCCCCCTCTCCAAGAGCCAAACATCATAGGAGCAGTCTGCAAAATCATATCGTGGCTCCTGAAAACACTGCAACAAGAAACAGCCCACATTGCTTTCATTGTTTTTAACATACAAATATAACATCTAATGTATGTCTGAATTCTGCTTTGCGAGCTCAAATTTAAAGAAATCTTTGAAAATACATACTCTGTATATTAATAGTGTTCTCCAGGGTTTCTAGCGCAGTTTTACACGGAACTTTACACAATTCTTCTTCCTTTATCGTAGGGATTTCCTGACCAAGTAATGCCTTCAAGCACATTTCCGCTGAATCACATATTGCTGTCACCTCATATCCCCCTTCTAGGGCCAGAACAATCTTGCCATTAGCCAATGACATCAATTCTCTTGTCATGTGACCAAAGCCTAAAAATAGTGAAAGCAATTTTTGTAACAAAATACATACAATTGACTGTTTTGTAAACCTCTCACACCGCTACCGTGTCGGCAGAACTTGTTACCTTTTGGCAGATCCCTCTGAATACATATTCCAAAAATCAAAGGAGATCAGATGAATTAGCATCTTTCTCTTTCTGGGTATACAGCTAACCAACAAAGATTAAGTTTATTGCTAATAAGCACTGTTCAAAATCACTCAGGGATTAATTATAATACAAATCTGTTTTCACTCTTTATTTCTGACATTACTGCTTTAAAGCCTTTAAGACGGAAACAGAGACAACGTCCATTTATGTATGCAATTACAAGACGTAAGTCAAAGTTATTTCCGTTTCCGCCTTGTTCTGTTCTGTTGTTGTGTATGTAGTGCCAACAATAAATTCATACTTTTGATAAAGATTTTAAAGCCGAAACATCAGATATAGTGAAAACAGACTGCGTTTTTCTAAAAATCAAAGTATATTTACTATACAACTGTGTTTATAAATCACATAAATTATAAATTCAGTTCTAAAATTTGAGAAAATTATCATGTCTTTCACAAAACTTCATAACACATTAGCCGTTAATACATACATTGAGGGGAGACCATATAACCTCCAAGGGGCGCTGGGTGACCTGCTGCAGCATCGAAGCCAGCCGACACCAAGACAATCTCCGGATTAAACTCGCGTGCAATCGGCATCACTATTGTTCTGAAAATATAGATAGAATGGTAGTTATTTGTTGAATACAAAATGCAGAGCAATGCAAAATCCTTCTAAACCTAACCTGAAATTGATGCACTATCAGTCCAGTACTCTTGAAAAAGCATTTACATTCGTTTAGTTTTTTACTTATAGACTGCCTAGCAAACCATCAAGGGAGGTAACTACAGAACTTATGGAATTACTGCAAAGTAAATTTAACTCTTCCTGATTAAATATAAAATGTTTTTACTCAACTGTATGTCATATGAACACGTAACCTGCATATTTTTAAAACAGACGTATCAAATTTTCAAGTTAGACTGTACCTGTATCATCGTATGTTTTAATAGATGCTCACTGATATCATTTACTGACTGAATAGTGAACAGTGCAGATCATGATCAGCCTTCACAAATGAGCAGAATCATTATCCACTAGCAGGTAACATTTAACAACATTCTTTGAAAAATAGACATTATGCTAAACATAAATGAATGTACAGACAATTCATGTAAGCATCAAGGAAATGAAAAACCAGCCAATAGGTGTACACATAAAGTACATGAAACAGAAAGAATTCATACCTGAAGGCAGCAAGGTACTCCGCATCTCCTTTCGGTGGCTCCAAACCTCCGCTGAAGGCAATATTTACATTGTAACCCGCAGCTTCCCCGGCTCCGCATTCCTCTGGGGCGCCTGTACCGGGGAAAAAGTTGCCGTTGTCATGACGATGGATTGAGATATACAAGATTTCTTTGTCATCGAAAGTCATCTGCTGTGTACCGTTACCATGGTGAACATCCTGAAGATATATACATATCATAAAGAAAGTAGTTCCTAAAATTACGGCTGATCAAATTGGGAGTGCATTCCACAGGATCGCTTAATGTATGAAATTTAGCATTTGCTCTGACAGCTTAATTTTTGCCGAAAGGTTCATTCAGGGAAGGTGTAGCTAGCTTTTTCAGCACATTTTGATTAAAATTGACACAAGTATCATTATGTGTTAAATCCTGTGAATGAATTATTGTGCTGAATTGGCAGATTGATGATCACTGCGGGTATCAAAAGCCTTTAATTATGTCACAATTTTACACCATTGGCTGACACAAAACTTGGACACTGCATCTACATCACAAAATTTAACCTCAATAAACAGATAAAGTAATTCAATATTCACACTACAGTAGTGCCAACTATCCTTTCTAAGACAAATTTCACACATCAGTGAGGCACCTTCACTACTGTTTCCATTACATTTTCACACATGACATTTGACCTAGAAAACTCTTGTTGTTGGATAATTGAGGGAACAAGAAAATACTAGATTTTATGCTTAAAATACAATTACTATTATCATTGTTAGATGGACACATTTACCTTGATAGACATGCCCAATGGTATAAAATGATATTACAGCACAATTAAAAGAGCTCCACTTAGCCCCCTTTTCTAGAGAACACGTATTTCTATCATCAAAGTTTAATTTTCTCAAAATATTATAGGATTTTGAGTGTTGACTGCAATACTGTTGTAAGTCCTTCTTTACTTCATATAAGCTATGACAGTTTTGTGATCAACCCTTGATTTTTGTCTTTAAGCATTTTTATGCACCGTGATAACATTTTTGTGAAGTTTCATTCTAGCATATGTATTAGATTTGAAACAATTTAAGTGCAAAACTTAATCATGAATTTCTAATTCAAAAAGGGGGCTTCAATGTTGCAGATACTCATGCAAGTGTTATGGGACTTGATGCTATGACCTTGTTTAATGATCCAAAGTGTTTATATGTTAAGTTTCAGCCAAATGTTTGCATAGCTTTTAACATAATTCTAAAACTATGTAATGGATTTACTTAATACAATGTATTAGACATAGTGATAGAAGATATCAAGTGGAAGTGCAGTCTCATTTTGAGCTATCTCCCTTTATCATGTAAAATTCTGTCAAGACAGAATCTGATGCCAGGGTGAGTTGATTTGCACTATGTTTTTAACAGTTGAACTTCATCACCCTATTTCTACCTTTTAAATTGCTTGAACTCTATGTTAAACATAAATCTCTTGGTTTTGTCATCTGCTTTTAGATTTAAAGGACTCTTGAATGTTCTGTCAGATCATAAAAAGACAAACAAGAAATTCAGCATCATCTAAATACGGTAAAATGCCACAGACTTATTCTGAGAAAAACCTTTTTTTGCTTTTGACATTTTGCAGTGCGGTCTAAATAAAGTTAACATCTGATAATCAATGGCTACTGAGACAAATCTGTAAGTAGGAAGTCCGCATCTTGTTTAAACATGCTCCCGATAATATCCCTTGAGACGTCTGTAACCTAACTAAACTAAGCACGCGATCGTATTGCATCTAGGCCAGGTGGCCTTGAGTAGATCAAATTACCTTATATAAGACTAATACACTGAAACCTAAAATCATTCCCTAAAGAAATCTTTTTTTTAATACATCTGCAAAACAAAATTTTTTCTTTTCAAACTAGAATATTTTGTTCACAGGTCAACTCGTTTATATTAAGATTTTAACAATGGGATCTCCCAACTTCCAATTCAAAGAAGTCTATTTAAATAGGGGTGTTTTGAAACTTAAATTCTGATTGGACGGCAGTGCATTTGTCGTCTGCTTTTGAGCATTACTGCCTAAGAGTGCTCATCAAAAAGCCACAGCGGTATTGGATTCACCTCAGGATCAGAGGGTCCCAGTTCCGATCCCCACCAGTGCCACGGCCGTTATATCCTGAGGTCAGACATAGATTCCCCACAGTGTTGGCTACTACAGTCCAAGACGGACTGTACAATCTTCACAAATACTAATACCTGACAAAAATAAACAGACTTACCCAGTCTACTATTAGTATCTTCTTCATTTTCAACTTTTCTTTCATCTGTTTGGCTGCTATAGCCACAGAGTTGAAATAACAGAATCCCCTGAAAAAAAAATCACACGGGTCAAAGTCGGCTCATTCTGCATCACATCTGGAATAAGACTGCAAATTCGACATCAAGAAAGTAAACAATGTTCTGGAAATATGATCAAAGTCATTCTTCCCCTTTCCAATACATTGGTCCTTGGGTTTAATTAAGGTACTCATTTTTTTAGTTACAGTTCAAGTCAAAATGAACCATGTCTGTTATAGTGGGTCTGTGTATTGGAATGTCAATATACATTACAACATGATAAATCATATATTTTTGTCACATAGTGAGATACAATGAGCGCCAATGCTACAAGAAAGGCTTCTTACATAGCTTGTTCGGGTTCAGCGTGATGTCCTGGCGGTCTCACTAATGCAAAGCCGTTCTTTAGTTCACCTGCACCGACCCTGAATGCCAGCTCTGTTACACAACCAGCAGCCTGGAAAAATCAACACGCTACAACTTACCAAAACAATGAAACAAAGTGCGAGCAGAACGTTTTAACCGTTACCCGTAAAAAAAAATCAAAATGGACTTGTCCATTTTTTTAAATTTAGACCGTACCATTAGTTTTTCTTCAAAGCGGTGCTCACTGAAAATGCACTGTCATATCTGCAAACAGTGTAGATCATGATCAAGCTCTACAAAAGGTGCAAGCTGATCATGATCTGCACCACTTACAGCAAAAAGAATTAGTTGCTGCCAGCAAGGAAAGTGTTAAAGCCGTTCTTCTTTGTTTTCAAGCTGTGCAGCAAAATGAATACGGTAAATTCTGTGATTTTCGTGTGACAAAACTTTCGTGACTTGTGAGCAGACACAGACTTTATCTGCCAAATTACAATTTGTGAAAAGAAGAATTATTTCTAATAGGAAATCTATCTGAAATGAATGTTTCGCGCGATATTTTATTTAGCAGTGGGAAATTCGCAAAAATAGCAAAAATTAAATCATTGTGAATGTTGCCCAATTTATAGGACTAACATAATTATTCACGAGATCTGAAATTATTTTAACTACAGATGCTTGATCTAGTAACAATTATTCGTTCCACACTGTTTCTCTATTTCTAAGGCCAAAAACACTATCATGCTAAAACTGGGTAAAAAGACAGAAATCATTTTTTTATTTTTTCACAATCATTTTATTTGAGATTAACTGTATACCGTTTATTTTCTTCTCTGTCCTAGTAAGTAACCAATATTGCTAATGCCTGCCAGAAAATAATTTAAAGTAGGGACCACAAAACAGGGGCTAGATGGTCTTACCGGAACCGCAAGATTAATTCATCCTGGCCTGGTATCAATTATTAAATACATTAAATTTTAAGCACAATGTGAACAGCATTTCAAGCTGAATTTAACAGTCATAACCAGAACCATAACAAAAGTTCCCCCATTATCTGGGCAATAAAAACAACAACATTTTAATTATTTATTAGTAAACCATATGTTTGTCATTGTAATTCATGTTTCCATGCCTGAACAAAGATAAAATTAAATCTTTCTAAGAATCGAGTCATAACTCATAATCCCAGGACAGCAATAAAATACGGCAATAACCCAGAATATGTAGGACACATTTTACAAATAGCCCACAATATAAACACAAGACTATTTCATAAAGCTGAGATAGAATAGCATTATGGGTATATTAAGACCTTTCTAGCATGCATGGTTTTTCAGTTTTTATATTTTTTTTAGAAAACAGTTACGTCAGATATTTTGTTGTCGTGATCTTAAATTTCGCAGATGTTTTGACCTGGAAATCCATAAAAACTATGCCTCACAAGTATTCATGGTTTAAAGGTATTTTCTGATAGTTTATTAACCCGAAACAGTTTGTAGTTGAAGCACTGAATTGAAAATCTAGAACATAAAATCCTAATAAAACAGGAGAGGCTTTTAAGCTGGGAAATATTTTATTGGTGGAAAAAGTATCTTTATTAGTCACATTAAGGATGTGCCATTGATTTTGCCTCTTATATCAGTGTCGCTAATTGGTGTCTTTGCCCTCTGCTGATATATGCTCAAGTGCTATTGCATTAGGTCTGTTTTATTTGAAAATTGTTAGATGTGGTGAATATCTCCTGTGTTGCTTTATACCCAAAATATCATGATATTTCAGTTTTGCAAAATAGTCTTGAGTTTCATTTTACCCAAAGTGCCATGCTATTTCAGTTTTATGAAATAGTCTTACAATTCCTTATACCTACAAAACCATGCTACATTGTATTTCAGTTTTACGAAATAGTCTTGAGTTTCCTTATACCCACAATACATTGCTATTTCAGTTTTACAAAATACTTTTCTGTTTCCTGATACCAAGTGCCATTAAATGCAACCTGCTGATAGGAAAACTGATCAGAAAAATATCAGAAATTTAAGAGATATGTCCAAAGACTAGTTCATAATCAGTTCATTTCTGAGAAAATCTCTTTTATGCTAATTTTTCCTTGGAAAATCCCTTTTTACAAAGTATTTTAACAGTTTCCAAGTAAACCCTCCAGAACGTTTTCTCAGAAAATGCTTTGAAATCAATTATTAATACAGCTTCCAAGTAAAACCTGTGCAACATTTTAATCAAATGAGTTGAACTTAAAACATTATGCATTCTGTTTATTTATTCATAACTTTACAATTACGAGAAGTTATGATGGGCCTCGGGGAATGTTAACTTTCATTCATTTCAACAAAACAAATACATCACTAGCAACATTAAAAGTTAATTACAATTTCTAAATCAAATTCATAATGGATATCTCTTTACCCATCTAAATCAATAAAAACAAATATGTCAAACTTAAATTAATAGAGCTTTCACTCACAAAGAATGAAAATTTCTAAAAAAACAAGGAAAAACACAACTAAATAGATCTCTTCCCTAACTTCTTTGTATACTCTTGTTGCCACAGGGCCTTAATTCTATAAGAACTTTACGGTACACTATTACGTAGGTATGTATGTAGACCAGATAGTGTACGACGGTGTTTAGAGATTATTTTCCTTATTTTACATTAAAGGGGCATTCCTTACAACCAGCAGATATTTTTTTCAAAACGTAAAGAAATGAACGAAATGTATTCAAAATAATAAATAAATAATTTCTTTAAAAAGAACATCTCGTTTAAGCATGGCGAGCCAATATTGCGATATATTGAATCACTAACAACCCATAAGTTACGCAACTTGTCAAATTGTTATGAAGGTTTTACGGAACTACAACATGTATGATTGTGCCTATTTTACCAACATCTGCTGTAGTTTATAGCTTAAACTTTCCGGTTTGGTGGCAATTTTTTTAGTTATTTGAATAAAAGATTGTTTGTGAATATTTAAAATACTCTCAGTTTTAACGTATGCCTCTTTAATGAACTGTTTAATACATACCATTCTGGCGGCTATGGATGTATGTAAATCGTTCCAAACTGTGTCGGAGTCCACACCGACTCCCCCACACGGTAAAGCACAAAAACGCATCGGTAAGTTTTCTGTAACAGAGATGTAACAATATAAAGACCCTTTTTGAAGATGAAAATATTAACAGCATAATTTACATACATTGCATTATAACAACTATAAATCTGTTTTGCAGAACACATGTCAGATAAGCCTTAGGATTGTACGGTATTGGGTTCAATCCCGACCAGTGCTATGGTGGTAGGGTCTGGAGTGAGTCTCAAGAGCAATTAATCTAAGTCATAAGAACTTGTTTTGCAATCAAGAATGAATGAATCAGCATAAATTGCTATGACAAATTTTCAAAATCCAACATCAATACTGTTTCGGAGTAACCTCCCTTTACACAACATCTGGGTAAACAATAAACAGACATTATCCCCTAGGACATTATTCCCTTGGCTCAATTTTGCACAGGAGGACATTAGCCCCTTTTTGACTTTGCAAAGACGGACATTGGCCCCTTTATCAAGCTATCTATCTAAAGGCATCTGCATAATAATTATCTCTTTGTTCTATGACAAAATTAATAAATTCAATTTCAAATAACTTGGGAGAGTGAAGGGAATAATGTCCACCTTTGCAAAACAATAAAGGGATAATGTCTGCCTGTGCAAAATTGAGCTAAGGGGATAATGTCCTAGGGGATAATGTCCTACATTCAAAATAACCTTTCTGAAGACAGTACATTTTTTGTACTTGCTCAACCTATGTATTTGTCCACAGTTGTTTGTGCAACCTGTTAAAAGTGATAATGTCGATAGACCCAGCCATGTGCTAGTTCTTGTTAGTAAAGTTAATCCTGTTTTTCATCACAAGCATTTCTAACCGACTGGTTAAGAAGCATCAAACCGATCTCAAACCATCCTCTATCCTGTGTTCCATGCTCAATTTCAACTCCTTGATCATGAAAAATGGAAGTCATAAACTGAAGTCATACAAATTACTGGAGATTTCTTTTGTTTTGTGACTTACCAAAATGTTTTGGATCGAGTCGTGACCGACTCAAATGATTTGTGGCATAAAACAAGGTGTAAGCCTCAGAATGACACGACTGTATTTCTTCTAGCGTGGCTTTACGGCACTTCAGTTGCTAAAAATAGAATTTATACATGTTACATTATTGAAATTTATTTTATCGACTTTGACATAACTGATATAAACATTAAATGTAAAACATTTTTCAAACCTGTGGAGAGATAAGCAAACAAATCATACCTATTGTGAAGTAAGGCCATTAACCAACAGTTTACCTAACCATCATTCCTGGGAAGAAGTAGTTCTAAACTCCTAATCTCCAGAAAAAAAACTGCCAACTTTCTCCAAAAGAGACATAGTCGTTAGTAGGGCTCAAACCCTCAATCAACGCTATAGTGATTTCAAGTCAGCGACTCTTACCACTCCACCACAGAGACATTATAAGCTTCAACAGATTGAAAGACTTACAAGAACAAATGTGTGAATTCAACAGAATATGGACTAAGAACTCTTTGGAGCGAGCTATGTAGGTGGTTAAAGTTTCGACTAACGGGATCCAGAACTAATTAAAGTCATTACCACTGTGGTGGTATACTAAGCTGTTATTTAGGATATAGCTCGACCACTCCACCAACAGATTGGGGGAAGTCTATGTAAAGTTCCATACAAACATACTTTCATCTTTTCTCTTAACAAAGAAAATATCTTATATCATGTATACACTGTATTTTAGTAGAATAATCAGTTAGCTTCATGGCGAATACAGTAGCTTCATGTCTTTGTAAACTTTAAATTTTGTGGGCTGAGAAAAAACTGTGGGTTAATCAACATAAAGGTTGAACGTTCAAAACCCACTTCATCTATTATGACATCTACATAAATGATTACAACGCTTGTTAACAATACACTCCTTAAGCGATTCTTTTAGGGCACACGTATTATCTACAGTAAATAAGCAGGATATTGCCGTGGCAACTAAAATAACATAGGAAAGTGTTAAACACTTGTATTACCTCACAATTTGAGATCAGATTTTTCTCTTGTAACCGGGACCAGATGCAATGTATTCGGCCAGCATGTTCTGGGTGCATCGAGTCCTGTCCGCATGAACACTGATGTTTCTGCATTATTGTATCAAATGCTATTGCTGAAATAAAAATACATATAACAGACATTTAATTTACTGAAAGACAGTCAATAAGCTGACCGCAGTATTAAACATTCTTGTACCTTTAATGAGTGAATTCACATTACCTTTAATGACTGAGGTGACACTACCTTTAACTTAAATACAAACCAACAGGCATAGCATGATGTGACGCAGGATTTTGGGTCAGTTTTGTATAATCAGTTTCGCTGAAATGACCTTATATTTCAACCATCTAGAATGTGATATTAAAAATTCATATGACTGAACCTAATCTTACAATTTAAACTGACTGGTCCCTGATCTCGACACCTGCACAACAGTTACATTTCCTTGGTGGATGGCGACACTTTCAATGTAACAGTCTCTAAAACATCATGGGACCAATATATCAAAAGAGCTTGTCTTTATTAAAGTTCAGTGAAAACTATGCAAGCATAACCAGGGTGACTGTTAATACTAATTGTTCATTCATTCAAAAATCCAACATGACAGAATTTGAACAAATGATCAGCAATTTATTCATAGAAATCATACGTTATAGAAATTTATATGTTATGATCACAATGTTGAACTAATAAACTCTCTAACGTTTCAAATTAATCAAACATCTGCCCATGTAAAAGTGTTTTTAACACTGTGATACTGAAGTGATATGATACTGAACTGACATATCACAATACTTTAAAATGACCTTGACATCCAACAGACCTGATGACATTTTATACTTAATTGAAATAAAAAAAGAAAGATAGTGTTTCACTAAAAATAAAGCTGAAAGTCATTTAAATGCTATTAAAATTTTTGGTTCAATTAGTTATCCGAGTATTTTTTATGTGTTTCTATGTAACCGCAATGTCATGGTCATAAAATGGGTTCCTATTTCAAGAATCAACTGGGTTATGACAGGGTAACTTCAGAACACTATCATGTTTCTTTGTCGTTTTTTTTTCTTCTTTTAATCTGAAATTATGTCTTATTTCCTATCACCTTCAAAATGACATAACGCACATTATATCTTTTCAAACTGATCGGTTTTCCTTCATGTGTCTCCAGTGTATTGTCCTTACTTTACTGTAGATAGGGTTATTCTTGTTTGACGTAAATTTCGAGATTTGTGAGCACACATACTTTAATATTCAAGAATTTTAATTTGTGAGTTGTGAATTCTCTAATAGTAAATCATGTGAAATTCACAATCTTTCTAAGATTCTCTAATCAGTGAAGTCAGAAATTCGCAAAATAATCTAAAATCAAATCATCGCAAATTTCACCAAAGTTATGTATTCATTCTTTTACTCCTCTAAATTTTCAAAATGGACTTGCCTGCCTTTCAATCTGGATGGTACTATTAGTGGTTCAAAGGGGAGACAACTGTTAAATTTAATGTCTGATAAGAAAACAGTGCAGATCATGATCAAGCTACATGAATGCGCAGGCTAATCATGATCTGCAGTGGGCACAAACATGGACTCATCCGCTGTCTATCTAGGTAAACAGTTAAAGGTAACCCATCTAAGCTTTTGTATTTCTTATCGGCATGACCTAAGATTTACCATACTGGGTTAAAGGGCAAAACAAACTAAAATAGACAAACTTTTCAAATGTATCTTTAATATCTAGTGAAGTAATTATGAACACTTTCAAGTAACAGGTGAGAAAACCCCATCTACGTCAAATAAAAAGTGCATTACCATACATTTAACAACTTAAAACTGTCATCTATTATACGACACTATTTTTTGAAAAAGTTTAAAGCAAAAACTTAAAAATTTAATTATGCTTTTTAGTGTTTCTTTCATGTGTATGCAGAAGGTGACTATAAATCACAGCTACAGACACATTTCTATCTGCAACCCTACAGTTGAAACATACTTTTTAATGCACTCAACACCTATGCACATGTTCATTTCTTACCCTTTTCAAGTTTGCAATGTTGCCACCAGTGCAGACTATGATCAGGTCGTATATGCCTGCAGTCTGATCATGATCTGCACTTATCTGCTATTAAAATTCCTAAATTTTGAAAATTTGGCACCCCTATGAACACTAATGGTACTGCTAAATTTAAAGATGGACAAGTTCTATTTTTGGAAATCTAGTCCCGTAAGAACAAAATATCTTTAATTTCACCACTGTCCCACTGGAAGAAGCACTGACTCCAACATGGGTGAAATACCTTAATCATTATTTCAACTCTGAATCGACTTACCAGTTGTGAAGCTGTATTTAACGGGGCCGACTTCCTGTGCCTGCGGGGGCATTGAGAAAGTAACGAGGGGACTAGATTGAGTTCTGGCTAGGGGCCGATGATGACCTTTATGTCTTGGCTTCGATACGGCCAACAAAAGATGTTCACTTTCACGGCGTGTCAACTTATTTGTTATTTCTGACCCACTGTCATCCATTTTGGTTTCCTTGACAACGACGACATCGTTATCGTCTGCTTCATGAGCCTCCTTCATCTCCTAGTAAAACAAAACAATAAACATTACCATTTCTGACCATTTCGGACTGGTAATTTGCTTCTCGAAAAACACGTCTGCTTAATACCTTGAAATTCAAGTTTTGTAAAATTTGACATAGATTCATGATATATAGCTTGTACCAACTCTGATTGTAAATATTGGAATTTTCCTCCAATTATTTAGAAAGTTCCCCTCTCCCTTCTATATAAAGTAATAATTACCCGTATTTGAAAAATAGAACCAGTGTAGTAAAATCACGCAATCTGCTGATCATTTACTGCTATATATGGGCAAAACCTACCTGATCATGCATTGGAATAAATTCATTAAAAACAGCTTAACTTGAGAATTAATCCAATCAATATCAGAAACCAAAGCAGGAAAAAGATGGCTTTCTGTCATATAAAGAAGGTTAAATTTTTGTGTGATATTGAGTATTTCTTTATGATGTGCAAAGATGACCTCAAAAAGTCTGCTTCCTTAATTTTTATGGCCAGGCTGAGGGTGTAGATAAGGGAAACAGGAACACTAGACTGACAGTGTAGACCATAAGTGCAGATAAACTGGGCTGACAGTGTAGACCATAAGTGCAGATAAACTGGACTGACAGTGTTGACCGTAAGTGCAGATGGACTGGGCTGACAGTGTAGAGCATAAGTGCAGGGAGACTGGGATGAGTGTAGACCATAAATGCAGGGTGACTGGGCTGACAGTGTAGACCATGAATTCAGTAAAACTAGGATGACGGTGTGGTCTATGAAGGTAGGGAGACTGGGCTGAGAGCTTAGATCATGAATGCAGGGAGACTGGGTTGACAGTTTAAATTATGAGTGCAGGAAGATAAGTCAGAACAAAAGATGATGTAATTGCATTAACTATGATGCTCGAGGCCACAATGGTTTCACAGTCTTTCAAACGGACCAACTTACCTGTGCTAATTTTGCTTCTGTTTCTTCGTCAACATTTTCCATATGAGTTTTACTACTGGTCCGTTGTAACACTGTCTGTCGTATATGCTGCTTTACAAGAAATTTGTCTTTTAGGATCTGTTCTGGGTCATGTTCAATACCCGGCCCTGCCACGCCAGCCCGCTGCTGTTGTTGTTGTAACAATAGATTCTGTTGTATGAAAGGATGACCAATCGGTAATGGTGCTGACTGAGTGCGTCCTAATGGTCGATGTCTGAAATAGAGAACAACTTCCGCAATTATAGAATATCTATCAAACTTACCATATAATATCTTCTTCGAAAACAATGAATTCTATGGCCAAATTCTGTTACAGACAATTCATGAAGCATCTATGTATAGCATCTTTAGCCTTTGTTAACTTATACCTTTTATGTATATTAAAATTTACCAAACTCTACCTACCAGACACAGAAACTTTAGTCAAGTACGTTTCTTGTCCAGAATTTCTGCTTATTCAATAATTAAAGATACAGTCAAGGGAAACTCATGCAAAACAGCTAACCAAGTTTTATCTTTTAATCGCTATGTACATTGTCTTATTGAAAATTTACTGACTGAAAAGTGACCAGACTGCAGATCATGATCAGACTGGTTAAAAACAGATGTTGATCATGATCTACACTTAGTAGCTCAGACAAAATCACTTGCCGCAAGCAGTATTAATGTCAAAGTTCTTGTTTTCTAAACGAACTTCTGATTCGCGTTAAACACTATCCGTGGGTACAGTCTCTTCTAATCAGCCGAGGAGTGCTGAATCAGCAAGATGCCAGCAGATACATGTGCAGTAAAGTACAGAAAAACTTGATCGGTTTCTGCCATATTCTCCCCCGTTTATGAGTTTATTACTCAACATGCTCATAACCATCCAATCCTTTAAACAGCTCATACATTTCAAGGTGTGCCATCAGTTAATTACACAAAATCTCAATGCGGAGAGCACGATTACAGAGAAAATACTTTGCAATTAGCACAGTCTCTGCTATTTTAGAAATAAAATTACTTAGTGAGAGGGAGGAAAGCTATAATAAAAGCGTAATTTTTCTTCTAATAATATATCGACATGTTAGAAGAAAAGCGGCCGCATACATCACATACAAAATAACCCGCTAATCTTCTGCAATTTATTATCATTCCTAAAAAAGTGACGTGTTGACTAAAATACCCCAGGAATAGCATTTTTTATCATGTTAGTTCTTTGAACTTTCCATCCCTTCTTTACAGAAAAATCCCACGATTGTTTTAAATGTAAAATTGCTTGTACCCCTCTTAATGCTGCAACCGAGCATTATTTGTACAAAAAAACATTCCTTACGTTGCTTTTTAAATCGAAAGTACATACTATAACTTAAGCCCAGTAGTTTC
The DNA here is from genome assembly GCA_022818135.1 of Saxidomus purpurata. Lineage (NCBI taxonomy): Eukaryota > Metazoa > Mollusca > Bivalvia > Venerida > Veneridae > Saxidomus > Saxidomus purpurata. The sequence continues at coordinate 14,312,278 of JAFMSR010000013.1, read as the reverse complement.
ATTTTCAACGTCAATGCAAAACATATGAAATGCTTCCAAGCAACACTCAAGGCAAATGTTTTATAGAAGTATTAAAAGTAAATTAAAGTACTTGTTTTATATAGTGTCACCCCTATTTAAAGGGCCAGCCACTTTCTTTCTGAGTACATTAACCTCCCGATCCTATCCTTTTATACCAGGTAGGTAGGCATAGTTACAGAAACCAATTTTTCACTAGCTAACTGCTCACCAACCAGCCATATCAGAACGGATCCCAACTGGGATTCGAAACTTCGACCTCCCAGTCACAAGGCGGATGCCTAAACCACTAGACCAAGGGAGATGGTGTATTATTATGTAAACATTGCTTTAGATTAAATTATTCTGTAACATGAAAACTGCTTGCTACCAGCAAGGTAAATGTTATGATCTCATCCAAAAAGAAGCAATCTTACCTATGAATTCTGGCTTGGTGACTTTCTGATGATGACTGGGTACTGGTGGATGGGGGATAGGGCGGCCCTGCCAGAGGTGAGGGCTTGGTCCCTGAGGAGGCCCGCGCTTCTTCTATAGCCTTTAACTGGGCTGCCATCATGGATCGAGCTGAAGGATCTGATGGTGGTGGGTACTCACCATCAATTGCTGAAATAAACCAAAGTCTCATTAATTCGAAATCATATTTTTCAAGAACATTTCAGACAAATTGTTAATGCTGTTTATCATCATTTTTATAACTAAAACTGTCTATATGAGAGTGAAATTGGCTTAGAAGGTTGCCTGTATCTTCTTAGTCTGATATTAAACTTCCATACGCTGTCACATACCTGGCAATGATGGATGATACCCAGAAATTCCGGTACCCTGAAGACCCTGGCTGTTCAACGGGAGCCCTAATCTTGCCGCACCTACTGCACGCAGTTCCGCCTCAGAGTAATTTGAATGAGTTCCGTTACCACCCTGTATAGCAAAATAATGTCTTCAATACAGTGATTCTTTGATTTTAAATTCTATATTGTCTGATAACCAATGCCGAAATATCTACAATCATTGTAAAAAGCACAAAGAGAAGTGTAACCATGGTGACAATGATACTGAATATACAAGTGCTATATTATCCTTGAGAATGTCTTTGATATATAAGCAAACAGTATATATTCGGATCCGATAGCAAAGTTATACAGAATTTATATCATATACATGTACAAAGTGAAATGATATTTACCGCACTGGGAGGTCGCCCTAATGAGATATTTGGCATGGACGGTGATGTGTACAGGTCTGGATTAACATAACCCATTGTGTGATACAGAAGATATGGGTGTATATGCGTGTCCTGTAAAGACAAAACAATACGTGGGAATATGAAATACACAAGTTTTATACACACAGTTGAACCTGTGAACAAAGACCTCTCACTAGAAGAATTTTTGGTGGTCTTTGTTGACAGGTGGTCTTTGTTCACACATGTGTCCAAAATAGTTGAATTATGCAATGTTTCTTACTGCTGGCCTTTATTTTATTTGCAGGTAGGTGTTTTTTTTTTGGAAAAGGTCTTCAACATGTTCAACACAGATATAAACTGAATTTATAAAATTCTCTAAAACATAATTGAAACCTTTCTTGGGCAGTCAGCCACAGAATAGAACAGAACTTGCCATGTAAGCTGTGTATTTTCATTGAAAACTGGTTGTTGACAAGATTGGCTGCCAAAGACAGGTGACTGCTTTAAACAGGTGACCACTGACATATTTTCTTCTGTTGTTAGAAGCTGACAATTCCCCCTCGTTGTATTTACACTGTGAATCACCATATTCCTTTTATACAGCGAGTACAAAAATTTACAACAGTCAAACCTGTCTTAAGTGCCCACTAAAGCCATGTATCAAAAGTAGTCCCCTCCTAAATATAGCTGACTAGTTATTACAGAATAATTCAATTTAAAAACGGCAAATTAGAATATATCAGTTTTGGCTGTTAATGGCAAGTGACTACTAAATACAGGTGACTCCTAATATATGTTTGAACTAAATATTAATTTTCCTATTGGAGAACAACAAGAAATTTATTCCTAGACTTTTCACTAAGCTTTTGCCTATAAATTAAAACCTACATTGTACTAAGATGCCCAAAGGTGAAACTCTGTCCCAGTCAATCTAGCAACACTGAGCTAATTCTAAGACAAAAAAACGTCCATTTTTTCCCCCCTGACTTTTTTTTTTTCAAAATAACTGATATTTCTTTCACATTAACTGCAGCTGTTATTTCAAATTAAAAGATATCATTTCAAATTAACTGATACACAAATGTATATATATATATTTAAAACTACTGATATTGTTTTTGAGGTTTGCACTCTTTGACCTTTCAGAAACCAGAAATAAACACACACAAAAAAAAAATTTGAGACTGGATAATACAATTTACATGTACCAAGCACCGCCGCTGTTTTTTTCCCCCGACAACCTTACGCTAATTAAAGCATCTTAAACCAAAAATATCTCCGGTATAAACATCTTCCAGTCGCAGTGGTTATCCTAAGAAAGGCTTTTAATCAAACAAATAACTCAAGTGTTCCGACAGATTTAGAAAAACAATTTCTATTTCTGGAGAACCACATGATTGGCTTATCATTAACGGCAATCATCACAAAAAGTATTTCGAGATTCGATGATAGTTATTTCTTTTGGGCTATTTTTGGAGCAAAAGGGAAGATTATTTTCAAATTTTCCTGTTTTCCCTCTAGACTTTCAGGGTTTATATTTGGAAAATCATCTGTAAGGGGGAATGCAATTAATATCGAATGGCATTCAGAATTTCTGGAGAGTGGCAATTAAACTGGGAGAAAAAAAAATACCATACTTTCTCCTTCTATAACCACAGGAGATATATAACTTCAATCTAGGAAAGAGTTTGGAATGGCAATATTTCTCGACTTGGCATATCACGATTAACTATGACTGAACCAGTCACAATTTCAAGAATAATGGTTTTGAAAGAAATGAAAACTGCTTTCGCTCTTCATGAATATAGTTCATTAAAATCACTTCAAGTGACCTTTCTTTCCCCCCCCGTTGGGTTACACGCCCTTAACCATTGTTCCTGGCAAGTTCAGTACTAGACTTCCATCCTCGGAAAGTAACTGTCAACTTTCACACACAAGGAGTCAGATCAATAAATGGTTCTCAAACCCCTAATGCTTGTTTTATATGATTTCCGTTAAGTGACCTTGACCGCTCAACCACAAAGGTCATCCTATCTCTAGACAAAAACACTCAGCGAAGCCCTTCAGCTCAAGATAAATACGGTACAGGGAAAAATAACGGCAAATCCACGTTTCTGTGATGTTACACAATATTTCTTGTAACTGTTCTTCTAAGAAATAAAAATGTGACAGAAACACGCGTACATCATTCTAAAATATCTCTACATATCAACTTAACAATCAGTAAAGGATTTTATGTTATAAGATGACAAGAAAATCTGTATTAGACTCTATATAGATTTCTGATGGTTATTTCGGTCCCTCGCTCATCTTCAACTGTCATTCACATTTCTATATTTGACTTCAAAAGTTAATTAACGAAAGAAAAAGTGTCTTCTTAAAGTACATGAGACGACTGATTACATTAAATGCCAGTATAATCTACTTAAAACTTCTATTTGTGCGCGAGTAGGCAAATTTATTACATGCAAATCACATTATTCCATCCTGAAACGATCTGTTCTAAAGGTTACATTTCTGTTTCTAGAAAACGCCTCTTTAATAACAATGACTAGAATTTCATAACCAGACTGACATTTTATATCAGACAAAAGGAGACATAATTTAATAAGCAACTTGGAGGTGTCGGGTCCCTCTCGATAAAACTAGAGACACCAAATGCTGTTTCAATTTAACAAAATTTGTCAGATGCACACAGAGGGTTCCATTCAAGAGTTACTTTATTTAACTACATCTTTATAATAATTATAAAGTAATATTTACTTTAAGAGTGTATTGCAAAGATCCCTTGAAATAATAGCTGTGAAAAAAATAATATTTTACAAGGAACTTGCCAGAACTGTTTCTCTTAAGAGAGTTGATAAGACAGGCTTAAAGTCCCTACTATTCTCACAAAAGCTGGAAATTCCCATATTTTGCCTATCGAATAACAAAACAAGTACAACGGTTAACATAATGTGAAGATGAAGAAATGTTTGGTACACTGTAGGCCTACACTTACCTCTTTTAGATTTCCATTAGAAAGGGCTGGATGAACACCACTCGGTGGAGAATTGGGTCCTGAATCAGAATTGCTCCCACAATCAACTGCAAAAAAAGGGACCACTATTTATATTTGTGTAAACCTTAATTAAAAAAGGGTCGAGGAACCCCTTCTTCTGGTACTGTAGAAAGGACAATATTTGTGATGACTCAATTTTCACCATCGTTTGAGAATTCCCCACTTAGCTATTTAAAAATGTTCACGAAAGAATAAGTTTCCAAAGATTTATGAATAAGGAAGTCTCCTTTCCGCAAATCTCAAATTTGCTAAGAAGTCTGACTGCAATTGAACTGCAAAATTTCAGTCACACAAAAATTACCCATCTGACAGTTATAGTATTCTTTTTTGGAATTTAACTTTATTTATTGCTGAAACTTGGTTACCGAGCCAAAGTTAAAAAACAATTTTTCCGTAATCTCCTGACTTCGTTACATGACTGTATAGTTTGCATCATTACAATGTCTGATAGTTCATACCTTTTTTGGGTGATTACAACTCTATTGGTATCAGGGAGATGTTGACTTAATGTACATGACTGAAAAATTACTACTTTTTGGTAACAACTTAGTAATTCCCTGAATGTGTGACTACATACTATTCTAGATAACAATTCGGCTGCTTAAAGGACTGTGTTACATACATGTTTTTGTATGATTTGAGAAAGAATTTTATTGGGACTCGGGAGGTGCTCTTTACATGACTGAATAGTTTATTACTTTTTAGTCTCGTGACGCTAACTAAATGCTTTTGCATGAGTGAATAGTTAATATATTTAACAGCAATTCCAAATAATATGAAACTAATCTTTTTAAAAAAGTATCTATCTTGTGTTTTTACATGATCTTCAGTCAGTGGTTAACTGAAATTTGAAATTTAGGTTTGATTTTATTTCACTGTTTTGAAATTCCTGTACCAGTAATTAAGTTTTTCTTGAAGCAGGCACAGGTTTTATACCTCTGATGATGTCACAATTATGACATAATAACAGACAGTGTCGTAAGCAATTCTAAGTATCCTAACTTCAATATATCATGCAGATATTTTCTTTTGAGAAATATGGAAAATAAACAAAAGTTTGATGTGTTGTATCTCAATCCTTCTCAAAATCAAAGGACTGAAAGTAAAGATTCAACAAATAATTATCCGAAAAGAATGCCCATATAAATTTGTTTTGCCTAATTTGCCTGAGCCATCAAGAAGTTCAGTACATTCAGTATCACATGTTTTTTTCATTTTTTATAAAATTATGTTACATGTATTGCCTATATAAAACCAATGGAAAGATATGTAAAATATCAAAAATCACTCAATCTTACAGGTAGTGCAAACTTAACTGCTGCTTCCACTCAATCTTACAGGTAACGCAAACTGAACTGTCATTTCGTAGTAGCCAAAGTCATCAGGTGTGTATATCATCCTGATAATATTTTCTGTTGGCACCCCTTGAAATTGCATCACAGAACTATGGGTATTTTCTTTCTTACAGCAATAACAATTACAGATACAAAATAAAAAGTTTCTAGTACTAATACCAAATAAAAGTTCTCAGCATACAAAATGTATGAACAAGTACTCAGCAACAAGCATTTTTCTAAATGCCCCCATGACAGATCAATTTGAGAACCTGTACTCCCATTCTAATTGTTTTCCATTCTTTAGAGAACAGTGTAACCAAAATTCTTTCAGCTGAGACATGATACCTTTTTCAACCACTCCAGGACACACCACATTATATACTTTATGTTAGTTCATCTACTACAATTTCAAGCAATTTCAGTAACACACATATATTTCAAAATCAAAATGTTTCTTTAATTTGGTAAGGAACATTATTAGTGATTTGTATCTATGCATTTTCAGTTAGGCAAGCAGTCCTATGCTAATATATTTGCTACCAAAAATAACATTGTTAATCAAAACTTCTACAATAATTAACACAACAATCGAGTAGAATACGCGGAGATCTGCTTCTGAATGCAGTGAGGTACTTTTTGTTTTTGCCTCTGTTGTTTTGTTTCTTATATGTTTTGATGAATTTTTTGTTTAACCCGGACTCTTCAAATTTCTGAAATTTCTAGAATGGGCTCGTCCGTTCTTCAATATGGACAGTACTGTTAAATGTTTAAAGGGATGCTCAGTAAAGATTCATTGACCTTAAAGCGAACAGTGCAGAATATGATCAGATGGCACAGAGGTACAGTCTTATCATGATCTACACTGGTCACAAATGCAGACAGCATGGAAAAGTTTAAAAAATCAATCCCTAAAGTTACTTAAGTTTGTAGAATGTAAGGAAGCGCCCAGCTCATCTAGCCTGCATATTTCTTAATACACAAAACACTGTTTTTATTACTTTTTAAATATGCAAGTTTAGAGAATTCTCATGTACACTGAAGGTGTGTAGCTATGTTAAAAATTTCACAAGTTTTTTCCATTTATAATTTCCAATTAAATAATTATTTCCAATGAATTAAGATTATTTACTAACAGTGTATTTCTATCATATCATATTCTTTACCGACTGTTTATGTCCAATAAAGACTGCTTATTGATTATTTACTGACTGCTTATAGATTATTTACTGTTTATATCCAATAAAATGAGATTATTTATTGACTCCTTATAGATTATTTACTGACTGCTTATAGATTATTTACTGACTGTTTATGTCCAATAAATATGATTATTCAGTGACTATTTTATGCCTGTTTAATATAATTCACTTGCTATCATTCCTGCATCTATTTTTAATAGTGTGATATCAAACACAAAGAATGAAATGCGAATTTAAAGAGGCACACTTAAAACTAGATGTTTTTTTAAAATAACTTAAAAATGCTTAGTAGTACACATATTGGATTTTTGAAAAATGCATTTATTAATTATTCAGCAGCATTTAGCTTATTATAAACATTTTGAGAAATGTTCTGCTATTTGTCGAGTATGCCCCTTTAAGAATGCGCTAAGATTTTACAAATGTTGCATTTTCCTACCATTTGTGCCAGATTTCCTGCCAGCGAATTTAAATGATATCGCAGTAGTAGATTTATCTACGGACTTGGCAATAATTCTCACAAATTTATTGTTCTCATGCTTATTTCCATATCTATTAATAGATGTTGCAAGTGTTTCTAAAAATAGATGGTGGAAGTGTAACAAACAAAAAAATATAAATAATCATAAATAACTTGGAATGCATCTTTATCTACTTATTCATTTATTATGCATATCTTACCATTATATTTTTCTAGTAATTATTTTCTGCACATTCTGTTCCAATTCTTTGCAAAAAGTACCACAAATATAGTCTATCAAAATAATTTGCATCAACAGAGATGGAGGGAAAATATGTCCGCATTCGTTTTATCACACGCAAAAAAAATAAATTGTCTATTACGTCTATGCATATAGGAGGTAACAAAACCAAACGTTTAATTATCAAAAGAACAGCTTATATCATCTCGAAGCATTAAATGCATGTAGCAGAAGTGTCTATCTCTATAACTCATAATGTTTCATTCAAGTACTAATCTGGCATTCTAGACTGTGCAATTTCGCAGATCATTATTATTCTCTCTCGTCAAAATGCACGAAATGTATTTTCATCACCTTTTCTTCGTATTATTAGGCTTCCTAGAATAGTTACAGATAAACAACAAATCTATACACTGCATGTGGAACAGTAAATAGTAATCTACTAATTTTTTTTATTTCGCCTCGAGGAAATATTTGGAATTCTTTTCATATTTCAAGAGTACTGTAACAAACAGAAAACATCAAAAGACTACCGGGGATGTTTTATAATCACAAAGTGCCGGTTTGATAGGAAACAGATATGAAACTTTTACAGGTAGTATTTATGTAATAATGGTATACCGTATATTGCCCAATAAGAGTACCTCTTTTTATTAGTTCAGAAAAAAAAATTGAAATTCACCCGAACACATAAAGTGTTGAGACAGTGAAATCGAGTCCTTAAATACGAAGTAAGTGATGCAGATCATGATTAGCGCGCCGAGCTGTTTGATCATGATCTGCACTGCTTTTTATTCAGTCAGTTCATTTCTACTTGGAAATCAGCATTAGCTTCCATTGAAATAAATTCTTTAAAACTGTAAAATACTAAAATACTTGGCTTGTAATCAATTATTACAATTTATAAAGGCAAACATCAAATAATTCATTTCTAAATTTCACTCCATATGATTTTTTGCTCTTCTTTTCTTTTGATGTCTAAAAACTATCTTGCATTGGTTACATTTACTGGACAAAATACGGTATGAAAAAAAAATATTCATGATAAAAATCAAATCTACGTCCCTGCCAGAATTTTAATAGAAAGCCCCCCTGCTTACTTTTGAAATACAAAATGAAACATTATGAGTCAAACTCTAAATCTAAAGCAGTACAAACTATATTTTGATCTATTATCAACATGACTTTCTGCAAGTTGCATTATGTTTTATACATTATTTCTGAGTATTTCATACATGTAATTTCTGAATTTTTTAATGCTTAGTTTCTGAATTTTTTATGCAACTTTCTCTTAATTAATGCACAAATTCATGTGCAAACATAATTGTAACAAGCTTTCTTTGTTTTTAGAATCTTAATTAAATTAATTTAGCATGGTAACGAAGTTGTTTATCTTTTATCTAATGAAAGAGGCATTGACCTAGCTCTAAATATTAGAAACAGATATTTGCCATGATAATTTTCTGCAAAATTCTGAAGTTCTCCCTCTCCCATTCTGTACACACATTATTTCTGGAAATCTGCTTTGATTTTCAAAACTCAATGCAGCTCTGACTGATGGAAAAGAAATTTCCTACAATCTGGAATAATTTCTGTACAAATAAAGTATATAAAACTACTTCTACAGCTCAGAGCTTTGTCCATTAAAGTTCTTTGTTCCAAGGAATGAAGAATAAAAGATGAATTTTTTTTTATTTCATGTTTTTTTTCGAGAAATTTCATTGGTACATCAGTAAAACCAGTCTTACTCAACTATCTGGTATAAACAGGGAAAGTACATCATACCCTGCACAGTCACATGGTCCCAGTCACATTAAACGTAGAGTGGAAAATCTCGTTTAAACTGCAACCTGCTTTAAACCAGTATGATCAAACGGTCCCGAAGCATGCGGGATGTGACAGTATTCACTGTATTTACAGCATTGTTGCATACAAAAAAAAGCAACTGGCTTGTTTCTATCATGGTACTACTGTATCGTATTACATATTATTAACACCATGTAAATATTGTACCTCCATATTTTGTCTGTTTAGTGGACCATTTTCTGCATAAGTTTTTGGACCATGACTGCCAGATAACTTATTTTTTATTTTGTAATAAATTTCTATTTCGAAATCACATCCAACACTTTAATTACCTTTGAAAATGTCACCATGATTTTGTCAATTTTGTCAATAGTCACCCAAAATTAAAACGTTTAAGGCAAAAGCAACTTTCGCCTTTTGTGTATATCCCATTTATATACACCAAATATTCAAATGATATAGTGCATTAAATATATCTTAATTGATCGCTGCCCACCAAACTGTTGTAAATGTAAAAAAAAAAAAAAAAAGATCCAGATAGAACAGTTTTGCTTTAAAATTCTGTCCTAAACTGCACACTTCATGAAATTTTTCTGAAGAAAATTTAGAAATTCAAGAAACGACCTGACTTAAACAGCAACTTCTCTTACCCTTGAACATTTGTTTCATTAAAGACAAAATAAAATACCATTGTGAGTTCAGTAACATGCTGTAAAATTTGGAAATTTACCTTTTTTCAAAATTATTTCATTATTTATTACCAGAACAACTTTCTTTTATGTACAAGAATAATCAATTATTATGTTCCAAAGAAAAAAAATTGAGTTGGGGCCAAAACTAAGGATTATGCAGCAAAGGTACCAGAATCACTTATTGTCAATTTATCTTGGCCTAACTTAGCCCTACTTTTGATGTTATGAAACATTAAATAAACCGGTTTTATTTCTAGAACATTTCTATCCAGAGCATAACAATCTTTAAACACATCTACAGCCAATGCCTCTTTATCTTTTGTGCTTGCATTAAAATGATTAAAGTCACTTTACTTTTTTTTCTACATTTCATTTCATAATGTTCAATAGATGTTACAGGACTGCTTTATTAGTTTCAACCTCATTTGATTTCCATTTTGTAAAAGGAAAAAGTCCGCTGGTTTGGAAAATGATAAGGTACTATTTTCAATACTGCATTTTATATCTTTAGAACCTCAAGCGAACAGATCTTATCTTTTTAACACCTGCTTTTCACAGGTTCAAATAATTCTAAAACCTTTATAGTTGCGATAGTTTAGATTTGACAAGATAACGAGCATTTTTCGCTTTTTTTTTCACTTTAGGTAAAAGGAAGTTTCTGCCAAAAATTCTGGCAGAGACTGAGCACAGGTGGCGCCACTGGCACGTGAATACGTACTTGACAGAGGAGTTTTGCGTTTAAATAGGAATCCCTTATCTCGCCGCCGCAGGATGGGACTCTGGGTAATGCGTCGCTCCATAACCTTCTGTTTTAGCGCCGAGCGTACCTTTAAATTGGGTTCAGACGCTGAAAGCAAGAACAGACATGTCAAACGATCAAGCTCAAACAACAGTGTATCAAACAACAGTGTATCAAACAACATGCAACAAAATGTCAAAGACCTTCATCCACACACTTACTACATATATGATTACACAACTAAAACTGCAACTATTGATTTTATGCTTCATAATGTGGAGAAAAAAATCAATAATGCAGAAATGTGTGTTAAATTTTGAAATGCAAAAGTTTAACTCCAATTTCTTTATTTTTGACTTGTTGGTGAGTGTAAAATTCTTCAGGTGTATAAGGGTCTTTGTCATTTAAATTTTGTTGTTTTCTCTTTCTCAACTATCTAAAATCTATTGCAGAAGGATAACTTCAGTACATAGACATTAATTTCTTGCCATTTTTGTACAAAATTAGACAATGTTGTTTACGTACCAAACACTAATTGTCGAAAGTAATTTTCTATCTTGCACGTCCTGTCTTGTCAACAAACACTGTTGACAGTCAATAACTTTTCCAAGGAAAATTTTATGATACCGTATTTGTCTAAATAAGTGCACACACACTGACATTTATAGCCTACTCCAAGAAAAATGTCTGCACGATAAGGCCACGTCTAACACAAAATATCAATACATGGATTTTTTAAGACTTTGAGACTATCCATATTAAAGCTACGTGATTGATCTGAACCGCCAATGCAGTTGAAATGGCGAGAAAACTGCATCCCCCTTACCCTACTGGAGAATAACATCCAGGGGACATAACTCTGTTATGATATTACAAGCAAATCTTATAACACTTTTCATGTCATATTAATCCTAATAGTCTTACACAGTATGGCTGGGAGCTTATCTGCTCAAGCTGTATGGACTGAAAATTTTCAAAGGGCCATAACTCAAAATATATTTTTGTTCCTACTAACCTTTAATTTCAAGGCTCATTTCAATGGTACATAACTCTTCTAAAACCAACCATACTAAACCATAAGCAGGCCTTAATACTGATCATACCTACACGGTAATGTTGGGAGTCTTACGGACATGATTATCTGTCACAGTGGTGTGATCTAAACTACACAAATACGGTATCACTGAATTAATAAATCATAGCGGGTTTTTTTTCAAAATAAAGCTATCCTACTACCATTGCAAAACATTCCTTCCATTTCAAGTTTTTTGAAAATGCAAACGTTATGGAAAAAGAACTAATTTTGCATACGAGGAATGTAACTGAAAAGTAACACACTTTTCCATTTTATTTCTAGCCTAATGGTATTTCTTCGAATCACTTCCCCTTGCTAGACCTACTGGCCCATCATCTACAGAAAAGTTTCAGTTGCCTAGTGGAGTATTTCATTAATATTTTGGTCTCCCACTTTTGAAAGAAATCTTTACAGTGTAGCCAAATTGTCCAGGAAAGGACAATCAAAGTACAATTTTCAGACTTTTTTCATACAAGGTTATATTAACGTGTGATAAAATAGGCAACAGCTTTTCTGTTGATATTTTGGACTTTACTAGTGGTGCCCTCTTTTCCCTATTTATGTACATGTACTTTATTACATAAAAACTTCAATTAACAGTTATTCTTACACACGAATGTAAAACCTTTATTTAGCTCATAATTATTCAATTTAACAACTGATCACAATCTGTGATTTTTTTTACACTAAACTGGGATACAAAGCCTATTTTCTTTTATGTGCTAATATACATGGTTCTATTTAGGGTAGAATCTTTAGCGATACAAGTTTTGAAAACAAAAACCGAAAGCGTTGTTATTTTTCTTGCGTAATTTCTGCCCGTCCTTTGCCGATTCTGTCAACAGCAGTCGATGATTAAGGGAGCGTTGGTCTTTACTGCTAAGTGATTGTATCACGATTATCACATCATATGCTTATACAGCAGAGCTATTATTGCATAAACAGTTCAAAGTACAAATCTTCCGACTTTAAGAGTGTGCAAAAACACCCTACTACTCGAGACATTCTGTCTTACTTAGCAGACATTCCTTTTATGCAAAGACATCTATAATTCATGTTGCAATTAGTAAAATTAACATACATTTTAGTAATTCTAACTAACACAATATCACAACTCGCATTTTTCAACGCTCTACGGAGCATTTCTCATTCAATGTAACGGATATGAACACGTAAATCTACATGTAATTTTGTACTTTTGCAACTGTTCAGCATTATTGAAGCTGAAACAAAAATAAATCAATGCAACAAAACCATGCCCGGTGCTTTTAAAGAGAATAATGATGCTAATGATGTCAACATTGATGATGATGATTTTTTCAAGATGATGATGATGATGATAATTATGTTACAAGAGGAGGTGAAGGGTGGAAACTTTGATGATGACATTTTATGGTGATGAAAATCATCATCATCATCACCATGACAGACATTTTGATGATGATGATGATACTTAAATTTACACAAAAAAATCATCATCAACATCATCCCCCTTATGCTAATATTGAAAAAAAATGATGTAATTCCTTGGAACATCAGGGAAAAAAACCAACTAGAAAGAAAACACTAGGCGGTCTACTGCCATAATAACCTTGTTACATGATGAGAATAATGGCCGACAGAATCGATATAATCATGTGAATTATTGAGTACCTTAATTAAATTGTCACATTAATTTTCATTTACAGACCTCCTAGACAGGACAAATCAAACATTTTTTAAAGACCACATGGCAACAAAAAGGATAAAACATAGTGCTGACATGATCTAAAAACTGACCAGAAAACTTAATTATTTATGCATGACATTTTCTTTGTTTGAATTTGATTTATTAAATCCAATAACAACAGAGTAATGGACTTGGTGTGTTTATTTAAAGACAACACTTAAAACTGTACTTGCGTATGACTCAAGTTTTATCTAGGACAAAGGTTTGTAACTTGACGTACATTCTAGTAACTAGTGATCTACTAAGTTTTGGACACCCAGCCCTCACCCGCTACTTGGGCGTCCTATTCGCTAATCTGTAGTGCTAAAGCATTTCCGAGTTCAAACAATAAAAGCAATGCAAAAAAGAAGCTGTTTGTTTCAAATTCCAACCAAAAAATAAAAATAAAATCGATACAAAATATAAAGTAAAACCTCTGCAATATGCATAACTGTTTTGTAGAGTACAAAAATACCAAATCTGTACCAGTTGCAATAACTGGATTGACCTACCGGTATTCAAAGATAATGAAATTAACTCGTAAGATTATTTTCATCCATATAGGCCTAACATAATTATTTCCTGAAAATGCCATTACTGACACAGCAACACCCACAAAAAAACTTCTGGAACAAATTTTGCTATGGATTCTTTTGCATTTTCAAAGTCTTGATTAATTGTGTAATGATCAAGTGAAGTAACAAAACAATCTGGTATTCAATTTGAGCCTGGGCTCACAACTAATGCATTCAAATAGAGCAGTGTTAAGTAATGGAGAAATAGTTCACTAATCAACTAAGCCTAGATTGTTGCTCCCACTCGTGCATATACACCAGCAAAAACAATTGTTTCATTGAATCTTTAGGCACCTATTTCTCTTTTCGGCCATACTGGGATTTTAAAGTTAATATTTCTTACACCCCCATTTATATGCTCATGACGTATTTCCCTGTTCTTGACACTCCAATCAATCAATGTATAAGTAACACCAAACAATTTGACATTGGTTTTCTTTTTTCCCCTCTAAGCCTAACAGTGCTTTAAAGAAAGAACTTTCATCTAATTTCAACTTGCATTTTCCAGTAATGGTCTGATTTATGACACAGACAAGATAAAAGGGTTCTTGTCCAGTCATGTTTTACCAACGCTCTTACCTGTTTTTCTGAGTGGGAAATCGTCATCATATTTTCCGAGAAGAGTGTGACTGTACGGTGGTGATAAGCCTGTAGTGGGTGGGGAACTCTGATCCAATGGCCTGGAAAAAAGGAATGGTACATGGATATTCAAATCAAAGTCCCCAATCAACAAGCTGCTGGGAAGGATCATCGTTTTTCCACCGTATTTACTTTTATCTAATCCTTGCTATGTTGATGACTAATGATACGGCTTTAACAATGCGTAAGAACACAGTACCACTAAACAAGGTTACTCATAATACTTGCAAAACATTTTGCAAAACCTCTCTGTTAGCTTAAAATCAATTCAACATCTTTTCACTTCGCCAGTAAGCACATTTGCACCAGACATGTAACCTTGCCTGGTACATCTATACAGAACAATAACCCCTTTTTTCCCTGAATTTCAGTATTTTAATTGCTGTAACAGCTTTCAACTTTGTCAATATAATGACTATGCCGTTCTTCTAATGTATGGAGAATACGATAACCTGTTAACAGCTGTCAACAAAAATGTACCTATTAAGCCCTGCTGATTTTACTTCTGCAGTCAATGTAAGAAGACGCAGCAATGTTGTTGACGCTACTAAGATTTAAAGCATCATACTGTTTGACATGTCCTGTCCCATACAGTCCAGTACAGTCCAGTCCAAGTCACTTCCACTCGAGTCAGGCCACAAATGTCGAAAACTGGATTTTGGGCTCAAATGTTAAATCATATATTATAAGTAACTTCCTTACAATTTATAATTATGCGCAAATTTTACATAATTTTTACTTGTCTCTTGCTTTACTTTGTCTTCCTTTAAAACAGTGCAAGTACATTGATACATTCAATGTTTTTCGTTTCGAAAAGACCAATATGTGTGGATTTTAAGCTTGTCTGTTTTCTGCCTTCAATGCATAAAATGCACAATTCTAAAGCCTGTTTAATTCAAACAGGCTTTAGAACTGTGCATTTTATGCATTTTTCTTTGAAACTCTGATTTCTCATAAATAACATATTTTCAATTTCTCACTTGCCATAAACACACTCCTGGCAGTTGGAATCATTACTTATGTTCCAGATTCTAACCCACAATATCATCCTCATTCTTTACAATTGTTTACTCAAACTAGCACTGAAATAGGTGAGTTCGTGATCCAAGAATTGATTTTGTTCCATAAAGGAATACAATAGTATTTACAAAGAATGACTCAAAACAAAGTTCTTTTTCATGATATCTGGAATTATCCATTCTTGTCAATTGCCATTGTTCAAAGAATCACACTCGACGACCATTGGAAAACAATCGCAGATGTAATCATGGGATAGCTTAGCAAAAATAGATTCAACAACAACAGCATACATTTTTATTAGCAGAATGATACGTTACGGAAATCGACCGGAAAAAAACGTCACAAGTCTTTTAACGAAACATTTGTACGAAAACAAAAACATCTGAAACGGCAACTTAGTACGACCTTGAACCTGTTATTATTAGTATGAACTTAAAAACTATTTTGAAGTGACTGACAAGCAAATGTTGTATCAGGGTTTTCTCTATTTCTGACTGCCAACCTCTTGAGACCCAATTATGCATTCAGTCTGATCATGATCTGCACTGTTTGCTATCTTGGCAGCACACTTTTGACATTAATGGTGCCATGAACACGGCAATGGGGTTACAATAAGAAGTCAGTAGAAAGCAGAGAAGAAACCAGCAGGAATCTCCCTTTCTAAAAGATCTTTTTCATCTTTTAATTCATTTGGTCTATGTTTCTTTTCTTTCCCCCTTCAAAAAAAGCAGCCATTTCTCCAACATTTCGGTTATTTACAGGTGGGCAGTTTACTTAACTATCCCTTATTTTATTTTTATACTCATTTATTCATTCTCCATTGCAAAACAAGTTCTTCGAACTTAGATTTACCGCTCTCAAGACTCAATCCAGATGAAATTAATCCAAAATGTGGAAGTATCTGTGTCTTGCCTAAGGACACAACCACCATGGCTGTCCTTTCAAAGGACAGATACTAGACTCCCACCGTCAGGGGCTGCAAATTTCCTAACAGTAACAAGGTCAGTATAGATGCTATGACCTTGAATTAATGACATTATAGTGATTTGAAATTCGGTGACCTCAAAATTTTAACAGAGGCGGATCAAATAAAATATGTAAAGACGTAATGTATTAGTTCTTTCTGTACAAAATCCATTTATTATATTGCTCTTTTATATCATTTACACCTACCTTTTCCTATCGTGTTAATAATAAATTTTAATGGACAAGTACTTTTACAGAGCCTGAATGGTATTTACGTCAATTTATGGTTTTTTACACAAATATAAATTTTAATGGATACCTAATTTGCATGAAAGAAAAGAGGATCAAGTCATGTTGACATTAGCAATTAACAAATGCTACAGTTCCCTTCAAAAGTCTTGTCCACATCATCTATTTTGCATTATCGAGTTATGTTGACATTAGCATTAAAATGGAATGAAAAACAAATTGTAGGGTTAGCGCATGAATGTTGTATCTCATATACAGTAAAGAAGAGATACAACATTAATGTGCTAAGCCCACAAAATGCTACAGTACCCTTTCAAAAGTTTTGTCCATGCCCCTATTTATGTCAATTTTTTAATAATACTATTTTATCCCTCTTCGAGTTATTTCCCTCTTCGGAACAGAATTATCAGGCTAGAAATGTTTGCAACTAGTCAGTACACCGACTGACCTACCTGTGGGTATCAGATCAATATCAGTTTCATAAACATGCTTGGGTGAAACTCGCACATGGAGGTTCTCACCTATTTATTGAAGTTACTGAAACATCATCCTCTTACATGACATCAAGTTCAGATTAGAACTATTTGTGGGAAAAATCAGTTTCTTTTTAAGAGACTGGTTCCAATTTGGTATGGTAATGGTTTTTATAGATTCCTATACTCTCATCAAATTTGACACGCAAAGTGACAGTGAAACTGGAGCCATCAACCCATGAGTATTGCAATGAATGTGTCTAATGGATTAATATGAAGGCTTGGCTTTGAGGAATGTCCAGTCAAGACAGCTGGTATGGATTGTGGAAGATTTGGTCGCGATCATTAGATGCCTTTTTGGGAGATCGAAGAATGACCCCTGGCATGGAATGTGTAAAGTTCAGGCAAGAGCCTAGTGGGGTTTGTGAAAAAAAGCTAACTTTGACCCCTAGCAGTCTGCAAAAGGTCTTTATTAAAAACCCCTGTCAGGGTTTAAGTTTTGCTAATCCATTTTGCTATTATGAGTACTGTTTAACCCCATCTTCAAGTGAGCTTGAGACTTTTGGAGGGTACTGTATATTGGCACTGGATACAGTGCAACAACTGTTGTACAGATACTGCGGGATGCGGTCCATTAAAAAACAATCACTGAATGAAAACCATCAGAATAAAATAGATCTTTGCGGCGAGCCAAGCAATCTACTTCATGCTAAATTACGTGTAAAGCGTATTTTTAGTGCCTTCAGAAAATAGTGAAGTACTTCCTCATTCATAAAAGTACTAGCTTCGCCTGCATTCTTGATAATTATATTTCTCTATTTAAGTAAAATAACCTCTTCTGTGGTTATCTGATATCTTTTTTGGTGTGTTTAACAGCATCTGCACGGTGCAATCACGATCTGCACTGACGGCTATTCAGACTGTCAATTTTTTAAATGACCACCCCTTTGAGCATCTAATGGAATTGTCCAACTTAAAAGATGGACAAGCCCATTGTTGAAATTTAGCAAATTCAGGGTAAAGCAGGTGGACAACATGAAACTGAAACACTGAGTTCGTAATCTCTGATACTAAAGCTGTTTCATACATGTATAATCACCTTATAATAAAAGTTATTTTTAGACATAAAACTGGTGGCCATCTTTTGGAGGTTACAATAGACTCCAGATATAATAAATTCCTTGGGACTATTTAAATTTATTCCTTATATCTGGAGTCTGTTTAATCCATATAGAATTTTCACATTAAATATAAAAGCGGGAAAAAATCTGGCCAAGAAAATTTGTTCCATTTATGTGGAATTTCTTAATATCCTAAGTCATTATATACGGAGTTTACTGTATTCAAAATAAAGGTGATCACCGACAGATGTTTTACTGTATGCAAAAATCATACCAGTGTCTAAACTGTGGCGGGCTGTTTCTAACCGCTGCCTCTCGCTGTTTCTTAGACAAAACAAAATCTTGCAGTCTCTGTTTTACCTCTGTCGATGCAACTGCACCTGCAAAATACGTAAACAAATACTTGAAATCAGCTGTTTAACAAGAGCTAACATTTCCTGTGCAACTGGTTGCCATGTTACGTTTTTTTTTTGCTTCAAAGAGGACTTCATTATCGCTTGATTGTTTCCATTTTGGTATTTGGCCCAGACGATTCTGTAAATGACAAATGTAAACTATCACACTACCAGACAGATAAAGAAAACTATTCTCGAGTAGGAAGCATCAAAATGACGTTTTGAAACACATTGTTCCTGGAAGGGAATAAGAAAAAAGGTCCCAGCGTATGATCGCAAGGATGTACTTTTACAGCCCTTAACTGTAATAACTAATACTAAAATATATTCTAGTTTCCTATATATTTCTTGTCTGCTGCTGTAGGATTTGTTCTTCTATGTGTAAGTCTGGCCTGTTGGCGAGTGCT
This sequence comes from Saxidomus purpurata, assembly GCA_022818135.1. Lineage (NCBI taxonomy): Eukaryota > Metazoa > Mollusca > Bivalvia > Venerida > Veneridae > Saxidomus > Saxidomus purpurata. The sequence goes on along the minus strand of JAFMSR010000013.1, from coordinate 14,292,914 downwards.
GAGTTTGATAGTGTTAAAGGAAAACAAAATTGTGTGTTTCGGATCCCCTTGCCCGTCAAGTCAGCAGGTTTCATTTTTATTTTTTTTCCTTTTTTGCCTTTTTTGCTCTAAAACACTTTGAATTTTTTTTTTTTTTATCGTTTGCTTATACAAAAAAAGGTGGCAGTTGGCAGAAAAAAGTTAAAGCAACCCAGGAGACTGGGAGACCCAAAATACATTTTTTTTGCATTACGTTATCTTTTTCGTAAAAGAAAGAAATCAATGTAAGCATGTTAAATACAGGCAACAATTGTTGGCACAAGAATCTCCTAAAACCAGGCTGACTTTGTTCTGTCAGATATGATATAATCTGTAACAATGTATTAATTATCCTTACAGAGCCTGTCAGTTTAATTAACATCTAGTTAATGTCATTACTGAACACGACAATTATAGCCTTCACAAAAACCTAATTTACCGTGTAGCAATTCTTACTATCTTCCTACTTTCTTCCATCTTTTTCACAATGTATTTAAGTAATTTAATTGAAAACAAGGTCTTTATACAACAATGAAATAATCCTATACACTTGCCCCCACCCCCTAGGTCAAAGGTTGTATACCTCCTCTATACTGCTTGAAATATTGATTTAAAGGGCTCAAAGGGTCCACTGATGCTTAAGCTGTGAACGAGATGGTTCAACAAAACGGATTACTATTGCTGTTACCGGTTTTAACAGTACAATGTGTGTGCCGTATTAGCAGTGCTTCAGCAGTCTGTAGGCGGGCAATTTCCCACAAATCAGTCTGGTGACGGACCAGTACCAGATCCCCAGACTCCCCATCCTAAACTGGAACTTGCCAACTTCTTCACATAAAATGTCAGACCTCTATAGTGCAGCCTGAACCCATGACCCGTAATCACCGACATTTTTCTTAGCGATCTGACGCAATCTCAACCGCTCAACCACAGAGGCGGGTTGCTCATATATTCATGAAGCACCAATTGACTGAATTTATGAGAGGAGCTGTTAACAGACATTAAAATCATTAAATATAAACCAGGGATGACTGGCTCTATGGAAGCTATTCAAAAGTAGAAATTGCTTTTATTTCAATGGTGAATTATAGTCTTGAATATTTTATCACTTGAGTAGGCTCATAATATGTTTTCTAGTGATTATATATTTATATACCAATTTAGAGTACAACGCTTCACTCATTTATCACCTATAATGTTCCGCTTTTGTAGTATTTAATACGAGACCTTAAGTTCACCCAAGCGAATGGATTTAGAATCCCTGTCAAGCAAGGCCAGACGTTTCACACTTTTTGGAACGCCTCAGTCCTGGCTCTGTGCTTATAAAACATTTTTCATGCTCAGTTACATTTGAGCTCAAAACAATTTTAACTTCTACTTTTTGTGCCATTTCAGTGGCCCTCTAGAGTCATGAGGCTTTTTTGACCCTTACTTTTTTTTTCTAAATTTCAATTTCTGTACCCCTTTTCTTCAGTTATAAACATTATCAAATGCACCTAGAAAATTGCTTAGATAAGATTTTGCACTTTAGTTACAACACATATTTACGCACAACTTTGATGAACTGAAAAAAAACTGAAATTGGCAACCTTTGCTTTGGTGCAAATGAAAAGCAATGACTCCACTTGAAACTTTTATTTTGACACTATAAACCACAAAATTTACATAAAATAACCATAATTTTTCTATTAATAAAATACTGAAACATCTGAGGCTGTATACGTACTTCTTAATTTTAATATCACTGACATCAGGAGCTATTTAAGTGCACATTAATTTTGTGGCTTCTGTGTTTCCAAAGAAAACAATACCATGAATTATTTAAACCCATAAAAATGTGTTGATTATAGCTAAAGTACATGCATCATGGTTTTCATGAATTCATTCTGTTTCGGCGAAGAAAAGTGACTGTTGTAGTACGTTCCTCAAAACACGTGTAAATTTAATGAACAACACACTTATACCTCCGCAGGGAGATACATCTTAACAAAGTTAAAATGGGGCAATGATTACATACTGTAAATACGGTTATATTCGTAATGTTAAATTTTTGCCGTTATCGTGAATTCCCTACGTCACACTTTTTAAAAATTCTCGGGAAAGATTAATTTCACATAGATTTACTATGAGAGAATTGTCCTTTCATGAATTAAAATTTGCAAAAAAATGTTTGTCTACTCGCAAACTGCAAAACATTTTGTGACAAAAATTACCCACTTAATGAGAAAATAATTTATACCCAAGACTGAAAGCAACCCAGCAAATACAACCTAAAGAGGCAAAATGACTCTAACAGCTCCCTGAGCTACTCAGCCTCAACTTGTTTTGGTAGGGCATACTGATATACACTGGGGCCGCAGAGTAATCTGTCAGTCATTTTTATTATAAGTCACATTATTAGAATTATAAAACAAATTAAACGCTGCAGTTGCCTATGCTCCTTTGCACTTAATTTGTTCCTAATTTCTAATATATGCTCTATAACCGGAATACATGCAAGTAAAAACTTAAGCCTCAGACAGATGCAGACATTTTACAGACTCACTGAAAATCTGGCTTTGATTAAAATAATCACTGCCGTTCTGTTATCAGATACAATTTGAAAGTATAGTGGGATTATTTCCAACATTTGAACATAACACAGATCCATTTATCAACAAGTCATGGAGCTAAGTGATACTATCTTAACGTTTTCATCTTTATTTTTCTTCTGCAGCAAATTCAAGAGAACTTTGAAAATCTTTTCAACCACTTTTTTCCCTCTCATTTGCAGCTTTTGAAAATAAGAGGCCAACTGTTAAATAGTCTGTAATGGGAGAAACAAAGTGTCTATTGCCTTTACTTAACTAATTCTTTACTTTCTATTGGCCTTTCAAAAACTATTTGTGGCTTGTTACGTAGACAGACGGTAGGGGGTGGGGGAGCGGAGGCTCTTTTCTTGACATCTACAGATAACAAAACACTTACTTTCTTCCTCTTTGTTTTTGTTCTTGATCTGCGAGAGTCGCGTTTTCTCGTGGATTTCTTTTTCAATCCTCTGTCGCTCCTCTAGTTTCTGCTGCTCCGCCAGGTACTCTTGCTGCTTCTGTATCAACACCAGTTGCTATGGAAACAGAAATTAGGTCAAGGTCAAATATATAAGTATAGTTCAAGGTCAAATTAATAAAATATCTTAGAAATTAGGTCAAGGTCAAACACAAGTATAGTTCACGGTCAAATTCATAAAATATCTTAGAAATTAGATCAAGGTCAACTATAAGTATAGTATGAGTATATAGACAAGAGCTGTCCACAAGACAAAAAGCCCAACAATTGTGGGTGCTTGCTAATAAAACAAAACTTTTATCAGTATAATAAATAGCAAAACAAAATTCTTAGTCAAAATTTTCAAAGTCAAACAAGGGCCATAATTTGCACTAAATTTAAGCAAGAGTTATCTGTCTTGACAGAATGACACCCCTCAAGACACAATTGAAGTTTGAAGTCAATATCATGAGTGGTTACTGAGATATGTGTATAATGGTACCTTGCATGCAAAACTTTAACCAAATTTTCAAAGTCAAACAAGGGCCATAATTTGTACTAAATTTATACAAGAGTTATCTGACTTGACTGTGTGACACCCCTAAAGACATTAATAAATTTTCAAGTCAATATCATAAGTCGTTACTGAGATGTGTGCATGATAGTACCTAGCATGCGAAACTTTAACCAAATTTTCAAAGTCAAACAAGGGCCATAATTTGTACGAAATTCACACAAAAGTTATCTGACTTGATTGTGTGACAACCCTAAAGACATGAACAAAGTTTCAGGTCAATATCATAAGTGGATACTGAGATATGTGCATGATAGTACCTAGCAAAACTTTAACCAAAGCTGCAATGCCGAAGCCACCGCCGACGCACAAGTGACTGTAATAGCTCTCCATATTCTCCTAAAAATGAAATGTGTTGCAGGCTTATGATATTAACTTACTGAAAATGGAGAATAATTAAACTGCCTGTTCATATGAGATTTTATGACAGCAGACGGCACTCCTGTGTCTGCCTTAAAGCTGGCTTGCTTCAGCATTGGAGGTCACAGTATTTAATTTGACACCAACTTATATGCAGAAATAGTTACTAGAAACCAATGATAATGTCAACATTTGATCCTAGACAGTGTAATCTTTACATCATCATGGATGAACTACCCACCCAAGTATGTCTAAATATTTCATCACTCTGAGCCCCTTTTCTATGTTCTAGCATTATTAGTGATTCTAATGAAGATAGTTGGCAGTAAATAAAATAATGATGTAATATCAGCTGATGATACTGGGAAAATTTTAGCATCTATTTCCTAGAAACATTTTCAGCTTTCTACTTACCAGTAAATGATGCAAACACTGATGGAAGGTGCATTAATATTAATGATACTGTGTTTTACTGAACAATTCCAATAAATCTTTAATTATTTTAATGCCCTTTTTCTATGTACCATGAGTTTGAACAGAGGAAGCCATAGGAGAAACAGTTTTACTAAGAACAAAATTGAGATAAAATACTGTTTTGGCCAAAAACTTTTGCCAACATGAAACAAAAAGTGGGCCGAATGAACTCTGTGTACTAGTAAAATGGTAGGCCCTTAAAATAGATACAAATCATTGTTTTATGATACAGTAAAACGTAAGCGTCACTATAACCGAGCATTGTTAGTAACACATTTAAAGCCATTTTCTACCTACTATAACATGATACTAATAAAAACAGCAGGCAGTGAAACAAAAAATTGTGATTTATTATTAAGAGCATAAAAGTGTGTAACTGTCCATTTTCTTGTATTTCATGACATTTCTACATCTTTCAACAGTTTATTTAAGTTATTTCCCTATGATAGACCATACTCTCACAGCACATCAATCAATCCAAGGCAAAACAAGGTAAAAAGGTTAATGTTTTAAGATTAGTACATATAAAATACACTACAATGACATATAGAAACATCTGATTTTTATATCATGATAATCTGTTTTTCTTTAAAAAGAGACTGTTTAGCAGCATTACACACAATTGTAACAAACGGAATTTTTTTTTTTGCTCCACAGTTTCAAATTTAAAGGCATTTGCTACCATTTTGTATAATTATATATACGTAAATATTATATAGGGCAAAACTATTCCCTAAAAAGAGAATTTTTTCAAACTTTGTATGTCGACTGAGACTCGAGTTTCAAAAAGAAATCTGAATTACAAATCATTGGTCACTGGCTTGATTTTGAATTATCTGCCTTTGAACACTGCATTTTGTTACATTTTCTGTTTTTCAATGGCAGATAATTCAAGATCAAGGCTGGTGACCAATAATTTTCATTTCATATCTCTTTTTTCAGACTTGATCTCCACCAACATACCAAGCTTGATCAAAATTCTCATAATTATAAGGAAAAATTTTGCCGTTTATAATTATGTATGTAGAAAATGGTAGCTAATGCCTTTCGAAATTCTTTTTAAAAAATCCACTCTAATATAACCACTTCAACACAACCAAACAAGGGCAAAAGGGCAACGGTTTACAAAACCAAATTTGTGAACTCATTTAGCTTTTTAAGGAACGTGTGCACTGAAGTTGTGTGTTTTTTGCAACTGCATTCAACACCAAGCTGTACACTCAGTATGAACTAGATGTTACAATTTTCAAACTGGTTAATTTTATCAATTCAAGGGAAATAATTCAGAAGTGCCTGGTTATCTAACTTGACCAAGATATCATATCCACAAAGTTTTGAACAAGTTTGGTGAAGATGGGATAAAAACTGTTTGACTTAGAGAGCAAACAAGGCTAGTTTCACCAATTTTTGATAATTCAGGGGCAATTATCCAGAAGTGCCAAGAAAAATTTGACTGGTTTGATATCACGCCTATCAAACATTTTGACCAAGTTTGGTGAAGGTAAGCTGGAAACTATTCAACTTAGTGAGCAGGCAATGTTTGGGAATGCTGCCTGCCGCCGCAGAAGTTCCCATTATGCATCAGGTCTACAAATAGGCGTATAAAAACGCCATAGAATTTTTTTTTGTACTGCAAATTTTGCCTTTGTCTCTTAACTTAAGAATCTCTGCCATTACATGATTCAAAGCAAGCATCTAGTTCATACTTTAAGCTCTTGTTAACTGTAAGTAAATGCTAAGTAGGCCCTGGAGAATAGGTCTGTCTGAGTAATCTTGTGTTACAGAATTCTCAGAATGTCTATTTGTATTTAGTCTCAATATATTGTAGTATCATATGCCAATGCCCCCAGTAGTATCAATGATCAGACAAAATGCTTTTCATCATGCGTTTCTCACACAAATGTTCTTCATGTTATTAATTATTTGCATCCTAAATCTGGTTTTCAGGTCTCAATATTTTTCATATCATATCATGTCTCCATGTTTTCCCATATCATATCTCAATGTTTTTCTGCATCATGTCTCTAATGTTTTTCAATATCATATTTCTTTTTTAATATCACATCCAAGTGTTTTTCCACATCAGGTTTCAATGCTCTCATGGTATTGCATGCTCTTGACGAACTGCTCTCACAGGCTGTGACAAAATATGTATACTAACACCATAGCCAGTGACTTTAAAGGATTAGATGCTATGCAAAATAATGTTAGCAACATTTTTATATGTTTCCCATTGCACACCTTTCTTCCCATACCCATGAAACAAAAACGCATTCCCTTAACTAGGGGCTGCGACTCTTTTAACTTTAACTACTGGGCCATAGTTTTACTACCTATTCTCCAGGCATTCTACAGGGTTAAGTACAAGGGGTCAGTACAAGGGGTCAGCAGACAGCCCCTAAAAATGAAATGAGATCACAACAGTACCTTAAAATGTTCTTGTAGCTGTCTTTCATGCTCTTTAGCTAACTGCTCTTGTTGAAACTACAAACATACAAAACATGCTGTGTTTAGAATCTTCAAACAGTCGATCTATTTCAAACTTCTTTTATAAACTGATATCGGCATGATAAAGTGAAGTTATATCATAATACAAGAGGGCCATAATGGCCCTATACCGCTCACCTGTGTGAACATCTGCAATACATGATCAGATCTGCATAATTCCTGATAATAAAGATAATAATTGTACAGATCAGCTTGCTCAGCAGCGAGCGATTTCGGTAGAGGACCATCCAAGGAACAATGCTGTGAAGTTTAGTTGAAATTGGACAAGTGGTTAAGAAGGAGATATTGTTTAAAGGTCTTTCCTATTTTTATTCAGCAGTGAGCAATTTTGGTAGAGGACCATCCAAGGAACAATGCTGTGAAGTTTAGTTGAAATTGGACCAGCTAGTTAAGGAAAAGGTTATTGTTGTAAAATGTTTTTTTCTATTTTTCGCTCTGGTGGCCATTTTGTGTAGTAGACTAGAATGGGTTGAGCATTTTTGGTAAAGGACCATCCAAGAATCATTTCCGTGAATTGCGCAAAGTGTTTGAGAGGAGACATCATTTGAAGCAATTGTTGAAGCTGGACGACGAACAACTATGGACATAGAGCAGTCACAATAGCTCACCATGAGCACTTTGTGTTCAGGTGAGCTAAAAACACAAATTTGGTCAAAGACATAAGGTCATAACTTCCTTCTAAGCAAGCTGCAAATATGGTTTATTTTTAGTAACATATAATATGCATAGTGTGTACACAGCTCACTATAATATATTACACAAGTCATGTATATGCAGAGGCATATAAGCATCAAACTCATATAGAAGCAAAGCTTTTATATTTGACATATGCAACTTTGTGATCTAAAACAGTAAGGAACTGAAGCAAACTTAAATTTGACAACAAAAACATGACTGTACAACAACAGAAGATTTCAATGATAGGAAGTACCAATACAGCACTTACAGGTAAGTGTCAGTTATGGCACAATTTTAACATGTTCTCAAAAAAGGGCTGATACCACTTACAGGTAGTGAGTTATGGCACAATTTTAAGATGTTTTCAAGAAAGGGCTGACATCAAAAAGCAAGACCCCATTGAGTCCAATTCTTTAAACATACACTTACATCCTTAGGTGCAGCAACACAATTTTATTTGCGCCCTATTGTGCTAAAATCAACTTTTTGCCTACAAAATCGGCCAGTACGCTGCAACTGCACGCAGGCTGACCTAAAGTTATACCCTTCACTTTAAAAGTCACAGCATCACATTAAACACTCCTACATAGAATAATGAATTTACGGATAGAAACGTGTTGTTTTTATTCTAAAACAATTTTGAAGTATACCCCTCTTTCATATATTTGTCGTAACTTCGCTGAATTGTGTTGTCCGAAATAGTATCCTATTTTTTGTAATATCCTTGAAAGGAATACTATGCTATAGTTTTATATAAGGCATGATGTGTACTTAATGACTTATAATGAGTTAGAAATGTTTTTCTCACAAATAGCTGTAAACATTTTCGCCGATATCACATCTTTCTTGATTATACATAGTTACATGCGATCAAGTTCACATCCAAAGTGCTCCTGGGACTTTAAACCCCCCCAAAAAACGCCCCGAGTGACATTATACCATTCTTAATTACAATAATTTTCAACGATGACAGCACTTTTTGCCCTCTTTTCTTTTCACAATGACTGTGAACGTAAAACACTAGTTTTTGCACATTACGACTCAATTGTAAATTAGACGTCTTCAATCCGAACACATTATTCTTAAGCAAATTGGTACCACTTCATTAGTAATCATATAAGGTCAAAACCATTATCCTTGACCATGCAAATTGACTAACGTTTCAAACATCGGAGATGTACAGGTTGGAAAATTTAAATAAAATTAGAGCTATATATTGTCACCGAGCAACAAAGGTAATTTGTACCTAAACTGTACCATCTAAATGTCGGTTGACCTGTACTCTGTACTTTTACTTACTGCGTATAAAACAAATACATGACACTGAATTAGTGACCTTTACCAGCTACCATAAACAGCTTCATAAAAATAAGTTTGACAGATGTATCGTATGATACATGACATTATCATTTGAATGACATACATGATCTCCTTAAATAGGTGAGAATGGAGAAAGTATATGACCTAAATGCGATGAAGAGGCTATTTTCCGAGGGTTAGTCATGAAACTATCCTCTCTGCTTCACTGCTTAAATGCACCAACGATAGTTTTCATGATCAACCCTCATGACAATAATCTCTGAATATTGTGTTTTAACAGGTTGGCTACCGTGTGTTAGACGTGACCAGAGCAAAGCCCCCTGCATAGTCCATCCTTGAAGTGGCTCATTAATTGAGCTATAAACAACCCTTTTTTTTCAGGGCACTGACATTATGGCATGCTTTAAAATATGAAAGCTTCTGTATAAACCTACTACAGATTCTATATATAGAGCTATATTAGACATGACCAAGTGGGTGGGGTAAATGTTATTTTAGCACTTGTTTTTATTGGTTTGTTTTTAATTTTTGGGTATGCAACGGCTGAATATCATTTGAAAGCAGACCATTAAAACCAGTCAGCACTTAATTTCCAAACTAAATAGCAAACAGTGTAGACTTTGACCAGATGGGAAGACAGACCATGATCTACACTGGTCACTAAGCCGCTAAGAGTGACGTAGCAGACTCCAGCATGGTAAAGAATACCGATATAAACTGAACACTGGTTAAACAAAGGAAGGTGTTGTACTATCACTAGCAAGGTAGACCATCTGAATAAAATCAACTGCATACTGCAAGCATATAATGTTTCCAGTAAACATTGAGCACCTACCATAGCACTAAATGATTTACAGAGAGAAGCTTACCAAACACTAATGCTATCTCAAGTTTAGACTGAATTTAAATTTATAAAATATAAAGTGGTACTATAAACTATGATGCTGATTTTAGTCAAAGCGTACTTTGGACTGTTTGTGCTATAAAATTTAAACAAGAAATAAAATTAATTTTCAGCTGTGGATAGTTCCGTGCATTTTTTTGCTTCGTTGGAATAAAACATAACAGCCGAGCAGGGCGTGTAAGACACATGCAGCTCAAGCGTGTGAAGACACAATTCAGCAACTGAAAGTTTATCTGTAATATTTTCGACGAATTTTTATACCTTGTGATAATCCTGGAGCTGCTTCTCGTGTTCCTGCGCCAGTTGTTGTTGTTGCTGCTGAAACTGCTGCAGTAGCATTTGCTGTTGGAGCTGTTGTTGTTGTTTCAGGGTCAGAATCTGTTGCTGTAGGTGTTGTGGTTGCATTAATGGATCGCCGTACATGTTTGAACCCACACCTCGACGTTCCAGCGTCGGTGAACTCAATGGAGATGTAACTATGTCTGAAAATACATAAAATTAAAGATAAGCATTCCATTGCTTTTGGCTTACAAGTAAAAGTTCATTCATTTAGCGAACCCCGATTAAAATGCATCCATCTTTTTCTCTATTTCTTTTAAGTTATTTATGTATTGCATTTGACCCTCGGTATCCACTTTTTGAAATGGTATTTTGTCAAGAAGCTAGTAATTAAGCAATCAGCATCATGAAAACACATGACATACCTAGAACACCTGAATCAGACAAGAGTTGGTCGCACTGTACAAATTCAGACTACTAATAAAAGTTAGAAGCGGGGAGAGGGGCAGCCTTTATAGGAACTAGAAAATCACAGCTGTAAAGAAGTTGACGCACTGAAGTGTAAAGACGTTGATGCATTGAAGTTTTACAACATGACTGTGTAAACTCATTGCAAAATCTGCAATGGATTTCATTAGAATCTCTCTAAAAACACCCTTCCCATTATCTTGGCTGCCTTCAAATGTCATGTATACAGTAGCTTAATAGGCATTAATTCTGACAATGATGTACCCATAGCTTAACAAAGTTAATTTCAATATTTTAACTGCGAAATGAAATATTACTTATAGAATACGTAGAGCTATTACGTTATGAAATAAAACATTTTATGTACATAATTTACATTGGTATAAACTAATAACTGTAATAAACATGGAAATTTTCACATTTGCATGACGTCAAAGAATGATTGCATTTCCAATTCAGATTCTAAAGTGATAAATACCGATAAATATCAGTATCTTTTACTGAATGGGTAAAATCGTAATATCAATAATATTAACCTGAATTACCGTTAATGTACGTTTAATAACTTTCCCCACATTGAGGAATTTCTGCGTAAAAGTGCCAAATTCACAGTAAATAACACTAAAGATTAATCAAACCATTTCAAAAATGTTTTCATGAATGTTCAGAATGCAAATAAAGTTTATAATTCAATTAATAAGTAATTTTGTTACTTAAAAACTTGGTTTCGTAATAGTTCAGTTCTGTAAACAAGTAGTTTTTTGTTAGAACATTCCTCATTTTTTCGTTCAAGGCCACCGTAATTGAATTTAGATCAGAGAAGGTTGCCGGTGCCAGAGATACAGTTGCACCTCGAGAAGTAGACACCTGTGTTCCGCACCATCTTTTCACAGGCATCCAGTATTTAAATAACCTACACAATTACAGTCCAACCTCCATCAAAGACACCTCCCTAGAGCAACAACCTCCCTAAAAAGACACACATTTTCTTTCCTGTTGCATCAATTAAATGAAGGAATCGACCTCAGAGTACATTCAAACCTGTCTTAAGCACCCAGACAAGAGGATTCGTCACAAGTGGCTACTTGGAAAAGTTGGGTGCTTGAAATAATTTTACAGTGGATACATGAGTACTGCCTGCTTCAGACAGGTGAGTGTCATACTGAGGTGACAATCCTTACTGTATTCTTGAGATAACTGTGTACAGCAGCCACCTCCTTTGAACAGCCATTCTTACACATCTTCATACTGCTTGCCCACCTAGTTTCCAATTACAGTCAAACCTGTGAACAAAGACCACTATCGGGAGAAGCTAATGTGGTCTTTGTTGAAAGGTGGTCTTTATTCACAGTTGTCTACACAATATTTGAATAGTGCATGGTTTTCACCCTGCTGGTCTTTATCAGACAACGGTCTTAAACATAGGTTTGACTGTACCCCCTTTAAGGTTTTTTGCCTATTCCTTCATTTTTACAGCCATGACGGCAGTTCACTAACAATGTAACCATGGTTTCTGGGAGTTCCTAATACTAAAAGTTTCAGTCAAGAGCACGCAGTTTAGATCAAAATATCCGTCACTGAGGGTATCTGTTTTGGCAGGCTAAGCTTTACCGAGCTTCCGCAAAACAGTTACCCAAGGTGACAGATATTTCCATCTGAACCAAATATGTCTCATGATAGAAACTTTTTCTTGCATACCGTCTTGCACTTCAATACAGATTCTAAATACAAACTTCTTGAAATAATGCATTTTGATGTAAAAACAAATGATATTCAGATGCTTTGTTTGGGGAAGTTCACTTCAATACAGATTCTAAATACAAACTTCTTGAAATAATGCATTTTGATGTAAAAACAAATGATATTCAGACGCTTTGTTTGGGGAAGTGACGTCACAATGTTTATAACATTACGTCAAAATTAAGTAATTCACGAGAGTCATATTACATGGGGGAATGTAATTTGTGATTTTTCAGCACTGGTAAAAACTGTAGATACCCCTTGCATTCAAGTATACAAGAATGTACTACTTTCCCATCCTTTGTTACTAAGAAAACTGAAGATTTTCTCACATATCAAGTCAGGTGGGTAGCGGAGGGTCAAATCAATAGCTCAAGGGAAGATATTTAGAGGACATTAACCACTTGACCAATGGATATATGTCAATCCTTTTAAGCATTTTGGAAAATGCTAAGAAATAATTTTAGTTTCATTTATACTTTTACAGTAAAAATTATGGACCCCAGGGTGCAGCAGGATTTTAATGAACTCCCCTACAAAAGGTCATCTCCACCTCTGCCAGTATTCTAGATTAATAAAATTCTTGTCAGGCAAAGGTTATATATCTCAAGATATTATCTTTAAATGAGTCTTACAATGTAATGTTTGAAGTTGGTAATATCTAATATGAAAATTTTGTCTGATTTGAAAAACTCATCATATAAAAACATATAAATTATATAATTATGTGAGAAAAGCATCTGAAAATTGGCAAATTAAGGCCAATAAAACAAGTGTTACTGTGGCTCTGGTGACAATACTGGAGGGGGGAGGGGGGGGCAGAGGGATAAGGGAGGGGCAGAGGGTAAGAGGGGAATGGGCAGGTAGGAGAGAAAATACTTCTTTTTTCAAATAGTTGTAAGATTATCTGAATACCTCTCTACTATGTCCTTTTTCCCTTTGATGTTTGTTTCAGCAATATTCTAGCTTAACTAATTTACTGGCATGCAATTTATCTGACCATTGTTCCTGGGTTTCTAGGGACCAAACTCTGTAACAATTTTTCTATAGCAGAAAATGGCTGATCTAACCAAAGAATAATGGCAGAGAGGTAAGAAATCATGCAGATATGGTTTCATACCCACAACATTAATCCATTTTGGCCTAATTATGTATTTCAAAAGAAGAAAATTCAAAACCCAAAACCCATGCAATAATTACAGATAAAATTTGACAAATCATGCTGAATATTTGACAGTTTATTTCTCATTAGCAAGTGAAAAGGCAGCTGAATTCAGATTTTCACTTTTTTTTCATTGATTGCTATCAAAGACGCATTTGAAAAAATCTTTTTATATAGACATCAAATGTTATATTTCGATATTTTTAGAAGTGTTCACTGTATCTTTCAAGTATGCTTTAATTTTTGTATTTTAAAAGACGTCCTTTTCTTAAGGAAAGAGATTTTGCCTTTGTGACTTTAGTGTATAATTTTCAGAAACTAATTCTCTAAAATCGACAAGAGGACCATATACCATTTAGTTGTTGTTGTATGAATTTAACGACCATTCCACCCATACTTCGATCATGGATGAACAGGCTGATCTGATGACCTGCACTGGTCACAAAGGCAGAAACACTTGCAACCCACATGATGTGCAAGAGTCAACCCATTTCTGCATAGTGTCTTCTTTTCTTAGACTTTTCAGCAGACAACAAACTTAATGTTGTCTGATCAAGATTTAAGTTGTTACCTTTTTGGATCATAATTCTCACAAACACCCCTATTTAAAGAAATAGACTTTCCCAAATCTGAAGTCAGAAGATCCCATTGCAAAAATCTAGGTAGAAATGAGTAAATAGGGTGTTCAGAACACCAAAGAGATGAAACTTTACTCCACACTTCCAAAACAAACACTTCTCTTAAACATTTTCAAGTAACGACATTCAAGGAACATTTATGAACCAAAGTGTAATCTTTTTTAAACATTCCTCAAGCGTCCCTATAAAACGTTCTTTGAAAAAGATTTCAAACTCCTTTGTATAATAAGTAAAATTGTTTTACATGAATCCGTTCAAAAAACTAAATATTTACGTGCTGAAAAGTGCTATTTCTGACAAAAGTAATATTTCTAAATGCCATATGTGATACCAGCTGTGTGATACATATAAGAATAAAGACATTAGAAAATACATTAAGAAATTTAGAAATGAATATATTTATGAAAAAGTCTGCATACCTTCTGGACGTAACACCGTTCCTTGATAGAATTTCACATTTGAAACCGGCATAATTGCATTCATGTCTTTTAGAACATTTATTTCTAACGTCTGAATGTAGCGTCTTTTAAAATTACCCTTTCCACATAATACCATGCACTTTTAACAGTCACAGCTTGTTTCGTATTATTAAAGTTTATATCAATAACACACGTGTCTAATTATACAGTTATACACACTGGTTGTCATTCAGTGAAATACATGTAACTTAATTGTCCCACAATAATCCACTAATTTTAATTCAAGCAACTAATTTATACTATAAAATTCAACATTTTAACTGCAAAAATGTACTGTTTCACTCCATTCATTCAGTATGAGTAAAACTAAATTGTTTTCCATCTCTCTAAATCACAGTTTTTTTTTGTTTTTTTTTCTGTGTTCTATTTATTTATAAACAACAATATTGCATTAATATTAAAAACATAAATTTTTCAAACAATTTATAATTTTCGCTACAACTAAATGATATACAAAATCATTCAAAACAGTTCAACTGTGATTTAATCCTGAATTTCTGCAACAGTAAATGTTCCGTCCAATAAATACGAATATTTTCTTTTCAAATATCTGTCGGAGGTCTGAACAGCTACTGAAACTTTCCGTATAGACTCTCTCCGTCATATACACAATTCACAACCTTTCATGACAAGTAATTATTCAGCATAATGTTGTTATACTATATTTAGACTTTATGACGCACTAACTCTCAGTGCGCTCTAGGTATTCTCTTTTAGTATTGAACAAATAACTGAACAGGTGTAATTGGCATTGTTGATTTTGAATGATACTGTCAAGGCCAAAAGAAAAACTAATTGTGGTTCAAGAAACATACTGGGAAAAAAAACAGTAGGTCAAAAAAGAAAAAAAATTAAATCTTTTTTTTATTAAACTTTACTACATTTTTCTTTGTACATAGTGAAAGGTGGAGGATTTGGCATGTAGAGACTTCCAAATATTTTAGTATTAGTATCAAGCATAGAGGAAAAAATCTAATACACTGGAAGTTTATCAGAACCACATTATAAATTGTCTTTGGCCCAAGTAAGTTTATGGTTTGTCAAATATAAAACTAACTATAGAACTAAACTACGTAATGTTTACAAATGAAAAACTGGTCAACAACGTCACGTGCAGAACTGAATGGCGGTAGGCTGAGGGTTGACAATTGTGTAATGCCTTAACATCATACCACAGACTTAAAGCAACAGAGTGCTTCAAATGTTATGTTATAATTTAATACCAAAAATACACGAATAGATTATAATATATTTAAAATCATTTTGCAGCCACAAATTATTTCCTATTTTTTTCTACTCTCCTTAAAAAATACAAGTTGTAAATGAAGTTTTAAGCTTTGATGCCTTCATTTTAGCGCAGTTACACATTATTACAACTGACCCCACATCTCGTCTTCTCTGAGATTAACATCAATTTCAGCTGTATTTCAATTATTCTACACGAGAGATGAGTTTTCCTAACCATCGTTAATTCTGGGCAGGTCACATACAAGAAAACTCAAATTTTGTCCTCGGTAAGAAAGTGGCGAACTCTTTCGCATATAGACGCAGACTGAACCCCTCTCACCGCTCTTCTATCACTGTAGATATACAGTGCAACCTCTCTAAGTGAACTCCCAGAGATGTTTATACTACTACTAATTTATTTTAGCTTGATTGTGAAGAAAGCTTGCAGCTTATTGAGTCACTCTCGAGTCCGTTTCCTGGAAAAACCATTACTGGTGTCATATGAGAAGGTACGGTCATGACTCCAGTGGGGCTCGAACCCGCAACCTCCAAGATGAGCGGCCGAGATGTAGTTCTGGAAAGGCCGTTAACTTTAATAATTGACCTGACGGGCAAAGAAAAATGTGTATCTTTTAGAGACGTTGCTGCTCTAGAAAGATGTCTTCTTGTTAGGTTGGACTGCATGTATTACAATAATGCATTTGGCTTATAAGCTTTCCTGTTTTAAACAATTTAATATATCTGCACATTTGTTGAAAAGTCATAATGTAAACCAGTATAAATTCTAGTTTCTTAATCTTTTTTAATACCTACTTAACCTGCAGACAGGGAGTTACAAAAGTTAAGGACATCATTAAATCTGCGCTGACCTTGATACTTGTTTTTAATCCCGACAGTCACTGACCTGTCCGCTATGTTAAAAAACAGCACGAGATTGCTCAACACGATTGCATGCTCAGCAACGCTTTTTTTCTTTTTGCAAACAGCGTGAATCATGATCCCCTTGCAAATTAGATTGTTCAGTTATTCAATTAGTAAATTTTCAATGGACACCCCTCTGAGCACTTAATGCTACTTTGTAAACTGTAGGTGGGTTAAGTTCGAAACAGAAAACTTTGCAGAGTACTCATTGCAAAAGTTGGGAAAAAAACTGCACCTGAAAAAAGATATTTCAGCACTTTAGGCCACATTTAAAAAAGTCTTTGTTTGCAGTCTCCCGACCCGATACACTTTTCGAAGTTGGGTAGGTAGGTAGGCAATTCTTTGTTTATAATTTGAAAAAAAAAAAAAAAAACAGAAAAAAACAGTACTTTATGTGATAGTTTCTTACAGAAAGTTTGACCGACGTGGTCCAATAAAAATGTGAGGAACACAGCATTTTCCGTGGGTTGGTCAGGAGACAGCAAACAAACCTTTTTTAAATTTTGGCCTTAAATATTGTCACATAATATCAAATCTGAGATCTTAGTGATTATTCAATACTTCATATTAAAGCAATGGGGACTTTTTTCAGACTTTTTCTTGACCTTGAGCTTGTCCACTTGGAACTTGATTTCTGCACATCATCTTGATATGAACATTACTCCTAATAATCATGAAAATCTTTCAAGGTGTTTAAGAGTTATGAAACAGACACGAAAAAACAATGACCCCTAACAATTGTGACCTAGCTTGACTGTGAGTTGGCAGGGTTAGATTACGGGTTGCGCAAAATTTGGCCCAAGTTTAATGAAAATCCTTCTAAGGGTTCAAGAGATATGGACCGGACACGAAAAAACAACGACCCTTAAGTGCGACCCTTGAGCCGGACTGTGATCCAAACATCGGTTCTGCACATCATCTCAGAGAAATGAATATTTGATCCCAGTTTCATGAAGTTAAGGCGGCACGGTATGTACTAACTGACACACAGACTCTTTACATACTTCTGAAGCTGCTTGTCTGCAGGTTTTGTTGAAAAATTCAGTTTCTTCAAAGACGTCTTTAATGTCTTTAAATTAGAAGGAAACATCCATTTGATCTGACAAATGGATAAACGTTATCGAAATAAAGCTGTTACATGAAAATATGTACTAAAGAATGACATTTAGCATTGGAATTTAAATGCTTTAAAATTTGGTGCAATTTCAAAGATTTTTTTAGTAGGAATTTGTATTTTTTGTTTGTCTCCTAAATTTTCTTTTATTTTATTTATTTTAGGATTCAAGGTAATGTCTGAAATTTGAAAAGGTTGTGTCAGAACGAATTTTTTTATTATTTTTTTTCCCAATTTTTACCTTAACTTTGAAGCACAGCTTTGATAAACTAGGTAGCTATATGTAGGCATTTTACTGGGTTCTTCAATACATTCTATAATACTTGTCAATAAATTTCCATGTTCAAGGATCTCACTATTTTAAGGGAGCGCGGAGGGGGTATTTATCCCTAAAACACACTCCCCGCAGCAGTTACTTCCCCTTACAGTATACAGTACCAGTCAAATCGCTGTGAGGAGTTTGTCCCTAAAACAATAGCTTCTTTAAGTGCTTATTCTCGGTAATATTTATCTGCACATTATGACCAAAAACTTTACCTGAAACAGTTAACATTACTTGTGTGTAGGCACGGCAGGAGCACCGATCTACCCAAGTTACTTGCTAATTTATGTTCATACAATGCCATTTTACAAACTTCCTGCATCTTTGTGGTGACGTAGATGACATTGTCTTTAACATTCGAGTGTTAATTTTGTTAACCATATTACAAAATCCTTATTCATTTTTTACCCCTTAAATGAGTACCATCAAGCTTCCTGTATCTTTGTGGTGACGTAGATGACATTTTCTTTACCATTTCAGTGTTAATTTTGTTTACCATACAACATAATCCTTAATTCGATTCATTTTTTTCGTCTCATCTGAGTACCATCGCTCCAACAGACAAGAAAGGAGGTAAAAAAGGCCATGATCCAGGCCAGCCTACGGTGCCAGGTAAATTTGGATTCCATTTTCAAGGGTCCGTAACTCCTGTGCTTCTGAAGCAATTCCACTTAAAACTCATGGGACATATCAACTCTATATGGTAACAAACATTTCCACAAAATTGATTGAAACTGCATCACCAATGTGATAAATATGCCAACGGACAGACAGATGCATGAGCATTAGCCGTAACGTAATACCTACCTTCGTGATTATAAAAAACGGGCAAAGATTATATAACTCACTGGGCTATCTTAATAACTTGTAAAATTAATATCTTCCGATTTACTATGTAACAGCATATGTAAACAGCTTTTACATCACAAATGTTATGACTTAAAACTGCATCACCACTTCCATGAATTTAAATTACAATTTTTAACACCTACATAATTATATGTCACCATCACAACGGGTTTTTTTTTTCTTGCGATGGCTCCGCAGTTTTCATATCAATCATTCTTCAGAAGGCCAAGTTACAAGTGGGCTCAAATCTTCCATAGGACATTGCAAACTTTCTCCCAAAAAGAGTCAGGGACTCAAACTGACCCCTCCGTATATCTGTGGAAAGTAAAGTGCTCTCAAGATACCCACAACAACCACTGAACCATACAGTGGGTTATAGCAAATACTATTACTTCCAACCAAACTCAATCATCATATCCTATAACAAATACTATTACTTCCAACCCAACTTAATCTCCATTCCCTACAGCAAATACTATTGTAACTTCCAACCAAACTTAATCTCCATTCCCTTCAGCATATTATACAGTAACTTACAACCCAACTTAATCTCCATTCCCTACAGTAAATACTATGACTGCCAAACCAACTTAAATGCCATTCCCTACAGCAAATACTACTGTAACTTCCTACCCAATTTAATCTCCATTCCCTACAGCATAATTATACTGCTTTAATTTACAACCCAACTTTATCTCCATTCCCTATAGCAAATACTACTTCTTCCAACCCAACTTAAATGCCATTCCCTATAGCAAATACTACTACTTCCAACCCAACTTAAATGCCATTCCCTATTGCAAATACTACTTCTTCCAAGCCAACTTAAATGCCATTCCCTATAGCGAATACTACTACTTCCAAGCCAACTTAAATGCCATTCCCTATAGCAAATACTACTACATCCAACCCAACTTAAATGTCATTCCCTATAGCAAATACTACTACTTCCAACCCAACTTAAATGCCATTCCCTTTAGCAAATACTACTACTTCCAACTTAACGCAAATGCCATTCCCTATAGCAAATACTACTACTTCCAACCAAACTAAAATGCCATTCCCTATTAACTGAAGACCATGTTTTAGTATGAAAAGTTATACGATCATAAAAAACACGCGAGTGTTTCCAAATTTGTCACTTGAGAATCTTTAAGATTAATCTTTCAGAAAAACACAAAAAACATCTGCTTCCAGCAAACAGCTCTTTCAATCTCGTTACCAGGCAACCATTGCTAAATAAGTCTGGTTGCGTGACAGCGCTGATGAATAAGTGTAACTAAATCTTGTGAAACTTGCCATTTGAGGAATTCACTAATTGGCTAAAATTGACTAAGAAAAAGGTTGTTGACAGTCTAACCATGGAGTCGCTGCGACTTCTATTTATAGAAATTTTAACTAATCATCTAACAGCATGATATCTTTTCTTGACAGAGAACATTCTTCAAGTCAATGACTTTTAATCAAAGCAGCACCACAACCGTTCATTGAACTACATATTACCGTCTGCCAAGAGAACACGTTGAATACTCTGCGCATACTGTCCAATGACACGGCAACGATCTAACGACACTAAGGGAGACAACCTATATCAAACTTTACTACTTTGGACAGCTTATTTATCTCCCATATAAGCAAATCATTCCATAAAAGCCTATTTAAATATCAGGTTTTTTTTCCAAAGAACACTATTATACATGTTATAGTTAAATTTGTTTTGATAATATTTTTTTTGCTATCTTAATAACAGTATAATTACTGGTCTACTCACCTTTTCTGTTAATATAGTGACTGTTCATCTCCATGGCTGGGTCTGTAGGCCCAAGAGGTTCTGAAAACATAAAATATCTTTGTATTAACTACCATATATCTACATCAGATATTTAGTCTAAGAGGTCTTAGGAGCATCTTAGATTGTGACAGAGTTCGGCAATTTTCATTAGCTCCACAAGATATAAAATAATGAGAATGAAATTTTTGAATCAAGCTCAGACTCCGATTATAAACATGCACTAATATGATTCTGCCACTGTCAGCCCCCTATGCCCCACACCCACACTTCCCCCATTCCCTCCCCTTACCCTATCATGGCCAGAGAGTGTCGATCCACTTTTTACAAACACAACATACAGAGGATCAAATCATGAAAGTGACCCCTTTATGAATGTGTATGTATTACTTTATGTGATTAATGTGCATAATTTGTGGTCAAACCATTACGATTAATAATTGTTGATTGCCAGGTGTGCTTAACAGACAACAGTTACTACCAGTCTTTGTTAATATATGAAAAATGCGATTAACTTTACCATACAACAAGGCACCTGATTATTACAAGAGGGCCATGTTCATATCAAACCCAAGCCAAAACAGAAAACCTGCAACCTTCTATCATCAAGAACGATGTGTATGTATTACTTTATGTGACTAATGTGCATAATTTGTGGTTAAATTAACCATTACGATTAATAATTTTTGATTGCCAGGTGTGCTTAACAGACAACAGTTACTACCAGTCTTTGTTAATATATGAAAAATGCGATTAACTTTACCATACATTATTACAAGAGGGCCATGCTAGTCCTATATCAATCACCCAAGCCAAAACAGAAAACCTGCAACCTTCTATCATCAAGAACGATCTAGACCCAACTTCTTGTAATTATACTCTAGATATTCTTTTCAACATGATTTGTATCATCCATAGCACCAGAGGAATGAAAACAAAACCAGCATATAATACATGATTTAGTAGTTACAAAGTTGTTTCAAATTCATACAGAAAACGTGTTGTTTATGAAATGGTTTAATATCGTATCATTGGTCCAGTATCCAAGCACGAAAACTGTCCAAAATCTGTCTATAGCTATAGTCCACACAAGGCATTAAATAATGCATAGTGCTACATTCAACACATGTCCTAAAATTGTTACAGTGGTGCAAAGAGTGAAAATCATTTACTTATTCATGTACAAATAACTCAGTATCCTCTGATCATTTTGACACATTATGCAAACCACATAGGATGCATTTCCTTATTATATTACTATACACAGTACCATACCATACTACTTGTATCCCATTTACCATGCTAACTTATCCATCCTAAAAATGAGTGATTCACATAATATATGCAAAAATCCAGGCCAGATTCGACTGGTCAGAGGTCCATTTACACCAAAGCCATTAACTATTTACGTACATTCCACTAATCATTAGAAACCAATGTCCGTCCTTTTGTGATTCAGTTATCTACTTCCTAAAATAAACTTTCTCCCATTGACTTTTAAAACTTCAAGGGCAATTATAAGTTATTTCTCCTTCCTTAAAAGAGTGACTAGGGAACTTAGGGAAATATTTGATTTCTCATAAACAAATTCATACCAAGTGGACAATATGTTCTAATATATATAGGCCTATAGCCTTGCAAACTTTCCAAAAAAGACTTGTCCACATTAATTTTTATTTATACAGAACCATGAGATTTTCATAGTGAAGTTTACTAAAAATTTACGTCCCACTACATGACGGTCACACTGTTTCTTATAGAGGATAGGATTCCCATAGGAAGAATGGGTAGGCCTAGTTTCTTCCAACCAGTGTACAAATTACTAAAAAAAACTGCGGAAACGTGCATACTAAATCCCGAGAAACAAGTGTTCAGTAAGTGTTAGTATTTTGATAACATCTACAATGACCCTGTTATAATTCTAAGCGAATTCTGTCTTTAAAAACACTTCTTACACAATGACATCAATATTTTCACAAGTTCATGTTTCCAGCATTTTTGGCGTGTACTAGAGATTCTCAAAATTCATATTGACAAATTGCAGACAATATGTTTCACAGAAAACACTGTCAATTTTAGCATAAAATTTTGCCCACAAGGTCATAATTCATTCTTGGCTTTACAATCTGCCATACCATTTTCACAGACACAGGTGCAAGAAGTAACACCTACATAACTATAATCTTCTGGAAGACCATTGCCTATTTAGGTGAATTAATAATCACGTAACTATTCAGGACTTATATTTCCATACATTTTTCTAAGTTTTGCGAGTCGTTTTCCCGTATGTGATTTGGAAATAAAGTGTAAAGGCTTTTCAACACATAGATTTTCAATTTTCAATGAGTCATCATTTTGTGGGGTTGTCGTTCTCTGGCACAAAGCTGGCATCTTCCTCTTGGTACACAATGTCCATTGAAGCTTGCAAGGTATACAGTCATAATCCCTTCTCAGGTTTCTGGTATTGTGACTTGAGACCATGAGAGGTAATTTAAGATAAACATGTACATGGAGTATTGCAAGAATACCATTATGATGGCTCAATTAATTTACATCATTTTGTATTTCCATAAATAGGAATATGTCACCATGGCATCTAAGAACTGCAAAACGGGCAAGAAAAAATACCTAATACTGTCCTTTTGGGTACCCGCTAGAAGGTTATAATACAGGGTATTATAATGTAACAAGGGTAAGAAAAAATATTTATGTTTCCAAATTTTGTTTCTTTAAGACAAACTTCTCCGTACTGACCTTGCGACTTTTTGACTTTAAAAAACAAAGCTGACAGGATTGACGGAATAAAGTAGAAATGGGTCACTGTTGACAAGATCAACACTACCTAATTTTGTTTAAGTCTTATGCAAAAAGAATAAGACAGGTCAGGTTTCAATACTTTTAATATAATACCGACGTTTCAACTATTCAATAGTCTTCATCAGGGTATACAGATATATAAAAATTGTTCACTTTAGTGCAGTTTCTACGGTTATTTAGTGTCACGTGACTTGGTCTATTTTTAGAAATATTGTCAGAGTTTTTCTGTTGATTTCATTACAATTACATGTATTTTATGAGAAATTTGAAAATAAATATTTGTGAAAGGGTTTGAAAACTGTCTTACTTATTTACTGGTTTTGAAAATACCATAAATTGAATATATGTAGACCTCTCTTCCTATAGTGTTTATAAAATTGACTCTTTCGTCTTGGCAGATGGTTACATTGCTGTCACATTCTGAAGGGTCTTGTGGCGTTGGTGAATTGTTGTATGATCGGTAACGTGATGGTAAGGGTGATAAAGGTTCACCCACTGACATTTCTTGAATGATTATGTCACAGTCTAATGACGGCTCAATTTTGTTTGCATGCCATTTCTTTTGGCCATCAACTACACTATACGTGGAACTTCGGGATGATCCTCGATCCTTCTGCTGGTTGGTTTTCAAAGGGAGGTACCCAAGGTTTAATTGGTTTGGCGTCATCCTTTGTTATGATTCTTGTCTTTTTAGTTGTTTGGAACTGCTTCATTTCTATCACGTGGGTGTTTCTACAGTGTCTTCGTAAGTCATAAAGTGTTGTGTATTTTAGCTCACAGTAATAGCAAATGTATAATGTTACTGTTTTTCATGGGTTCTGTAGTGCCTGTTCATGTTTGATAGCAATCCTTTTATAAATTTGTTGCATATCTTGCACTGGCAGAGTTTTTTTGAGAATTCTGTGTGAGATTCCGATGGAGCAGTCGTCTGTTTGGTATATATGTTCTTTTTATTTTAGCTTTTTCCTACATTATTGAATTATATTGAGTCCCTTTGAAGATTTCTATTATTGTTTCCTCTGTTCTGAGACGAAGGTTTGTATTCTTTGGTGTTACCAGGAGTACCATGACGTCGACGTCGTTTATGTCATATCCGTTGGCGGAAAAATGTCGTGATACCAGTTTGACGTTATTTCGTGTCCGTATGTCACTGCAGTGCCCAATGATATAGGCGTTCTCTGATTGTATTTCCTGATTGGCCAACATATTGGATGCCGCATTTTTTGGCATGAGATTAAGTATATTATGCTACTTGTTGCGCAGTCGAATGTCCCTTTAATTTTGAAGGTGTTTCCTGTTGAGTGAATTTTTACCATGTGTTTCTGTTTCATGAGTTTGCAGGCTATGCAGTTTTTTCCCCATGTGTGTCTAAGCCGATGATTTTACTAATCTGTTCCTTATGTTTGCTGGTTTGCGGAAAACTTATGCAAGTCTTATGCAAGTAAAACAATCGGAAGTACTAATATATAACAACATTTCAGTTCATCAACACTTATATCTAAATATAACTGAAGTATAAGGAAATCCACTATCTCAGACATCACCAGCAACAAAACTCATGGAATATCCATGATGTAGACAAATTCATTATCAAACTACAAGTATATATGCAAATGTAGCGGACAAAATACATTCTTTAGTACATTCTGTTATATTATTTAAACAAATATTGGCAATGATTCTTAAGTGAGCACTTCTTACAAACAGCAAACATCACTGACAGAAACTGTAACACTCCACCCAGCAGCTGCGATATTCAAATGGTCACTGTGACCTGTGATGTCAGCAACATTAAAGTACAACATTGATGATACTACAAGTACATACTTATAGTTTGGTCGAAATTATACTGCTGGTATAACTAATTTGATTATCACACAGTATTTTTATTCTCGATTTTCGAACCAGCTCTCTTATACAGCTCTCGAGGCTCATTATATTATAGACCGAATCGACCTCAAAGAGAGAGAAAGGCAATTTGGAATCATTGTGTCTCACCAACGGAGACACAAGCACCAAGACAGGCCCCAGTGAACAAGAGTGTGTATAATAATGGTGAAAATACAAATAGTTATAAATGGAACAACAACACTGTGACATAACAATATGATTTTGATCTGCACTAGAAACTACTTTACTATTCTGTCAAAAAAATTCAATAACCACCCCCTTTGAACAAATAATGGTACTGTCTAAATTGGTCACTGGACTGGTTTATTTTAGAAATACATCATGGTCAGGTTGCAAACAATAAAAAAAAATTCGTAGAAGATATTCATCACTCGATCTTCGGGAAGCAAACTAACATCCAAGGGCAGCGAGTCTCTACCTGCAGGATCACAAAGTGCCAAATGTACGGGTCGGAAAACAAGTATTACATCTGGTGAATGTCTATTTTTGTAAAATGTTACTAAAATTACCTATAGCACCTGTTAGTATAAACTGTTAGTGAGAAACTGCCAAATTCCACGGCTTTCCACTAGCGGGGGAAAGAAACACTATATATTATAATTATATATACTTTTAGATTTAACTGCTGCAGTAAATATCTGCTCTCTATTTTATTGTTAGGCGTTGAAATGTTATAATGTATCATAAAAATCTTAATAGAATCCCTCCAACCTCCGTCACCATCCTCCACCACCTCCCCCAACCTCCCCGTCCGTACATCATTTTTAATTTACTATTCTATTATTCTATTTAATTTATTAACTATTCCAAAACACTGGATCTCAGTTTTGGCCCTGTTTTTTCTTCTAAAAAACACAGAAAAAAACACAGCATAACATCATTTCTGATAGTCAGTTATACGAGATGAGATTTGTATATGTCTTTTAAAATGTATTTTGCCAGTTACTCACAATATCACCAGTGAAAGTGCACTGTGAAACGCAATTAACTTTCTTCTTTTAAGTCCAAAAAATTCATTTTAGCACCAATCAATCCCAGCATTATATCACTTCTACTTGGTAACTCAATAAAAACAAATTAGGGCTGACAAGGAAAAGCTATTCCTTACCCACAGTAAAAGTCATGTGCATCAAATGATTACTTTTTCATCCAACCTTAAGATATTATATAAACGCACATCATATCAGTCTGTAGTGTTACTTCATTTATGTATACAAGATTATATCTGACGGCTGGTATAATACAAGTTTTCTGGTCGAAGATATTTATAGAAACCACTTTCGAATGTTAATGAATCAAACTGCATCAAATAAAAACAACTTATCCGAAGTTTATATAAGCTCAAGGGCCCCCACTTGTCAAATCCTTGTCATTTACTGTCCCCACTTGTATGCTAAAAATAAATCCTTTCAAAAATTCAGTAACAGTCATAAACTATGTTAATTACCATTAATTAAACATCTCCCAGGCAGATAGTTTCTTTTTTTTTTCACACAAGAGAAATTTTTAAGCGCTGTTGACCCAATAAAAAATTATCAAATAGACTGTTATTGGCAAACATTCAAAAGTTATTCATATTTTGTCTAAAAATAATTCTTACAAACAAAGATTAAAGCTGAAAATAGACACGAAAAGTTCATAAAAACATAAAACCATGATTCAACTCATTTTGAAATTCAATATTTAAACATAGGAGATATCAAATAATCACACTTCTTGACCCAACAGGAATTGATCTTTGGAATGAAATCTAAGCTAGGTTTACCCTAGTAATCCAGTTACCCGAAATACTATTTTCATGAAAAATTCCCGCAAGCACCTTGCAATGTCAGTGGTTAGCCAGCCTCAGTGGTCGAGCGGGGTTAGAGTCTCCAACATGAAATCACTGTAGCCTCTCATTGATTGAGGGGTCATAGGTTTGAGCTCTGCTACCAACCAATTGCCTCGTTAAGTGAGAAAGTTGGCAGTTTCTTAGGAGGATAAAAGGATCAGTACAGGTTTCTTCCCAGGAATGGTGATTAGATTAATTGTCAGCCTGCAAAAGTGACTGAAATACAGTCAGTACACATGGGACAAAATTAAACAGACTCTGTTTGTCAAAGTACTCACTGTTAATTACTTGAAGTGTGTAACGTTGATTAGCTCTACAGACTAATTAGCCGTACAGTAGGCGCTAAAGCAGCCGTAAAACCCAATTTCAAACAAACTAACATGTCTAATTTTCTCAGTGTTTTCAATGTTTTAGAAGTTAACAGTGTTTCATTTCTTAGAAGACAGATATAATTTCCTGTTGAAGTGCATGATAATAAAGCGAGAGTTTGTTTCGTTTTAAACGTGTTTTTCGAAAAAAACATTTCAGAATGACGTAAATAAGATGGGTTTTTTCTCATCACAAAATGTGTGGTACAAGATTGCAAAGCGTTTTTTTTTTCTTTTCAGCTTTTAATTGCCAGCTTGCAAAAACACTACTCTTACATGCTGCGTAAGAAACGTAAGAAACGCTGCATGTACATTACACTCTAAGTGTGCTCATAGAGTACACATTTAATGACTCTATTGACATTACAAACACATCTATTTGCATAATTTGTTGATGATTTCGACACCTTACTGCATTTTTTCTCAACATTTTCGTCACCGAGATATAAGTCTGCAGGCCATTTAATATCCTGTGCTTGAAGCTCAATTTAACCCTTACCCTATGGACTGGTTCCCCTTTCAATTTAGACAGTACATTTCATTTTTAAAGGGGCACTTACTGAAAATTTAGTCACTGCAGATCATCATCTGCATTTGCCACAGTCTTAATCCTTTGCCACGAGCTGAATCCTTTGCCACCAGCAGGGTAAATGTTTAAGGTTCAATTGCAACCAAAGGACTAAATCATTCATTCCGACTGAAAAAAGAGCAGGACCCGAGGACCTCCCCCCCCCCTGCCCCATTTTATATACCCTTTCCCCTCACTGAAAAAGACACGAAACTTTGGACAGGAGAAATGGGCAGTTTCTAACAGCATTTGGTGTATTAGAAATGACAAACAGCAGAAGTTTATATGGAATTTTAAGCTATAGTGAAGGGTATTAGCTGTTATGCAAATGATGTTCACTCCTACTTACAGAATAACCAACCAGTCACAGACCTGGCCCTGGTAATATGTAAAACTTCTTTTGCCCTGCTCATTATGCTACAAGCAGGGACATCTAGTGGTGTTAGTAGAATTCGGCTCTTCAGTAAAGAAGAGTAGGAAAAGTGTAAAAACCAGTGCCTTTCGAATGGATTCCGCACACCCTACCCTGCCCCGACAGCTTCAATGACTTGGGAATAGTCACAGTTACAGAAGTAAACAAACAAATTGTGGGACAAGTGTAAAAACTGACACCATTCAAATGGATTTCGCATACCCTACACTGCCCCAATGAACTTGCCCATGCATAGAGTCATAAAACAGGGTCAGTCATGGATGTGTAGAAGGGTCTGTATGTGACAGTACTGTCACTGTAAAGGAAAAAAAACAAATTGCAGGACAGCAGCCAACTGACATTTACAATTAAACATGCAAATTAACAATTTAAAATATGTAAAATTGAAGCATTTTATACAAGCTTTAACCAATTCAGCTATTTTCTTAGCGACTAAATTTTCGGTGGTTTATGGCCACCTGTCTACAATTAAGTCCATTCTTGCCGATATCTGTTCCCTTTTCTCATAGTTAGAGGGTGTGACTGGGTGTGGTTATTGAAGGACGATGTTATCCATGGAGTTAAGGAAGAAATCCGTCCATTTTCCAAGTATTCTTCATTTGAAATGAATATTAAAGTGATGCACTGGTGAGTGTAACGTTTTCTTGCAGAATTAAGTAGTAATTTATGTTATTTGTCCTTTAAAAACAAAAAGTAATGAGAACAAACAAAATGAATACATACCCCATGAGAACAGACTCATATCTCATCTGATTAACAAGTTTATAATCTCGAAATTCTCTCAAAACATAATCCAGGTTCATTACAAAACTCTGCGGATGTTGTAAACAAGATTCGCCTATATCACTTTCAACTAGTTTTAATTCCACCTAATTAAATATGTGAATATGATTTGTAAACAAATACACTATGAATACTATCAAAACACTCCTGAATCTTACCATCCAAACCATTTAAACATTTTTGAATTCCAGTGTAAAACGAATATAAACATCATTATATCTATACCAACTTCCTACTGAAACCGTGACGGCCGCCTCATATATAAACACACTTTCTCACTTTTCCATACATTTCAGGTAACACTTGTATATTCAATCAAGTTCATTCTCGAAATAAACAATACTATTTAATACTCTGCTCAGAAACATGTTGTAACGTCTTGACCTAATTTCTGCCTTCACCTCACAAGTACTGGAAGTACAATAAACAGAGTAGACACAAAAACAGACTCTGTTCTCTGCTAAGCAAAAAGTTTGCAACATAAACAACATGTTCTCTGTAAACTCAGTAGACTGGCACTGTACAGGAATTTTAGTAGACTGGCACACAGAAATTTTATTAGACTGGCACACAGAAATTTTATTAGACTTGCTCACAAGAAGTTTTGAAGACTGGCACACAGAAATTTAGTAGACTGGCACACAGAAATTTTATTAGACTGGCACACAGAAATTTAGTAGACTGGCACACAGAAATTTTATTAGACTGGCACACAGGAATTTAGTAGACTGGCACACAGAAATTTTATTAGATTTTATTAGGGGAGGGGGCTAAGACCTTTCTGTTTACAGATATTGACAGTTCCTTTATAGAAATTAGAACATTCCTAAATTAAGTTAAGTACACATTAGTGCTATCCATACTATCCTATGGAAAATGTAATTATAGGAAGGTTGACGAGAGTATTTACGTATGCCAATTTTTTATGATCCTAGGAACAACAAACAAACCCATCTTGTTTAAGGGAAACATCAGAAGTAGTTGCTTAAAGAAGGTGGCAGGTAAATACAGAATTTAGATATTTCAGTATTGGCTTTTAAATGTAGGTTGTTCTTTTATTGAGGTGACCTCTAACATGGAATTAACGGCATTTCATGAAAGAGTTCATATACTGTCAATATTTAATTGGTCTTGCCATAGACCGTAAGGTTTTATAATACAATCTGCTAATACAGTATTATAATACTGCATAACAATTAAAAAGTATCAAATGGGCCAGCTTTCTGTATACATTAACGGAACAAGGTCAAATAATTATGTCTGTAGTAAGGACTGGTCACCAGGTATATACCGGTAACTGGGTTAGTGTACTACAAGCAATGTACGCAGATGTCATGTCTGACCTTTTCTGGCCATGTTTTATAATGACAGTCAAGCAATATTAGCCCATTAGTAAGGACATCTTGTTATAACTAAAACCTCTTCCCTGCTTAATTTCTAAAATGGACATGTCCAATCTTCGTTTTTTTTCACACCGGTCCTCATTCATAATTATACTGTATAGCAAACAGTGCAGATCATGATCAGACTGCATGCTGATCCTAATCTACCCTGGTCGCAAATGCAGAAACCACTTGTCAGTTGTCTCCAGCTGGGTAAGACCTGTTCAAGCGGTGATTTCTCCAGTGAAGAGCACAACATAAACAATGCCTATTAGATAAACAGACACTGATCCAGACATTTACAAATACAAGACTAAAAACCTTGTTCCAATATGCTTCTTGGACTATCAGGAGTTCTTCAAAGAACATGTCAGACCTCCTCCATTCAGTATGAGAAAGTGTTAGCTCTTAACAAAATAAACAGGAATTATGATATTTGTAACACAAATGACAAACTTTGCAGTGGGTGAGTTTGGGTTCTTGCACACTACACCTGAGTCCTCCTCTCATTGTCCTCAGGGGAGATTATTCATAACAGTTATTGTTTAGAGTTACAGTTCCTGTATCATAATACCATTTTCACTTGATGCCCACTATATTGTTAAAATATAGTTTTATATAATAATCTAAAAGTCCCAGGAATGCAAATCAGAATATAACTGAAGATGAAATTAAAGAGCTTGTTAAGACAAACGTACTTTTGAAAGAATTTTTGAAATCGGCTTAAAAGTAGAAGAGTTATGAGAAATCCAAGATTTAGTTAATATGCAAATATATACAAATCAGACACACTAAACGACATGCTCCTTTTTACAAAACCATAAAATGTTCACTCATTTTCTCACAATTGTTTTTTTAATCTGAAATTGATAATGTCATTAAGACCAAGTGTCATTTAGATTACCATGTTTTAATAATATTTTTGAAGCGGCTGTTTTTATGTTTCTTGATCATTGCACTTCATTTCAATATTGCCTTGCAGTGTGCTATCTTAATATCAAGTCAAATCTAATGAACAGTTTTGGAGCTTTCATAGTTTCACATGATAAAAGGGAGATCATGGCAGTGTAAAAAGGGGAATAACTCTAAAATACTGATGCATGCGTTGTATGTCTTGTTAATTTCTTTCTATCTGAGTAACATGAAGCTCAAATTAAGCTTAAATTAATTTTGCTTGACCAAATCATTAGAAGAAAGGGCAGAGAGACATGAACAAAGCTCTAATGATTCACAGAGCAGGTCAAACTTTATCTGATTTAAACTATGGGGAATTTAACCTTGTTTTTAACTGCATATCTTGTACCCATTCTTGCACACATTCTTGCACACAAAAACTGTCCTCTCGGGACAATTCTTAAGGCGTGACCAAGTCTTAGATCAGAAGTTTCAGATTCGTCACAACTTTTCACGAGCTTTCAGAACAGCATCAGCTATACACCTTCGCCCACTTTTATTAAGGAATCTTATTAAACAATTAAAGTAAGAGACACAAAAGTGAGAAAAGGAGTGTATAATCAGCACAAGCTTTCACCAGTGCATGAATGATCTATAACGGTACTTAAACAGCGGTTCCTCGGGCGAAGTCTACCAGTGTCTGTTCGATATTAATTTCATTCTTATAGTGTGCACAGTCTGCAAACTCTTTACGAGAAAACGAAACGGCAGGTATAATTTCACCACAACAGGATCGTCGATAGGAAAAATATAACGATCCATTCACTTATCTACTTCAAACTCCACCCACACCGTTAATTCCCCGGAACTGTTCACTGACAGTTACGTATGATTTCTGAGAATGTTTTAACTCATTTAAAATACATTAAAGGTTTCTGAATTTACGAAATGAATTAAAACTAATGCAGAAACGTAATAGTTTTTTTTGTGCCCATTAATAAATCTGGCCGTAAGAAATTATCTTATGCAGAATGATTGTATAAATTTTGGCAGGTATCAGCCGATGCTTGATATAGCCGTTATCATCACGATGATGAAAGCTGGTTTTCAAGGAACTGAGCATACTTCAAGATTTTCACTTGCGTAACTTTGGAAACAAGACAATAAAAAACCTTATACCTATCAGTACCGTAACTGATCTGGTAAAAGCACCTCTTTAAAATCATGTGTGTTTTCTTTCCCATTTTCCCCAAGTGAATTTTTTCGAAATTAAGATCAAATCTCATGAAAGGGATTTAGATCTAAAAATAAATCACTCTATTTCATCTGGCTTAATTCAAAATATTGGCAACATTCCAGCTTTTTCCCTTCTTGTGCATAATTTCTCCATGATTGATATTCCAGCACTCAGTGTGAACATCATAATATCTTTATAACTCAATGGATAATTTGTTTTCCACTTTTGAAAAATATAATAGAGGCAGAGAAACCCAATAATCTTAACATTTTATGATGGTTTCCAGGAAACTTCTCAAATTCCAATAAAAAGGGAAGTAAATCTATTGACATTTCTTAAACAGAGTTATAAATGAGGATTGTTTTTCTTTTGTGTAGATACTGCATGACAGTAAGTGTTTTAAGTTTAAAGTCAATATATTTTTATAGTTATTCGGATTCTGTACTTATAATGCAAAAGTTTAACATATAGTGCTAATTAAGTTTAAAGGGGCATAATTCTGTCCAAATTAGTAAGTCAGTAGTGGAGGCATACATGTAGATGTTGGCCTTTTTATTTCAAGTTAAAAATAACTCTGTCAAAAAATCTTTCTCCTGATAAGGTACTGTTTATAGGAAACAGATTTTACTTTTGGTTGTTAACCGGTTTGTGTGGAATTTTGACTATTCCTTTTCACTGACCTCCATTAAAACATTTTTTGTATCATTCTGTTGTTACAGATATTACAGGCGATACCGGAGGTGTAGTAAATTTTACAACAACTTATTTAAATCACATGACTTCATTCATTACATTGCAAATCCAAGCATATTAACACATGCACTGACTCGTAACTGTTTTGTTACAATTAAGTGGGAGGGAATTTCAGCAGCCAAAAATAATTCTCGGCATCTTTAGTAAGGTATATTTCACACTCAAGTCCTTGTTGGAGTATATAGGAGAAATTTTCTATAGTGTTAGAATTTAAGTTTCAAACCAATACCTTGGATTCATAATAACCGAGAGATTATTTTTAAAATTTTATTCTAAAATACAAAAATGTATTAAGATAAAACCGGGCATAATTTTGTCAAACGGAGTTATTGAGGATTCATTCCCATTGTATCGATGTTGATAGTAAAGTTTCAAGTCAATCATTTTAGTAAATTTTGACTTACTGGACTTAAACATATAGAACTTAACCAATGCCAACCATATCCCCCCTCCCCCATGAAAACCAGGAAGACTACAATAGCTCTCTATACGCTTTGAATAATCAAGCCACAAAAGGCGCAGTGGCAAAACTGTAGCAAATTGTACATTCTACAGACTGCCTATGTACCAAAAGCATTAATGAGAGTCAATATCAAGACCTATCAACCTACATCATGAAACAAGGCCTTGCAATCTAACATTAACTTAAGACAGACAAGTTTTTGGCTACTACAATATCTTTTATGTTCCAATGGAACAGAAAAAATCTTGGGAAGAAAGAAAGCTAATTTGCTACTGGCAAAACACAAAAAAATTTGACTGATTGAGTTGAAGTTAACTGGCCTGCAATTATACAACAAATCAAACTTCCTGTGAGACTTAACTGCCGTGGTCTATTGTCTTTTCTTCTTCCATACCGTAGATGTCATAATACAATCCCCATTATTCTCTCATACCCTCCTCCCAAACTTATAGCAGTAGGAAATTATTGTTCGTCTGATTCATGCGCTCTCTGTTTATCACATGTTTTCACGATGCTGATTGTGTCAAACTTTTGGACAAAACACAGTACAAGAAATAATGAGATTAATGCTTATAACCCCATTATGTTTCTAAAGTGGACTTGTCCATGATACTGATACCCTCAATTATTGGACGATACGATTAATTGTCCAAGGGGGGTCGCCACTGAAAATTTGCTGACTTAATAGCAACTGGCATACTGGCTATTCATTTAGAAATCCCGTAATTTTTGTTCATGCAAGTGGCAAAAAATGAAACCCATGCTGATTTTTCATAATTCAAAATGATGATAATAAAATCATGACATTAGAAATTCATCCACTTTTTTTTATCAATAAACTAACTTGTATTACATGCATGACATTATTGTTTCAAAATAATGTAATGAACACATTGAAAATATGTACATTTACTTCTTTTTGACAACCAAACTCGACAGACTTTTAACTGCAGACTGATGCTGGCCTAGATTACTCAGGTAGATTTTCTCGTGTCAAAGCCAGTGCTATTTTATCTTCCTACCCTAGCGTTTGACCCTTAAACAGGGTCACCCACAGGTCTGTCCCCACAGTTGTTATAGGGTTTATACAGTATATCAAATTTGACAAGCTACAGAAAAGATTTCATCAACTGATTTCAAAATAACTTTTATGACATCGCAAAATTTGAAATATTTTGCAGCACGGCAAATGGGAGGGAAAACCTTGCTTCATCAAGCAAATCATAACACATACCCCGCCCCAGTAACGCAAGCCATGATTTAAACATAGAAACTAAGACTATATTTAAAAGTAAAGATAAACAATCTTATATGAGCTACATACGTACATTATAGTTACAATAATAAATTACCTAATACTCAATACTTGGTGCGAGCCCAAAGAAGTATTTTTTTTATCCACCCACAACTCTTTTAACTATTGTAAACAGGTGCAAACAACAATACATTCTAACATTGTTTCCACACTGCCGGCAAAAAACCTCATTGCGTAAGAAGTAATGTAAAACTGGGTTTTATTCGCAAGATTTTTATTTTTAATATTTTTCTGCAAAAAGACGAAGAAGGGGCGAATTTTAAAGAATCACAAATTTTTTATGCTTATCACTCCTGATTTCTCAAGAATCAGGTCTGCAAATTTACCAGCTCAATATTAATTCATAAAGTAGTAATTTCACAAAACTTTGGCAAAGTGAATCTTACCTTATTTACAGTATATGAGAGAAACGATACAACATCAATAGAATATTACCTTCAGACATTCTCTTCATTTTGATGTTTGTCCAAAGTAATTTACTGATTAAATTCCAACATTTTTTTTCCTACGCAGAATACTGCATGGCGATCAATTTTACACCAATATTATTTCATCTGCTATATTATAAAACACCTGTTCGAGGCGGCATTGTTTCTATAATATCTACTTATCAAAGACGGAAAAATCAGCGACTTAATCAGAAATACTTGCAAGATACGATATTTAAAGCAAAACAAAATTTTTTTACCACCGTATAATTTCACGTCCAAATTTTTGCAATATTTTCTATTTCTTATTAATTCATCTATAAATTATTTTATTCATTTATCTGTTGTTTTTTTCTGCAAAAAATTCATAAAACTGACGACTTATTCAAACTAAAAAGTCCCTTAAAGCATCTCAAAGCACACATCCTGCAGTACGATCAAGAAAAGCTGTACAAATCAATAAGATAGAGTCTTGAACAGGTCTAAATATAGCTTTACCATCGCAGAGTAGAATTTATTGTATCATAGGCCAGCAGTAACCATCAAGAAATTGTCAATAATCCGTTACTATATTTAGCGCCTGCCACAGAGCCATCAAGCCTCCCAGGAATTGTGTTACTAAATATAGAAAATCAAGTTACGGACCTCTAAGATGCCTTCCTGGTCAATCTGATAGCAGCCTTTATTGGAATAATTATTTCTCAAGAAATAGCTGGCCAAAAATAAAACCTCTGCAGCTTTGAACAGAATGCAAAAGCCACCTGCAGAAACGAAATGGAACTTCAGAAAAGAGAATATGATAGCGTTATCATAATTATATATTTTTTATACTACAGTTCTTTTTCTGGGTAGTAAACCTTGTCTTGAAAAGAATCAGGGGAAAGTGCCACCTCTATTTGTCACTACTAATTAATTTCCTTATCACATTCAAACCTTTACTGTGAAGTTCAACACCAATTCTTGGCACCCTTATTCCAGATATTAATAAAACGTAACCTAGTTTTGGATCTCTGCTTATTGTACACATATTTCTCTCTGTAAATGAAACAGGCCAAGGCTGGTGCTTTAACGACTCATACAAATCAACATGTTAATTGAGAACCCTAATTGTTAACCAGTTAACAGAGTACAGTAACCCTAGTTTGTTAACCAGGAAACAAGAGTACTTATTGTTAATAGTTTTCCAAATAGCAGAGTACAGTAAGCCCTAATTGCTAACCAGGAAACAAAGTATGGTTAACTCCTAATTGCTAACCAGGAAACAGAGTCAGGTAACCCCTAATTGTTAACCAGGCTCAATATTAATTCATAAAGTAGTAATTTCACAGGAACTGAGTAATGGCAAGGTTTGGCCATGGATAGTTATGGGAGAAAGAAGGCTCCATAAAACGCTTCAACTTCTCCCTGTTTCAGAGAGAAGTGTTTTTACAAAATACAATATACGTTAAAGGTTCCAACTAATTTTCAAATTAAGGAAGTACTGACTCCAAGGCAACTGGATTTGGCAGTCCCTGTGAAAATTATTTATGGAGTCCCCAGTATAAAACACCTATTGGACAACGGGGGACATCATGATTTCATCATCATCAGTCTACTATCACCATCATCATCATCATCAAATACCTTACTTAATGTTAAAAAATTGAAAATGAAGAACCTGTTTGTAAAATAAAATTTCATTTTGACCAAAGATCTGAATTATTCCATGCATAAGATAACAGTTTGCAAGTATTTAATACATACATTTATTAAGCAACATTATCATTATAATTATTTTATTGAAGTTTATTTGCGCCCTATTTCTCTCCAAAAATTAATATAAATTTTCCCCATTATTCAACAAAAAATCCCCTCAAGAAAGTCAAAATGTTGAAAAAATATTTACTTTATTTAAGAGTTGGCCAAAGTTGTTTAAACAACGTAAGTTTTATAAATTGAACCGGTCTAGATGTATTTCTTTCAACTATTTGATACCTTACATGTGAAATAGTATCATAGGCCGAGTAACCATTTCAGATTGTCACATATTTTAATCCGATTTTTGTTATTTTTTGCGCCTGCCACAGAGCTCAAGGGATTTAAAAGGAATGATAATTGGCAAAAGAATAATATCAAGTTAACATACCTCTATAGATGCCTTCCTGGTCTTTATTACATTTTACACTGGATATTTTATTCATTTCTCAAAAAATTGCCTGGCCAAAAAGGAAACCCCTGCACCTTTGCCCTCAGACTGAAAAAAACACCTGTTTGATAACATAACTTTTCAAAAATAGAATATGATTGGGTTTTTTTGGGGGGGGATTCTATGCATTTTTAGTACTACAGTTCTTTTTCTTGGTTAGTAAGCCTTGTCTTGAAAAGAAGCAAAGAAAGTTGAACCACATCATTTGTCAAGCACTAATTACGATTTTCTTCAATCCATTTTAGACCAAAACTTGCATTTACACATTTACTTGGACGCCCTTATTACCAACGATACAATAAAATCAACGTTTTAAAATCGCTTATTCACAGTTTTCTCTGTAAATGAACGGCCAATGTGGTGCAATAGAGTATACCAAATTAACAGCTACATGTTGGGAATTTTAAACACACACCAGGTCATATTAATTGTTTACACGCCTGTAATAGAAGTAAAATAACGCCTATTAAGATGTTGTTAATTAGGCCGATATTACGCATAATTTCAAAATAACCTGACAAACAAAAGGCATCTGTCAATCATTACCCACGATAATTGCTGGGCGGAGTTTACATCGTTCCAGCGCTAATTGCTAACCAGGAAACAGAGTATGGTAACCCTAATTGTTAACCAGGGCAGTGCCGAGTAAGAGAAAATGTTTCATTTTTTAATCTGATTTGAGAGCTATGGGTAACGGCTAATTGTTAAGCATGGAAACAAGTAAGGCAAGCGTTTGGGGTCTTGGATACTTACGGGGGAAAAAAGGTCTCCAAAAACAGCTCAACTTCTCCCTGTTTCAGGAGAAGTCTTTTTACAAAAACAATATAGTAAAACCACAGTTTTGACCATTACTTCTCCCTAAAAAGGCAAAAAGCGGGTAAAATTTCTCCTAGGGTCAAATGTCTGGATTGTACCCTGAACGGTGACATCAAGATTCAGAAAACTGTACCTTAAGACATCCCTTACTATAACCTATCAGTAACTGGCGAAAAAAAGAAATGCTCCTGCAGAACTTTCACTCAATGAAAAGACATTTTTGAAGTCCCAGGATCACTGTCAGATCCCAAAAAAATACTGCACTATATTTCTTACATGTACTTATCATTTTTATAAAGAAAGTTAGGAATATTTTTCGCCCAAATGAAGGTCATTTCTGCCAGTAAGACATCTTTCTTGGTAATATAAGAGCTACTTGTAAATGTGCTACTAGGACTTTAATACTCCAATGAATTTATATAATCGAAATAAGAATGAAAAACAGGTGACTAGAGTTTACCATTGCAAAACTTCCCATTAAAACCTTGGTATTTTTACAAAATTAATGTTCGTTAAATGGTATGCACTAAAAACCTCATTACACTAGAATCTTATTAACCTACACTGCATGAGAGCATCTTCCGTAATTCCCTTAAACATTAAACAAAAGGGTCATCTCACCTATCTAAACCCATTCCCCTTATACAACAACAACAACAACATGATTAATCTACAATTGACATTAACATTAAACAAAATTTAACCAGCCTCATACATTATACAATAATGACAAAATGAACATATCACATCCCCGCCCCCACCAGAAAATATTTCCTTTCAAAGACGGTTTCAGATCAAATTCAAGATTCTCTAGACTTGCGTTAATGAGATTTGGTCCCAAACCTCCCACAGGTTCCAAATAAGCAAAGTAAATCAGTTCCTTCTTCTTTTAATAGGCGAAAGAACAAAAAAAAAGCCACTTCAGCGAGCCAATACAGTCACAGAATGCTATTCGTAGTCTTAAATCGAGGACAGTCTCGGCTAACTGCTGATGTACATTTCTGAACAATACCCACCCACACCTGCTATCAATCAATTGAGAGCACTTGACAATTTTCTGGGACACTAATCAATATTAATGAACTTTTGTCTAATACTTAAAAGATCCCGCAGGAGCTTATGAAATATTCACCACCATGGTACGAATTGCCTTAATTTCTTTTTCTCTAATTAAATCTGAGCTTGCAAAGGAGTACAGAGGCACTCCTTAAAAGTTAAAACACATTTCCGCTGCGGCTAAAAATGAAATCAAAACTACTGGTATGAAATAATAACTGAAGTGTCACTATTAGATTTTCCAACCTTCACTATCAAAAATAGTGTGACCTTAACCTTTATGATAGAAGTCTTCACAGTGTTTCATAATGGTAGGACAAAATCATCTTCAGTGTCCTTGTTATTTGTGTTAAATTTCTTTGACTGGCATACAATATAACTACAAAGGACTTTTGGGGTTTTCTAAAGCTTTTAAAGTTTGTCCTATTTTCTCCGCCCCCGCTCCCAGGGCACACCCCCACCCCACTTCCTACTTTGCAACCCCCTACAGCATCCCACTTTCCTCCCACAGATTAAATCTAACTCTATTTTCTAGGCATTCTTAAAGGAGACTTTTCTTAGAGGGAAGTTGGGACAAAATATTTCCGGTCAGTCTTTCAACCTGTCAATTAAATGATAGCTGCAAAAAACATAAACAATGTCAAGGCAACAATGTCGCCACAGACGCCAAAATTCTACTGAAAAGCCAAAAAAATTTAAGTGACGGCAGAAATCTTAATCAAATAATTAAGTCCAAATTTCAATCATTTGTCCTAAAATGACTGTTCTGGCCAAAAAGTGGAGAGAAAATTTTCATTATCCCATTGAGGCCCTGAAGGTTAACACAGGAAGACTTACCAATGGGTTCCTGGAAACCTGAATCCACACTGCCTTTGTAGTCAAGCTTCCTTGGTACTCCATCTAAAATAAAAGAAGTACATAATTATATTCATCATTTATTCAAAAAGAATGCTGCCATGAGAGAATTTTTTTAGAACAAGGTAGAAAGCTGTCCATATGACACATTTGCTTTCCCCCCCCCTCACACCTGCCTCCCCAGTTTGTCTCCAAGGGGTTTTCTGCCACATATGCACATTTCAAATTGCAAGTAAAACAGCTTCTTCAGAGCTGTTGGTTGATGAAATGATTAAAAGGAATTACTTGTACTAAGCGCTTATTAAAAAAATATAATTATACAACACAGTTAAATTCTCAGACTGTGCTTACTTGAGACTTTTGATTGGAAATTCTGGCTAATTTAGTTAGTGGATTTTACAAAATAATTTACTTTGACAAGTTATTTAAACGATGGTAGGCAGTTACTGTAGTACCTGAGTCACACAGACTGCCTTTACTTGGAAAATGAACAACATTTTCTACATTCAAGGGCAATAACTCTGGCAAGTCTAGCATAGACTTTTAATACTGTAAACCGGATAATTCTCGTGTTCTGAAAATTTCGCGATTTGTGAGCAGACGGAGTTGTTAGCTATTTGTGAAAGGAGAATTCTCTAACAGTAAAGTTATGTGAAATGAATCTTTTGAGAAATTCTTGAAAATACCGTAAAATTAAATCATCACAAACATTACCCAATTTACAGTAC
Organism: Saxidomus purpurata; assembly: GCA_022818135.1. Classification (NCBI taxonomy): domain Eukaryota; kingdom Metazoa; phylum Mollusca; class Bivalvia; order Venerida; family Veneridae; genus Saxidomus; species Saxidomus purpurata. The sequence continues at coordinate 14,251,243 of JAFMSR010000013.1, read as the reverse complement.
CATGAATACCCTTTAACCCCACCTCCCCCCCATATTTCTAAAATGGACTTGTCATCTTTCAGTGCGGACAATTCCTTTCATTGCTCAAAGAAGCGCACAGGGAAAAACTGTTGACTTAAATAGCAAACGGTCTAGACCTATGATGATCGGACTGCATTGATGTGCATGCTGGTGATGATCTGCTGGTGATGATCTGCTGTTGATGATCTGCTGGTGATGATCTGCTGTTGATGATCTGCTGGTGATGATCTGCTGTTGATGATCTACTGGTGATGATCTGCTGTTGAAGATCTGCTGGTGATGATCTACTGGTGATGATCTGCTGGTGAGGATCTACTGTTGATGATCTGCTGTTGATGATCTACTGGTGATGATCTGCTGTTGATGATCTGCTGTTGATGATCTGCTGTTGATGATCTACTGGTGATGATCTGCTGGTGATGATCTGCACTGGTTGCAGAAGGCAGCATCATTTGCTACCAGCACGGTAACGACTACGGCTTAACATTTACGTGAACTATTACTGAACCACACGAAACATGTTAATTATTCTTAATAGCCAGCGACACTTTTGAATCTGACGTCAATGAACTGACAGCCTAGACCACCTTAAACTTGTGTCAACTGACATGTTAAAAGGTGAAATGAAGTCAGAGTCAGACTTCCATATTGTAAGACGGGAAAATGTAGGCATAGATCAATTTTGAAGCTATTCCCGACACTTTTAAAAGCAAATTCAAAAGCGACTTTGTCACCCCAATGTCACTTTCTTCACACTTTGTCCATTATAAAAAGTGATCATATCAACACATTTATCACTGGTAACCTACATGTATCAAGTCACTCTAACTGTCACAAAAACTCAGCATTTCTTTGTTAAGACATTCTGTTTTATGCGTCCTTGCATTTTCTTTCTGTTTTAGTATGAATATACATCAACCAATCAGCACTCAATGCAATTAACCTAATTCTTTATAACCTGTGTTCTGCACATTACTTGCTCTTTATTTTGTACAACATACAGCAGTTCCATTAGCTGCTGAAACCCGTTGGTCGAGTATAAGTTTATCTTCTCATAGATTGAGGGTCCTGAGTTCGAGCTCTGCTACCAACCATTTCACTATATGGGAGAAAGTTGGCAGTTTCTTACAGTGAATAGGGATCTTAGTACCAGGAATGATGGTTAGCTAAACTACACCTTGTAAAATCAGCTAAAATATAATATTTAAACAGGAAACCCTGTAATATATATTTTTAATTAATATATAAATTTAGAGTCTTAAATGTAAATGTATTTTCGCTTTATAGATCTTACAAATATTTTCACTCGAACTTAATTTTTTTTTTTTACAGTGGCATTATCTTATGTCAAAAGTGCATATGATTTTCAATGATAACCCTTGGCAGCCCTTAATGGTTGTGCAATGTGTTGCAAAAACCATTAACAAGGTGCTTTTCAAAGGCAAATTGTAATAAAATTAAAAAATTTAGCTACTGCAATTTAATGCGCAGACTGCATATTATGTAACTGTATACTTACAGTAATTATTTGAAGACATGTTGACCTAGATTCAATCTCTTGATGCTAACTGTAAGGTTCCATCCAGGGGGTCTGCTTACATCTCCATTTCTGATTTTATCACTTTGCACGCGAGCCTTGATTCAAGAACCAATCTCCGACCAGTCTATCTCTAAATATAGCTGTAAATCTGATTTATTGCCTTAAACCAGTCCACAGAATCTATAAATAGTCTCAATTCCTGATAATCCTTGCTGGATTGTTGCGGAAAAAATCAATTCTCTCCTGGAAGAAAATAACAAGCAGAAAAAATTAATTTCAGCTCATTGTGAGCTCACATTGACAGCAGAATGGCATTTCGGCGGAATAAGAAAATAACAACTCCTTAATTTAGGAACAGACATCTAAATATAGCACGAAAGCAATAGTTAGTGAGAGAATCTCTATGGCTTCAGATAAACAAGGCACTTGCGGGATTTTTCAGGAAATTATCTCCGTCAATCCCATATATGGAAGAGCTGCTGTATTGGATTTTCAAAACTGACTCAATGTCACAACAAAATTGAGGATACTTACAACAAATATGAGAGTACGCCTCAAAAGATGTCATACAACATCAGTCAGTTTTTTCTAACTTAAAAGCTATTTCTGTACAGGCTTGTCAATGAAGCTAAAATAAACGTTTTTGGTTCTAAAAATAGCAACAAATCCCATCATGATATAAGAGACACTATTTACAATGCTTAAAGTACATGTAAAAGTGCAGCAAGGGCTTTTAGTGCTGAAAAAAATATCAAAGCACAAACAAGTGCAGTTTGCGCAATTTGCAAGAAAACAGACATCTCTTTTTACTTGTCTTATAGCATTTTGAACTTCATGGAAGCAGGAATTCTAATCTAAATTGAACAAGAGAAAGTTGTGTAATGTGTCATGATTTTGTAAACCAACCACAAACAAGAAGGCTATGATGACTTTATATCGCTCACCTGATGTTTGACTGTCTATAGCGACAAGGTCAGGGTCAAGGACACAGCAACCCAGACCTCAAACATACAGATCTGCGATAAAATCAAAACCGATACCATTCCAACCTTGTGTGGGGCCAATTTTTACCCCTGGGCATACTATTAGATCAACTAGTCAGAGGACCACCACACCATGTTACAAATCAAATATCTACTCTATGCCTTTCAGTTTCTATCAAGATTTCTTAAGATTTTCTCATACATGTTTATGTGTGAAAAACACAACCCAGGGTGAGACAAATTTCGACCCAGGGGAATGCTTCTGACAAGATTCTTTATATACATATTATAAATATATCGTTGTTAAAAGAAAACGGTGGATGAAAAGATGACACTTTGCATACTTTGTGCCATATGAGCTGAAAGAAACCTGACATTTAGGCATAAAAAGTTTTGTACATGTATGGAACAGTTTTGAAGCTAACATTACACTGTGACTTTTGACATGCTTTTTTGCATTGTTGTATATCTATATAATGTACGTTTTGTACATCGTAACATTACATTTTGTCTTGTAAAATGTCCATCCTTTATGCCCTAAGCCAAGTTGTTTCTTGAAAGCAGTGGTTTGTTATTCACAACTGAGATTTCATATGTTATTTTGCAACATTTTCGAGTGCAATCATGTAATAATCCTCCTTGACTGGATCATGCACATCATGCATTGCGACATACAGTACATACAGTAATGTGCAATGACAACTGTCATTTTTGAATACCACCATGCACTAAATGCGAAAATGAATGAACATGAAGACAAACAGAAAACATTTTTTGCCAAATAATTTTGTCATTCTTTGAAGGGAAACAACCGAAATTACAATATTTTACCAAAATTTAGAATGACAGTTGATACATATCATGCCATGCCAAAGTCGACTAAAACTTATCCAACTGCTAGTAAATTATACGAAATAATGCAATTCTATTAGCGAATTGCACCATCATTGTCTGCAGAAGTGAGCAACCAGTAGTATACATGTATGAAATAGTGTACATGTATCAAAATATCGTATTATGGATATTTTGAATTAGTAACAAGGCAGTTTGAAAGACAGCTACATTTGTATATCCCACACCACATGAAAGAATGTTGAGAGGATAACCTTTGAACCCTAAGTGTGAAATTTTAATATATTAAGTGCTTCACCTTTCCCCAGCTCAGCTGGAACATGGGTTCGAGTTGAACATCCAATAAAAGTTTCTTGGAAATGTAGTTGCATGACCTTTGAATGCTAGCTATGACCTTGACCCAGTGAGATTGGGAAATAATAATGTTCTGCATGTCTTTTTAATTGATGAGATGTAAATGATCTCTTCCGAGGGGTATAGAAAATATAGAGCAGACAGGAAGAACCAATGAACCCAAAAGTACAATGTATGACCTTGATCTGGCAAAGTTGGAACATCTATTAAGCATTTTTCATCCAAATCTTTCAGGAGTTTTGGAGCTAACATGGAAAAGCAATGACCAGTGTGACCTTGCCCTTTAGCTAGCAAGGTTGAAACTTAAGTTCTGCATGTTATCTTTATGAAATGAACATTTGACACAAGTTTCAAGAAAATCCATCCAGGACTTTAGGATTTAAGCAGACATGAAATTCCAATGACCCCTAAATGTGACCTTAAGCCAGCAGGGTTGGAACATGGGTTCTGCACGTCTTTATAAGATGAACAAGTTTCATGAAAAAACTTCCAGGGGTTTCGGAGATATATGGAGAGGACACAAAATGTTACAGATGGTTGGACTATTGGATGGATGAAGATTATGACATTCATATATTTCCCGCTCCTGTTTTGCGACGGGGGATAAAAAGACATGGAATACATAAAATGTAGTGGACATTGATGGCTCAGTGGTAAGAGCCTTTGGTTTTGCTACAGTATGTCCAGGGTTCATATAGCAAGAGATACGTGGCTCCGTCCCGCACAGCTGTTGATGGGTAGAAGCCATGAAAAACTGCCTGCCTTTATCAAGCGAGAATGAGTAAAAGTGATTAAGTAAGTTATATGAGTGTTCAAAAGTGATTAAATAAGTCATGGAAGCTTTTTTCATAATCAAACTAGAAAACAAAATTACACACATCTACAACCAAAGTAGACCATGAAAATATATTGAGAACATCTACTGAACTATTTCAATGCTTGATACTAAGTTATCAACAAAAAAATAAGTCTGCCTTGAAGATTTTTCATTTCTGCAATTCAAGTTCAAATAAATTTTAATCATTTGCTGAGACTCGAACAACCCAACCCCATCTTAGCGAACCATTTTAAAGAGAAATCTCGATTTGTGTTCATAGGACCCGGATGCCCCCACTTTCCACCTTTGTCATAAAACAAGAGCAGATTTCCATACCTCTGCTCTTACTGATCTAAAGACAACATTAACAAAACTTTGTCTAGCTTGATGATATGTGCAGAATAATTTGGGCCTTTAATTAAGGAGCAGTGTGCACCACAAACTTGCCATACAGAATGCCTTAAAGTTGATTAAGTCAAGGGCCACAACTCGGGTGTTACTGATCCAGTAAAAATACTAAAACACAAGTGTGTAACTTCTCATTCCAATGAATATTTTGTGTATAGTTTGGTGACTATATGTCATTTACTTAAAGAGCAGAGCGTACCACAAACTTGCAATGCCTTAATTTTGACTAAATCAAGAGCCATAACAACTTCTCTTCCAAATAAACATTTGTCTGAAGTTTGGTGACTCTTGCTCAAATAGTAAAGGAGCAGTGTGTGCCAAAATATTTTCTGTTCCCAGAACGTACATGTACATACAGAATGTCCCCTCAAGTGATCATCACTCAGCCATCACCAAAGCTGCTCCAGCACCTTTTGTTGTATGTATACACTCACAAGGCAGGACTTTAATAGTATTGCTTCATAGCCGTCCTGTCCTTGACTAACAATATTGGGGTACCTTAAACAATTCTTTCACTTTATAAAAGCTACGTCCGAGCTGTCCCACAATGTGTGTCCACTTATATATCAGAAGCAGATTTGGTTTGGATATCTAGATGAATCATGAACGGCAACTTGCGGAACACTCACTATGCAGAAAAGGTCAGCAAGCTTAGAATATGCAAAATGCTCTCAAATTTGGAGCTAGTCATTGTTAAATGTAATTACTCTTACACATCACTATGTGTTCACCAAGACGTTAATTCTGTTATTACACAAACACTGGTCATACATTTTGTATAATACTGTTGATATTTAATGCTATTATGCTAGCACTGTAACTAACAAGAGGGCCAAGATGGCCCTATATTGCTCATCTGGCTTCCATTGGCTTTAAATTGGCAACCCCAGTCAATTTTTCAAAGTTGTAATATTTTATATGAAATGGGCTCATTTGAAAGCTCTTTTTAAAAGCTTTTCAAAACAGTTTAGTTCTTTTTTAATATCTCAACTTCAACAAAAGTTATCATCATTTTTGTAATTGTTGACCTTGTATTAACGTTTAATACAAGGTCAACAGCCCATCACAGGAAGGGTCAATTTAAACCTAACGTTCATGACATTAACAGTATTAGTAGAGGTCCACTACACAATGCAACATTTGCACATTTCCAAATATTAAAGCTTGTGAATTTCCAAATATCTAAGCTCTGGGCCTTGTGATTTTAGACAAGTAGATATTTATAAGTTTTCTCTATATATATAAGCCTTTTTGAAATCATGTGACGCCCCTGGCCGGGCCAATTTTGACCCAGGGGTTATGATTTGAACAACCTTGGTAGGTCCACTAGGCAATGGTACATGCCAAATATCTAAGCTCTATGCCATGTGGTTTCAGAGATTTTTCAACTTTTTCCTATGTAAAATCAAATGATCCCATGGGCAGGGTCAATTTTGATCTTGAGTGTCATGACTCAAACACTCTTGGTAGAGGTGCACTACGAAAAATGCTACATGCTAGATATCTAAGCTGTAGGCATTGTGGTTTCAGGGATAAAGATTCCCCACCCTACCCAGGCAGGGTTAATTCTGACTCGATGGTCAAGATTTGTATGTATGTATTTTAGTTTTATTGTTGGTACCGGATAATCCATGTGACCAACGCCCCCATAAGATGTTAGTTATTTTAGGTTTTTGGAGGACAGAACAAGATACAGAACGTGTCCCATTCCAGAGACACCCCCTGGTTCTTTCACATGCCCGATGTACAGCAACGTTACATTGTTCCTTGATTTTAGGTCTCATCCGAAAACCAGTCTTCGAAATTAGCGGTGGTCCGCTGGCCCGAGGCCACTAGATTTTCTTATTGGCCAGTAAAAACTGCAAGAGCACAAGTCCGACTGGCTTGTGGATTTTCAGGGAACGCTTTTCGCTGACTGGATAAGTCTTGTATTTTCATATGAAAAACGTACATAATTGATGTCACATAAACCAGGAAATTATTCTTTTTATTTTTTCCTATGCGTCACAAGTCTCGGCAATCAAAAACAGTCGTCTATTGGCTAACACATGAAAGTAGATGGAGCGTGGTTACAAATCTCGGCGATTTCGCCGTCAGTCAAAACTCGATTGTCGCCTGTTGGCTAATTTACTGAAAGAAGGCGGAGCTAATTAGCCATACGTGTCAACTAACACATGTTCGCCTCGTCGTTATCAAAGGTGTTAATTGATAAACAATCATATAACTGAAAATAATAGACCCCGGAATTTCAAAGACGGAGTTTGTAACACGGATAATGAGCAAACGCCTCTGACACGACTCTGTGTATTGTAATTCACAGACTGCAAGAAACATTAAAACACTGACTAAGTTGTGAATGCAAAAAGTATTTATCAATTAACATTTCCAACGTTCTGTTTAAAAGAAAATCGCGGCGTGCAGCGTGTCCGTTTTTCAGTCAATAATTGTTTCCATCAACTGTCAAAGCCAACGTTTTTCCAGAATAATTTTCTACTATTTATTTAAATGAATAACCTTTGCCGAAATATTTACTGCAACCTTTTTATTCATAAAGATAAAAGCCGCAGGTGTTACGAGATCAAAGAACAAACGCCGACGCACATTGTACATGTGAGTTTTGTTTGATCTTAGTGAAGCACGTGGCATCAAACAGACCGAGATATTTGACAGTTTGAGACATGAAAAAGTAATTCTAGACAATAGTCTGATAATTTTGGATTATAGAAATAATAGTTTGGAATAGATAATGTTATGAGTAAGTTTTATTTTTGGTGATAAAATATATTGAACACGCTATACAAATGTACGTTGGTCGGCAAATATTTTTGAATTTAACATGCATACAACTCAAAAACATTTCACGTGTAGACACATTTCTACGGGATATAATAAATTTGATATTCATGTCCCGTAAACCCGTTCATTTACCTGTAAAATCACTCGGAAGGCCGCGATTTTGCTCCCGCGTCAACTCTTTCTAAATTTGTGTCAAATAACTTTCAGTATTTGTTAATGCTAATCATAATTTGAACATTCTTTTTGGACAATTTTTTTATTAAAACTGTTAAGGTCGCGAAAAAATGGCGACATTCAGGGACATGCGAGGTCGGAAAAAGTGACAAACGGGGTGCAACGTACTTTTGAGCTGATGTAGGCTAGGAAAGAAGATAATTTAAGAGTATTCAGAATATACAATATATGACCTGAACCCTATGACCTGTGGCTCAAGCCTAAAAATTCTCACCGTGACTGTTGAAAATCTGATTTTGACCCTTGAAAATTTAGGCTGAAGTGTCAATGGCCTTTGAGTTTTAAAGTCTACTGAACACCCTTATTATTTTTCGGGCCAGTGAAAATACTTTCTGGCCAGTAACAGCCCAGGCAGTGCTGGCCCGAATGGCTTATGGATTTCATATCCAAAAATCATACACTGGAAAACCATTAGTTATGTTAGTGGACGAGCTGGGGATCGAACCTGCGATCCCTGGGTTATCAGTTCAGGGAGTTCACCACTAGACCACTGAACCACTCCTTCATGGTCATGATTTGAACAATTTAAGTAAACATTCACTAGGAAATGCTACAAATGGACATGTATGCTAAATATCTAAGCTCTAGACCTTGTGGTTACAGAGAAGATTTTTAAAGTTTTCCTATTTGTTGTCATACGCCCATAGCAGCCAGAGTTCTGTATGGAATGGAATTCTTTGAACACCTTTGATAGAGCTTTATGCAATGAACATCCCTGCCAAATTTTATCAACATTGACCCCATGGTTTCAGAGGCGATGTTGTTTGAAGGAAATGGATGGACGTACGTTGGAGGCCGGACGGTGAATGGTCCTAATAACTCACCCTGGCATCTTGTTTTGCCATCCAAAAATACTCTACTATAATGAATAAGTTGAATAAATTTCTAAGGATGTTAGTTTTGTGGAAAACATCTGCTGTCACCGCAAAATAGTCTACGTATACACATGGCAGTAGAGTGTACACTACAGCAAGCATGTAATTCATCTAAATTTGACATTTTATATGGTTTTCAATCTTGGCTTTCCACTTTTTTATATTAAAATAGTAATTTTGCTTGTTTTGAAGATTAGATTTTGGTGTATCAGAGTTCAGACACGTGTAGACTGCTTTCTGTAATCAAATTTACAATTTTTATACCAAGATGAGTGAAAAATTGAAGATGAAAACAACATAAAATGCCAAATTTTGATCAAAACAATTTAACATCCTTTACATGTCATTTGCAAGAAGTGTTTGGTAGTGTCTGGCGTTTGTAATTTTGCTTATTAGGTCCACCATCCTCGTTCGAGGTATAGTCGGTACGACCCGTAGTGTCTGGCGTACAATAGCCGACATCAAAAAAAGGTACTATGTCATAGTTCAGTTAACATGGGCATGAGTGACAACCCTACTGGGTATACATTATGTTTGATGAATGATTCATACTGCAATTTGCTGATATCAAAGTAAGTATTACATATTTTGTTTGCACAACTTGATCTACTTTCCCAGTGTTTACAACTTTATTTTTAGTAGATTATTTCTAATTTTACTTCACATCAAAACTCCTTGGTGACCGTTATAAAGAAAATGCTGGCAAGTATGTGTTAAAATAAGCTTTCTGGCTACCTTTTCTTTCCCGCAATAGAAATGGGCGGGGGCATTTTTGACACTTCAAACATGTAAATTTCACAGTTGTTTACCCAGGGGATTGATCCGACTTGCCAATTAACAAGGTTTGCATGCAAAAATTAAGTTAACAGAAGAAACTTTTTCCAGTTTAAGTAAAAATATCTATACAGTATTTGCATCTTTTCGTCTTACGTACAACAAGCAAAGTCATTCGGAGGCTAAACTTACAATTTTTCAAGGTTTGTAGACGGAAAAGTTATTTTGCTGTCAACAGTTCGCCATCTTTAATAGTCACGTGGGCAGAAAAGACCAATCGTTTGGTAGATTTCCGATCTTAAAATAGAGCTATTGACGCATGTACGATCTATTTTTAGCTTGCCTCGACCTGCTTTTAGCAGTACCGCATGAATATGTTCGATTATTAGGTCAAATTTTAACCGAGCTGGTGATTCGGTTACGACATACAAGGAAATACAAAATTTAATTAAGTCTTAAATTTTCTTGATTAGCGAGCAATAGCGACAGAAACTAGTTGTTGGTTTTACTGTTCACCCTCAACTGAAGTAAAACCACTGTTTCTTATTTCACTTCTAGACTTGATCAATTTCGAAAACAGTATTTTTGTTCATATGAATAGAATTTATTATCTATCGAGCGTTTCCTTTCAAATTTAAATTCTTATTTCTTATCACGAAACTATTTTCGTTAATGCGACGCCGTTTTACAGACTATTTGTAGAAATAAAAAAATATACAGGATGAATAATCATTCAAAAATGTATTGGACATCGTTTTACTATAGATATATATATATATATATTTATTAGAGCATAACATATACAAGTGACGAATAGTAAGCAAATAAAAACCTGTATCACAACAGGAACACACATATGTATGCAAGTACGGTCAACTCTCGATACAAAGTACCCCGCACTGCATGGGAGCAAACCTATTAAAATGTATGGGACACCGTTTTACTATTTTTAGAGCACTTTCAAATATTCATTTGTGATAAAAATCTTTTTTCTGATATCGATCGATTTCTTGATATCAGAAATTCGAATTCATGATACCAGGAAATGGTTTTCTGATGTCAAAATATTTTCAATATTTTAAAAGAAATGCTTGCCAATGCTGGTGACCTAATTTTTGTACTTTTTATTCTTACTTATCAGCTATTACCCTAACAACAAACCAAATTTCACAAAATTCTAAATGCTAGAAAAACATGCTGAAACTGTAGCGATCGTCTTAAATCTCAAGTACGTATAGATAATTAAATTGTTTACAATACAGTTGATACGGTAATAAAACACATGTTAAGAAAACATGCAGAACATATCAATTTAGTGTAACATTTTCTTGGTAATTACTGAGTCCGAAAAAAGAAAAGGGATATAAATTGTCTCGTGATAGTTTTTCGGTATCGCTAAATGGCTTTTACTTTATAAAACATTTTAGAAATTTCTAAGAAACATTATTATTGGTTGTTGAAAGAGTGACGTACCGTCTTGCTCAGACGGACGTAATGATATTAAAGAAGGGATGGAAGTTTCAAAAGGAATGTGTGAAATGATTTAGGAAAGAGCATGAACTTGTTCGAAAATCACCGAGCAAGAATAAGGATATTTTCTAAGTGGGAAAATGGCCATAATTTAGTCATAACTAGATGTACTTACTCTTACATGCAGGGGGGGGGGGGGGGGGGGGGCATGAAAGCAGAACCTACAAAGCTCAAAGAGAAACATGAAACTGTGCAAAACTCTTACCGAAGCGAACGCTGTAGTGGGTAGGATAGCTTTCCTTATTCTTGGGAATAGTCGAGCTAATAAAAAAGATACACAACAAATCACATATTAAAGGTTCATGATACACCTACGGAGTCTTATGTCGATAGAGTATACACAAAAATTGATGTAGATACTTCCAATTCCTTACCCGCAAAGTAGATGCTAAGATCACTGAATCTGGAGTTATTAAATAAAGTTTCAAGACCAGATTAAATCCACCTAATGATCCTTAGAGAACGAAGAAATGAGATTGGTCACGTCGTAGTCCATTTCTTCCAACAATCGGTATAAATCATAATATGTTTAAGAATATGTTTACTCTCGAAAATACTTTATACTGGTAGGTCATCAAAAAACTTGCGACATGTAAGCTCTTGGTACTGTTGTAGAAAACATTGCCTGTTAACAAAGTTCTTCAGATCGAGTAAACCGTGTAAAATCGTGTAAACAGTGCAAAATCGTGTAAACAGTGTGTAAGATCGTGTAAACAGTGTGTAAAATCGTTTAAACAGTGTACAATCATGTAAAATACAGTCGTTTACATATCTACAGAATGCATTTGCACTCCCTGCTTTTCCATTCCACCAAGACTTCCTTTTTATGTGAGCATATTTTTTAAAAGCTTCCATAATGGCTTGTTAAGGAGATCCATAAAACAGGTGCTGCATACCTGAATGAATTTTTATCTGCATACGCAGTGCGGACTCGAAGCATCTGTAATAAAATTAAGTACTTTAAAGATATATTTGATGATCAGTTAACTATAAAATCTAAAAGAACAACAGGTGACATACCACGAAATAACTTGAATATTTTCTTTGGCCATATCTCTTATAATTTTGATAAAGAGGGCGGTTAAATCTACTTTACTTTAGAAACATAGATACTCATAAAATAATGTTATTCATCGATAATGTTCAATGAGCCATGTATGTACTTCAACGGTTAGCTTATTGAAACAGAACGATAAAAGCCGAGGAAAACGTGTATGTCACGGTTCATTTACTGTTGTTGAACTTTAGTAACTGCAAACAAATTTGAGGGCGTTATTCCTACATACAGTTTCTGCTATAACAAAAGCAAACTTGTTTTAATGTGAATTCAGCATTATTAATGGCTGTTATACAACATTTACTGTATTCTTCGAGGACTGGAAAATTGCGGAAGGGCACAAGATTCAAGGCCGATTAAATGTTGGTGATAGCCTACATATGAACTATTTAATCGTCTGTCTTATCGTAAATTGCCGTCACATATTCTGACATGTAGACCAAAATGACGCTTCTGTATGTGGCACCTTTGCTTCATTTTACTCTTATACAATAAAACAGACCTCTGTCGTATCAACAGCCCCTTGTTATAAACATTTGTGTCTTTATCTACATGTATAATCAGGGGGGTGAACGTAGCCCCGTTTCTTCAGAGGGTTAAGCGACGAACCGGTATCTGCGGAGGAAAAATGGCAGACACTGTCGTTTGAAAATGAAAGAAGGCCACATTTTGACGTGTAAGTAGACTTGTAGCATACTCTGAAATATTTGAGTACTTTCATCAGGTGAAGAAATATATAATCTTCAATCGGCTTTTGCATTTGTAAACATCGATCGTTGCAGACAATGTTCAAGCAAACAAGCTAAGTATGGCACCTACGAAGCTAAAACAAAAAGCCGATTGAAGATTATATATTTCTTCACCTGATGAAAGTGCTCAAATATTTCAAATCATTTTACAAGTCTATTTACACGTCAAAATGTGGTTCTTCTTTCATTTTCAAACAAAAGTGTCTGCCATTTTTCCTCCGCAGATACCGGTTCGTCGCTTAACACTCTGAAGAAACGGGGCTACGTTCACCCCCCTGAGACTGGGCTGCTTCAAAAAAGACAATACCACTTACCTCGGTTATTCTTGACATTGCGGCTTTTCCGTCATTGTATACGCACAGCCAATTGGGGATTTTTTCCAGGTGAGCGATTCAAATAAGTCTAGAAGTCTCTTGTTCACAAAACGTTACCTCAAAGTCGGATCAGTTGAATACAACACACAAAGACTTTCCAATGTTATCTTAGAAAACAACATTTTTTCACCGTCTTTCCGTGTTATATGGTTATTTAGTGTGTGTCTGTGCGTACACGTGTACGTCCGCTCTGATACGATACGACACCGCAATAAATGTATTAGGACCATTCATATAATTACAATAGTATGTCCAGGTATTCTAATGAGCATTTAAAGTTGCCATCAATTATGCGTGTCGATCGAACTGTATAAAGTTTTCCGTATGTATACTTATCGTACCATACGACTTAGGGTGATCCATCTGCCAAATCGATCGGTTAGAGACGCAGCAACCTATCATTGATTCCTGTTTCTTTATTAGTTTGTAAGAAAATTTGCAGTTTCCCAAGGAACACAGGGTCACGTGTGGTATGTAGTCATCGTGTAATATTTAGTAACTAAATGTATATAGAAAAGCTTTGATATTGGAAGTCTAAAAGAAAGATGACCATAACCTAAATAAATGGTTCTTACCGGTCTGAAAATTGGTCACAACTCAAAATGCTTGGAAGAATTTTGGATCTTGTCCTACTGACCTAATGTTGGTGAATAAGTGATGTAACTTTCAAAGCAATAGCTTTGATAGTTCAGGAGAAGAGTAAAAAAGACCACGACTCCGAACAATTATGCAACTTGTAGAACAAAGTCAATCTGATACTATGATCCTTTGAGTTAGATTGTGTCCTGTTATTCCTATAGACAGAACCATTGAGAGGACTTCCATGCCGAAGAGAGCTTAATTGCAAGTTATTTCTTTTCATATTTTATGACGAATGGCAAATGTTCATGATGCTATTGTGTTGTGTGCCGTAAACTCGGGGGATAATTGTCAATTATGATATTCCTGCAGTCGAAAAGCAACAAGAAATTCGTTTTAGGACTCGGATTTGTCTACAAGGAAAATACCCCCCCCCCCAGTCATATAATGATAAAATGGAATTGTTGTTTCCCTTTATCCAGTAACTAGTAAATTATTTCGACTTTGGCTATATAAAAAATGTTTCTAAAAAGTAAACCCCACTTACCTAGTCAGTTATTTTTGACATTGCAGCGTTTTCCGCCATCGTATACGCACAGACACTTGGGGACCAGCACGGTCTAAAAATATGTTGTTCACAAGACTTTTCTGTGGTGGACAAAACAAACAAAAACAATGAATTAATTTGTTATACCGATGTTAACACATAGAAAGCTTATTATGATTAGATATTGGATTAAACTATTAACAGTAAGAGAAGATTCTCTATTACTTAAAACATATGAAATGTTAAAAAACGATGTAGATCATGATTTAACTTACAATAAGAACAATTGGGCTTACCAAATAAAACTTATTTTAGATGAATGTGGATTGTCACATCTTTGGATAAATCAGTATAGTATGGCAATAAATTACTCTATCATCAAACAGCGTATACTAGACATTTTCTACCAAACTTGGTATGCAGCAATTAATAATTCTAGACGTCTAGAAACGTACTGTCTTTTCAAACATAACTTTAATTTCGAGAATTATCTTGACTTTGTAAAAGAATCCAAATTTAGAATCGCTCTAACCCAGTTTAGAATATCATCACATAAGCTAGGCATTGAACGAGGACGCCATTCAAATCAACAAAGAAGTGATAGATTGTGTAATAATTGCAGTTATCAATTAATTGAAAATGAATATCATTTCCTGCTAATATGCCCAAAACATTCCGATCTTGGGCGAAAGTATTTAAAGCGATACTATTACACATGGCCAACTTTACAAAAATTTAAAAACTTATTAGCATCTAAATCAAAGTCAATAACGATAAATCTCTCTAAATTTTTATATTTTGCAAATTTAAGTAGGAACTAGGTGATCTAACGATCTTATTCTGTCATATATTCAATTCACGATGTTATATGTATGCTCTTCTGTAAATCCATGTCTTTTTGTCAATTGGTATGTACTTGTGTTGCTATAAACATATGTATATGTGTTTTATGCAATAAACATATTGTAGTTGTAGTTGTAATTTGTTATACCTAAATAAGTCTGAAAACTGGTCACAAGTCAAAATGCTTGGAAGAATTATCACTGGCCATCTAATGGTGGTGAATAAGGGATGTAATTTAGTTCAGGGTCTCACGACTCAGTGCAATTATGCAACTTGTATTACAAAATCATTCTGATACTATGATCCTTTGAGTTAGATTGTAGGATAAACTGTAATTCCTGTTATTCCTACGGACAGAGCCGTTGAGGGGACTTCCATGTTTAAGAGAGCTTAAATGAAGAAAATCCTTTCAGGGGGTAGAATATGAATGACTGTAAGTTATTTCTTTTCATATTTTATGACGTATACCACGCATGATAAGGCAAATGTTCATGATGATGTTGTGTTGTGTGCCGTAAACTCGGGGGATGATTGTCAATTATCTAACAAAGCAGAACAGATACTCCTACCGTCAAAAAACAACAAGCAGATCTTTTTAGTACAAAAATGTACTCTATATTCAGATTTGTTCGCAAGAAAAATAAACCAACAAGGCATATAACGAGACAATGGAATTGTTGTTTCCCTTTATCCAGGAAACTACTAATGTTTTAATTCCACTTAGTCTGGGCTATATGAGAAATGCTTCTAAAAAGTAATACCCACTAATCTTGGCTATTCCTAAAATTGTGGCGTTTCCCGTCATGTTATACGCACAGATGCTTGGGGATCAGCAACGTCTAAAAATCTGTTGTTACCAAAAATTTAAACATTTTGTGGTGGAAAAAACAAATAAAAACAATGATTTTTAAAATTTGTTACACCTTAACTATTTATTTGACTGAAATTTTCATTTTCTTTGTTTAGCACTGTTGCACTGTAATTTCAAAGTGCATACAGTGTCCCCTGCTTACTTTTTCAATCAAAAGCCCCTATTTAATTAAACAGCAAGATATTTTTCCGTATTGACTGTAAGCCGGTTATAGGTCCATATTCGTGACAGGAATTAACAAACCTATTCCCGCTTTCCTTGCAATAAATGTGCTTATTCCTGTTGTATAGCCCTATAACATACTCGCAAGAATGTGCCACCCATTGTTAGCAATCGGAACACCTCGGCAGAATGATGTAGGGTAACGAAATCTGCCGAGGACTTCCGATTGCCATTGTTAGTTCTGTAAAAGGTGACAACGATAAAATCGAAGAGGGGGAAATTTCAAACGAAATGGGATTTTCATTGGCATTGCTATATTCGGTAAAGTAAATCTTGCGACAAGGCATATAATTCTAAATATCTCTAGAACGACTGAATGTAGTTTATATATTTATATATCAAATGAAAGAATAATGTTAAACCTGCCTCTTGATATCACTTTTGTTGGATTTTGGACTGAATAATTGGTTGTTTTAAGGCCTTCAATGACGTAGGTCGTCACTCAAAAGTCAGAAAAATTGCGATTTCGTTTTTTTCAACAGTAATTCTTTTTTCAAAACAAATGTAAAATAACGAATGAAATTTTGTTTGAATTGATTAAATCTGTGTTGATACGGATTTGTAAAAATAATATCACTGTTGTAATTACTGTCTCCCCGAAAATCAACTTTTACCACGTGTTCCATTGAATCGCTTAAACTCAAAACCGGGTCGAATTATTCAGGGACGAAATTCAATATATCACACAAAAGAATGATATCAGGAAGATAGGTTTAACAGGAAGTTTGTTTTATTTGAAATGTACGTTAAATAAAATAAGCCTACATTATAAAGTTTAAGCCGTACAAATATTGGATAGCGCTTAGGTTTAAAGGTTCAAGGGATAGGATATTATGAAGTGGTTCGAAAATTATTGTGTCGCTCAATAACATGACCTTATTCAGAAATGACCAAAGGAATACTATCCATGAAATTAAATACATACTTACAATACAGCCAAAAATTTTGTAACATGCATGTAGTTGTTGTGAAACACGTTCACTCACGTGACTCAGCAAACTCGATAAATTGAGGGTGTAATATGATCAAGTTAGATTTCCATCTGGCCTATGTACGGAGATTACGTCTTTAGGGGCACCCTTTTTAGGTAAACTATACATGGTACTTCGTAAATAAAAGGTGTCATGTACCGGTAAAGTTGGAAATCAAACTGCAAATTTATCGAGCCTCTACGGTAAAATTGCGTAAATTCGTCATTTTCCAGGTTGCATATGTCTTCCGTAACAGACAGATTAATTTCTAAAACAGAAATGCAGCGTAAGCTATATACCTTCCGGCAGTCGCCTTTGAAATTCATACAGACTTTTTATTTGTAAAACGTGTTCTCATATGAGGCATTCAAACTAGAAGATTGGTGGTCTGACTTGGACTACTTTCGCATAGCGCAAGTTTACAGTTGTTACGCACATAGCACGGAACTTGCGGGCCTGAAATTGTAGATATCTGCTTGGGACTTTCTGATTCCAGGCCTAAAAATGATTACTGTAGTAATAAATGTTTCCATCCTTAGAAGTCAAATCGAAAGTAAACAATTATGCAGTTGAAAACCTAACAAAAGCAAATAAGAGGCAGGAGCAGTTTATTAATTTTCTGTCATTTATATTTAAGGGTTTTGTTAGCGCTAGTTAGGCTATCTGAAGATATTTGATTTTTTTGACAAAAAGTAAACTCTTATTCAAATGTCCTAAACTTCTCCCTGAGGGTGATGTCCTACCTTGCACAGTCGGCAATTTTTGGCTATATTTTGTAAACACTGCACATACGTATTATAGAAAACAGAGTGGGCATTTTTGGATGTGACTAAGGTGGTTCTACAGGACCTTTTAATGGGGTGTAAACATCTCAAAGAATGTTTTGGTATGCGGGCCGTACGCGTAACGTTGGTAAAAAGAAAATTATAAAACCTGGAAAAGATTTAGTCTAAGGTCATTTTCAAGGTTGCATTTGCCTCGGACTGTCTGAATTTTCAACGTCGGAGCTCGGCATAAACCTGTAAATTTACAGAAAACGTGTTATACGGTATACTGGTTTATTACATCTATGGAAGTTCAAAGGATGTGTAACCCGCGTTTAGGTCATTTCATTATGGACGTTCAAAGGATGTGTCCCTTTGGTATTACGTCACAAGTGGTGGTAACTCGGGAATCATGTCCTATAATATCAGTGGGAGATGTTTGATATAAGTTATAGTCCTTAGTGTTACGTAATAAAATACTGTCACTGGAAAGTGTGTGTACTCCTTACAGGGGTTCCAAATCGTTATTTATCATTATTTTTATGGCAAATTTGAATGATCATATCAAGTAGATCATTGAAAATGGCGGTATAAGGTTACTTTAAACCACTATAATTTCTTATTTGTGCAGGGTGAGGCAGGTTATAAGAATCAATGGGTAGGTATTGGAATAACGAATCCAACATTTTTAAGTTTATTGAAATCGGACTAGCACGTCCGTACGTACGGACCGAAAAACCTGCTAAGTCATATATTTTTTTCGTCAAAATCCAGGTTAAGTGTCATATCAAAAGTCATTAACTCAAATGTTAAGATCTAATTTTAATATAGGTCAATCGATAGGTGATAGATTAATCTACAAGTACATACTAAGATATCGATTATGAAGTGTTCGTCCGCCCGTCCGTACGACCCGAAAAATAAGCTAAGTCCGTTCATTGTTTTGTTCGAATAGAGCTTAGTGTTATATAAAGGGACAATAACTCGATCAATATTTTACATCATTATTAAGCTCTCAGACCTGGTAAAAGTTAAAAGATTTTAATAATGTATATAAATAACGTATGTTAATATGTGTCCGTCCATACTCGTAAGAGTTCCGTATAAATATGCCTGTCGACATAACTATTTTAACTTAAAAAATGCGTTGTTTAATGTTTTAAGGTTGCAAAGGCTTTTTTGGATAAGAAATTAAATATGAACAAGATTGTGTATGGACGAAAACAGCTAACCAACCTTTGTCAATCCATTTCTTACAAAATCCAACCAAGATTTTTGCATTTTCTTATTCAAGCCTATGAGTCTATACCTATGAATAAGAATGTCAATTTTTTGAGAATGTTGTCCATCACGGAACTTTTGAGAGCAAAAGCTTTAAGACCGATAATTATTTAGACAAAGACTCAAGCCTTTTTAGATTGGTAATTGTACAGAAAAATACCTAGATAGTTGCGTAATGTATGCGTCAATCCTTCGATAGTAGCCGTACAATATGCCTTGATATAAGTATGTTGATCAACATAAAAGGTTGTTTTAATGGTTTTTGAAGTCATTTGGATAAAAATTTAAGATAATAAGATTGTAATGAAAAAACACACATAAGGGTGTATCAATATCAAGTAAACGTTAACAAAAGTAACGACAAAAATGTCTATCAATATCTCATATAGGTAGTCAATATCACCTTGTAGGTGTATATTTCACGATTTCAGCTATGTGTCTCAATATCCGCAGCAGCGTTTGTAACCACAATCAAGACAGATTAGGGTTTAGCCATATCACGAGCCTTTTAAGTCTGTCGAACAAGTATACGGAAAAAGTAGAGTAGTATTACACTATCACGGTAGTAGCGTATAATTCAATACACGGCAGTAGTGTGTATCAAATTCACGAAAGTAGCGTGTATCAATATCACGATAGTAGCGAGTTTCAATGTCACGATAGTAGCGTGTATCAATGTCACGGTAGTAGCGTGTATCAATATCACGATAGTAGCGAGTATCAATGTCACGTTAGTAGTGTGTATCAATATCACGATAGTAGCGTGTATCAATATCACGATAGTAGCTTTATGTACGTAATTTTATTCAATGTCACGGTAGTAGCGTGTATCAATATCACGATAGTAGCGTTTCAATATCACATAGTAGTTGTGTATTTCAATGTCACGGTAGTAGCGTGTATCAATATCACGGTAGTAGCGATTTAAGTCACTAATGTGTATTTCAATGTCACGGTAGTAGGTAGCGTGTATCAATATCACGATAGTAGCGATTTCAATGTCACAGTAATTGTGTATTTCAATGTCACGGTAGTAGCGTGTATCAATATCACGATAGTAGCGAGTTTCAATATCACGGTAATTGTGTATTTCAATGTCACGGTAGTAGCGTGTATCAATATCACGATAGTAGCGTGTATCAATGTCACGATAGTAATGTGTATTTCAATGTCACGGTAGTAGTGTGTATCAATATCACGATAGTAGCGATTATCAATGTCACAGTAATTGTGTATTTCAATGTCACGGTAGCAGCGTGTATCAATATCACGATAGTAGCGATTTAATGTATCGGTAATTGTGTATAACAATGTCACGGTAGAAGTGTTTTTCAATGTCACGATAGTAGTTGTGTATTGCAATATCTCGATAGTAGTTTGTATCAATTCATGATTGTCACGTGTAATAATATCGGTGTAGCGTACAATATCATGATAGTAGTGTTTATCAATGTCACAATTAACTGTGTATTAAAATGTCACGGTAGCAGTGTATTTAGGTCAAATACTAGTAGCGTTTATGGCAATCAATCAAAATTGTAGTGTTTGGCTGAAACTGACTGGAAAGTAGGCAGGTATCAATATCACGTTTTCAATTATTTGTATCAATAAACTCGATAGTAGCGTGTATAATAGACATGACAGTAGGTGTATCAAATAGGATAGTAGCGTTATCATAAATCACGTTAAGGACGGACTTTATAAATATTTCGATTACGATATCAAAATACACGATAGTCATCGGATATCAAAACAAGATAGTAGCATATATCAATAGTCTGGATAAAAATTTATATTGAATTATCAACTACATTTCTCGAACAGTCCGTCTACTTTAGTGTATACTAATGTACTGTAGCGACCTTTTTTTTCTGTTACACATATCACGCTACAGATTTCAAAAATGAATATAGATATGTCAAAGTCGTAGCAATAAATGGAAACAAGTGTAAATTGTAGTAGCGTGTATAAACAGTGCAAGATAAGGCACGATGTCTAACACACGAAACGATGAAAAAGCAGCATTGCCGATTTTATTTTTGCTTACGTTTGAATAGTTTAAATGGAAAATCATGACATTATATAAAACTTACAAAATAGGGAGACCATGTGTCATGATTTGGAATGATAACGTGTCAAACCTGTCTTAAGCGACCAGTAGCAAGTGTATCAACAGTATCCACGTAAATAGATGACTGTCCGATACACGATAGTAGTTTGTATCCCCAAAAATAAACTGCTTAACTAGATGGTTTTAACACAAGTTCATGACTGTAGCGTGTATCTTAAAAAAACGGTATATACAGGTGAGCATTAATATCAAGATAGTAAGTGTAATATGCACCAGATATTACCGTTACGTAATGTGAACTTATCGCATGACAAGTCTTTAAAAATTGCCTGTTAACATCCCGAAGTATTGTGAATTAAAGACCGATTTGCACTTAGGATCAAAATACGGTAGTAGTGTTTAGCTCAATATACGATAAAAGAAAGATATCAATTACCGACGACATCAGCGTGTATCAGTAAAAGGATATATTTGTATCGAAAAACACGTTCGTGACGTGTATCAATCGATAGGTAGCAGTGTTTATAAAGTCACAGTGGCGCTGTATTCCAATTCAATGGTATTACGATAACATAAGAAACACATATATAAAAGAAATATTACAAGCCAACGGGATTGTTTTAGACAATATGCAACACAAATCTTTCAATATCTAATTTACTGATTAACAAAAGTACCAATCTTTTACAGACAAAATAAATCAGTGACACTTCTAAACTTGTCACAAGGCATGAAATTCGATGCAGTCGAACTTAAAATGAGTACCATTTCTGAATTTTGAATATGCCAGTACAAAAAGTCAATTGCTTAAAAATGTGATCGTTTCCCACGCAATATTGTTAGTACTTCAACTGACCTCTATACATGAAGTCCAATATCAAAATGCACTTACATTATCTCATTGGTCTCTATGCTTGTAAAGCTACATTGAATATCAAAATATTACAAAATCTGGCTGAAGCAGTCAGTTGCTGAAAACTTTTCCTAAACTTTATGACGTTTAAACAAAAAACATGTAAACATAGGCATGTTTTATATTGAGCATATAACAGGTTTTGAAGTAAAGAAAATAATTGATAATATAAAAGCTTATAAATGTACAGGCCTTTATAAAATTTGGTATCAGATCCAAAGATACATAAAGTACATTGGATATCACAATAGACAACGTCCATTACTAATATCATATATAACAAAGTATGGTGACAAAGTTGTGTTGAATTCCGACGCCATTTATGAAGCAGTATGTCTTACCTTATTTTTAATAAGCAGTGATAAAAGATCCATGAAATTATCGACCCATTTACAATTTTGCCTACAATTTCAAAAAGATATTTGAAAAATCAAATCGGTTCCATAAATGGAAACAAGTTAAATTGTAGAACACGCGTAAAAATCAGTGCAAGACCAGGCAGGATGTCTAGACAACAGACATGTTGCCAAACTAGCTTTACCGCATTTTATTTTTACCTGGCTAAAAGACATTTATTTGGGAAATACATGGGTGCATTATATAAAACTTACGAAATAGGGCATTTGTCATGATTTGGGACGATACTAAAATGTCTTATATAAACTACGGCATTATGATGCATCAGAAAAAGCTATCAAACTTAAATGAGTCTTACTGTTTCGGATACAAGGCAGTTAATATAAAATCAGGCCAAAAACTTTAGCTGCTATAAACTTAGATGGTCTCTAACCCAAGGTTCAATGTCTATAGCCTCTTTAAGTTACTTATTATACAGGTAAATGATATATCCTTTGAAACTTCTTCAGGTAACATTGAGCTATTTGCTGTTGCGTAACTCGAACCTGTATGAATGACAAGGCTTTGCAATTGATACAATGCCACGAACTTCAAAAATCCATAATTAAATAACCATTGGTGCTTAGTATAAAAAATATGGCCTTAAAGCTCGTATACTAAAAACAAAAGTATAATTTTAACACGAAACGAAATAAGCACACTTCAGTAAACGGTAATCTAAATTTGCTCTGAAAAAAACAATCATGACATTGAAAACGTATCAGTTCAAAACGCTTTAAATATACACTAGCGCAATATTCCTTTCACATGGTATGTACATAAAATAAGCAAAGCATGTGGGACAAAGTGAATCTAATATGTATGAGTTGCTGGCTAAGACGAATATCCTATTATTTAGACACCCAGAAATGAAAAACATGTCATTTATAATGCTTATATACTACCTGAGTTTGATTATTGTTGTACCAGTATGGGTAATGGAAATGGCTGTGTCTATAAAATTAATAACTTGCAAATCAAGCTTTTACCACAGGTAAAAATAAATAAGTACAAACCAAAGGATGGGGATGAAAAAAATGAAAATCGAAATTTGTTATCGAATTTTACTTCAAAACTGCTATAGATGGATAGAAAATGGTCTAACATAAGAAAATGAATACCAACAACCCTATGTTTATACTCAAAAATAACAACCTTTTACAGCAATAATGCGATATTTAATCTACGCTCCATTTCTGACATAAAATTAACGTTTTACCAAAAATAGTCGCAGCGATTATCTAAAAGCTAGCTTTGTTATAGTGTACATATTGGATAACATACCTGAGAATATTGATCTCTTCATGTGTGAAAACTTTTTTTCGAGAACAAGCAAAACATATATGAAGAGAAATATACAATTCAAGATCGTCCATAGATAAGTTCATTATGATGCTTTCAATAAACTATCCTTATGATTATCTAAAGTACCATTGGGACTTAAAGCGAATTCTGACAAAAAGCTTATTAAATGTCATGTACGCATAAAGTATTAGGAAGCGCAGTTCGTTTGTGAAAGAGCCAATTGAATTTCGAATTATCACAGTATAAAATTTTCTGTTAGGTTAATGATATCTGATTGTTTCTAGACAAAATAATTTTTAGTGCTGCAGACAGGCCACATTCAAATATTAGGTATCAATATTGCTTATATGTATCTAAATGTGCATCCTTCTTTAAATAAAGAGGCATAATTATATTAATATATTATAAAATTTGGAGCAAAAATCTGGAATAACGGGGATATTACATGAAGAAAAATCCAAAGAGTCGGCAATGAAAATCAACATGCAAAACATGGTATATACGTGAATGTTAGTTTTCGACAAGTGTAACTTTCTGATCTACAAAGTAATGCAACCTGTGAAACACTAACACATATTTATACTGTTTTAATTTCTATTAGTTATTAAGTAGTTTAAACTCCCAAAAACGCGTGACGTGAGCTCATTTGTCATTGTTGTAAATAGTCTAGAGAAAAAACATTATTTTTCTAAATAGCCGTGTCTTGTCGTATCTAATATAAAAAAATAGTCACAAAGTTTTAATAATGGATGGAACTTATTATTCATTTAAATTAAATATTCTTAGAATTATTTGATCTTTCATTATCAAATAACAACACCAACAAACAACAACATCTTCGAAGCCTTTTTATTTGTTTGTGTAAATATTTGGTTTTCGTGTGAGATATTATCTTCATTAGTCTTCATTACAGTTTATCATGTTATCTATATCAAGTTGTTATATGCCTGACCTTTGCCGGACCTTTGCTGGACAGTGTATAAAAGAAATGTGGTGTGGTCATTTGGGCAGTCCTTCGTCTTTTGCAAAGGTAATTCAATGCATAGGAATCTTTATATTGGAGTTGTATATATGGTTAATTATCAATGTAAAGCTCGATTCAGTATACCTTGAAAAGTGTTTTATTTCTGTTTCACTGATTTTAAAAGTTTCAAAGAATTTGTTTTGACTTTGAAGATATAATTCGTGGTTTTGATTTTATGACAAACTCTTTTAGGATAAGGTAATTTTGATGATTATTTCGGCCATTTTGGGCCAAACATTTTACTCTTTTTCCATAGCTTACAGAAATTTCTTATCTTTCAGATTTATCTCAGCAGCAACAATGAAGCTTGCCCTAGTAGTCCTTGTTCTCATTCCATTGGCTTTCGCCAGCCAAGAAAAGCGCTTCGTCCTTGACACTTTACGTAAGTAAAATTTGCCATCTTCTGTATGTGGGTTCACACTTTTTGTTCGGGCTAGATCCTTGAACGTTCGTGAAATCTTACGAAGGTGATTGCCGCATTTGATGCAGACAGCAGATGGAGCAGGAGGCTTGTTGGTCCTGTAAAAAATACAAACAAGGCAAATTAAAATTACATGTAGAGGTGTTTTATGGCTGAAAACGGATATTAAAATCAAAACTTAAACCAGCATGAAAATGTACAACGGTTGAAGAAGCGGTCTTCGGTCCTTCGCTGAAATTTGAAAATGAAATGGAGAATTGTTTATTCAACTCATTAAATGTCAGAATTGCTTTAAACTTTGATAGTAATTAATGAAAATCATATATACTGTTTTCTTAAATAAAGAAAAATGCTTTATATGTGAATGTTTTAGAGGACGAATACCATTTTGTGTCAAAATTATTTTTAGATTTGAGAAAATATTTTCAAATTTGAAAACATGCCAAAATTATTTTTAGATTTGAGAAAATGCTAAAACTTTAAATTTGAGAAAGTGCCAAAATTATTTTTGGATTTGAGAAAACACGGAGATGAATAGATCATCAGATACATTAAAGAAATAGTACAATTTAATTGTACCACTTCAACTTGAGTGTAAAAAAGATTATATAGACAAAATGAAGCTTATATATGATTATATGTTTTAATTTTTAGATATATAAGTAGTATGAAATAGGCCTCATGACGTTGAATTATTGTATATAAGTATTAAGATGATTTTGAAATATTTTTTTCCTATTTTTGGATATTCTAAGGTTGACTTTGTGTTTCGTTTCGACAATTTCATCTTAAGATTAATGCTTTTTTGAGGCAATATATAAAGTAAAGATTATTAAAAGGAATAAAATGACCTGAGCTAGCTTTTATCTTAGCTCACATATAATTCACCAGATTATTTTCAAAAAGAGGTAAAATGGACCCTTATACAAATAAATGTTTGCCATTTGCTTTGTGCTAATAACAAAAGCACGGCAATGTTCTTAGACCTAAGCTGATATGCAAAATTTATGTATATAATGGCAATATTTCTATTTTAAGATGTTACTACCATCTTTTAAGTATGTGTAGGTTATCATTGCTAATCAGTTCACCTCTGATCTGATCAGGGTGATATATGTTTTCTTAAAACATTTCGTAATATGCGCAGTAGTGCCCCAGTCCCCAATTCAGTTTTTACCCATGTACTTTTACTGCAGTTTTTAGTGGAAGATTAGCAAGGTAACCTAACTTTTAACATGTACATATAGTCTATGATAATGATATATGTAACCTATTTATTTTGTTTAATATGTACATAATAGTCTGTGATAATGCTATAGATAACGTAAATATTCTTATCTATAGAGTCTCCTATAACTCATTATTGAGTGGCAGCATTACATGTTTTATGTTTTATTCATGTCTATTGTATTGAAAATGTATATGCTGATGAGACTGAAATAAACTATGAATACTAGAATATTGTTTTATTTTGCCTTCCCATTTCCAACATTGCAGCTCCTCGGCACATATATATGCTTTCCTGTTATAAAGCAAATGGCGTATGGATATTTGAAAAAAACACTTCAGTTTAATGTTTTAAGAAATAACCGCGATGTGTTTAGGGTGTTGTAGATGATTAAGTGTACAGTCAAATCTGCCTCGAGCATTCAGCCTGGGGATGCATAAAAACTCGGTACTTAAAGAAGGTGTCTGTTTTTATAAAGTTGTATATCATATATAAATGGCTGCTGGTTGAAATACGGCAGATTATACTGTTTAAGACAGACGGTTGCTTTTTTGACGTTTATTTCAAGCTCACGTCCAACTTTCACAAAATGAAGCTGAATATTACTACGAGTGCTATTTAAAGTAAAGTAGTGCGTCAAAACACTGATTAACACTTAAACACATGTTAAATCGTATTTTTATGTTTCAGTGAATTTGGTCAATACGGACACAATTTCAAAAGACCTCCAGATAATGGTCGATACCATCGGCAGTGACCCGACAGAACAGCTGTGTGAACAAGAATGTCACAATATAGCAAAACAAGGACTTCTAGATCACGCTTGTCCCCTTATCTGTCACTCGTAAGTGAACGTAAATCTTGATAAACTTTTAACATTTCTAAATTTGGAATTTTAGAAATTTAGAGATAGCATAAGACCTTGTGCAATTATTGTATCAAATATTTGTAGAACTGTTCATATGTAGTTAACTTTATCTTTGATAATTACAAAAATAAAGACATAAATTATACATGTATTAATACAAATACTTTAACACAAGTTAGAAACATTATGACTTGGCTCGATTGTTTACAAAACGTCTACATCAACCAATGAAATAAGTGAATTAGTTCTCCGATACAGCAACACAAGACGAAAAAAGACAAACAAACAAACAAACGGTCGCTATTCTACTGGTCATATAGATAAGAAAAGGCTCATTGTATTGTTGCAAACCTTTTAATAACTATTTTGAGCTTTATAGGAATACACTGATGAACAATATTTAAAAGTACTTATTAGCATACGCATTACAGGTTCAACTAAATAAATACATACTGCAAATAAAGCAATTTTCGCGAGACTAAAATTACGCGATTCGAAAAGCAGACAGATTCATAACGCGATATTTAAAGAATCTCGTGTTTTTTTATATTTGGCGTAGCAGCGAATTCGCGAAAAATAAATCTTCGCGAATATTAGATTTACCGTTTACATTCTATTTTTAGATTTCAAGAGCTCCGTTTACATTCTATTTTTAGATTTCAAGAGCTGGTGAGACACTTCAAAATCGTACCTGATCCAACAACAACAACTTCACCATAGAGAAACTATCAGTATTTTTTTTGCAATGACTTTAAGGTTTATATGTAATAAAAATGTTTCTGTTTTCTTTGTGTACACTTCAACCTGCGCTAAATAACCAAACAAATGTTTCAACTAGAGTCGCAACTTAAACCAAACGTCGGGCACCTAAATGGTCATCAAGTCGAAAAACTACTTTATACTTTGATAAAAGTAGATTACCCCTTTCTGTAATCCCTGTTCAAAAATTGATGGCTGATAAGAAAAATATATTCTGCAACGAGAACTGCTTAAATTTTAAAGCACTCAACGAGAATGCATAGGAAATTTCACTGCTAAGAAGATATGCGCATATCATGTTTTAGATTGAACTTTTTAGAACTATGCTCTTTTGATTATTTCTATATGTATTATGTAAACAACACCATTCTTGTCCACGCTATTAAATTGCGCATGTTATTCTTTGATGGTTATTTCATATAATACAAGAAAACCATTGATGCAAAGCATCAAAGGTCGCCGGTAACAAGTTGCTATAAGTCTGACGGACAGATAGATTGAATTCTTCCATTCTTCTCTCAACTGTTCTCTTACTAACATCAAGCAACTCTGAAATGTCTCTAACCTTAAGTCCCGAATCAATAAGACACTGTAGAGTTTCAACAGGAATATCATATTTTCTTCCTTGTCTTGACAATATTTCTGTTCTCAGAATGTAAATTATCCAGTATCTCAAGTGCTTCATTAACAAAACCTATACAACTTTCAATACAAACAAATCTTGATAACTGTAATAAAAAAGTTAGAACATCTTGTAGTTCTGTGGTAATGTTTAGAGTGCGTCCATTCTCTATACTCTGAACAACATACTGTATCTTCTGCCTGCAGAGGTCTTTTATACATGACAGCTGTTCTTCAGAGCTGAAAATATAATGGAAGCTGGTGTTCAATCCCAAAGATTTTATACAAACAAAACATCTAATGTGAAGTCAAAGTATTATTTTTGCTATATGCTGCAGGAGTGTGAAGCTAATTTATTTACAGACTGTAAGTAGTGATGTCAAATGCAACCATTTCTTAAAATTATGCCTGTTGAATTACAGGAAATATTGGAAATGTAACCACAGTGGTCAAAAACTTGACCTGTGAATTTCAAAAATGGGTCTTTCGTGTCAATATTAAATAAGAAGCACATTAAACTCAAAGGTACCATTTAATTTTTTCCAGTGCATTGACACGTGAGTGAAGTATCCGAACAAACGAAATTACTGCTAAATCTAACAAAACAATCTGAAATCGATATTTATTTTTGCTATGGAAATATTAACTTATGCATACCTACTTCGTTTCTGAAAGAGTGTTCATGTTCATCGTTGTTGTTATTTTCCTGCGACGCTGTTACACCGCCACGCCAACCTTTAAAAAGTCGATTTGGTCTGGTCTAGGCGGATCTTTTTCTCTTGGTATAAGATATTGTTAACACCGGTTTGGGGAGCGTCATTACTTTTCACATTTTAAACAGTTATTCCCCTTTAATTAAAAGGGCCAATTTTAGCGCGAACTTCAACTTCCTTCGCGATTTTTAAAATAGTTTTCTTTTGTTTCAAACAATCAATGTAAGATGTCAGAACAAAATTGTAACAAGTGCATACATTTTAATAACTTCTCCTACCGGCTGAAGAATCCTAAAGCGTATCAAATATAGTCACCGGTTTCCACCGACGACTAATGAGAACAAACTTGCCTTTGTGGGCGAATGCTGTACATTTCGAAAACTTCGCAATTTATAAGCCTTTTCCGCGAATTTTATATTAAAATTAATAGTGATGTGAAATGAATCTTTCACGAAATGTTTGAAATAGCGAAATCATAGAATCACGAAAATAGCAATAGCAAATATTACCCAATTTACAGTGGTTAAAGGATCGCTAAACCTCTCGTTGATTGGTGGTCATAGGTTCTAGTCCTACATCGACCTGTCTGTTTAGATGAGAAAGCTGGCAGTTTCTTTCGTTGGATTGAGATGCAATACTGATTTTCCAAGGAGATTGGTTAATCTAACTGATCGCCTGTAAATAACTGAAACACCGTTGAAACCTTTAACCGCCCTCGATATTAAGACCAGACATTTTCAGAACCTAATGCTTAATTTCATAGTTAAAAGGTCTCGCTATTAAGGCCGATTCATTAATAAGACCTCTTTTTACTGGTCAGAAGGGTGATCTCAATTCAAAAAAAATATATAAAGTCCCATTTGGAATACATGTACGTGCTATTTGAATCTTATTCTCACTATAATGTTTCGTGAGCTGGCAAAAGGAACGCGAAAGTGGGAATTCTTGTTAGCAATATGTCATTTCACGGTTGTCTGAATATGACTTTCTTCCACAGCATTAGAATCTCTTTAATTTAACATTTAGATTTACTCTTGCAATCATAAGGAATTTTTAAAGACGTAAAGACGTAAAGAACGATGCATCGTGACATAGAGATGACGCATTTAGGTATTTTTATATGGAAAACAGAACAAGTTGAGGACTACTTTCAAACTAAAGAGTACAATGTCCAAGGCGCATGACTTCATTTAAACTAAATGGGCCACTCTTATCACCTTTGTTTCATGACACCATTTGAGGCCCTCTTTGGATTTCTTTAAAGTTATATTATCCTTTAAAATGCCCAGATCGAATGAAGTTTAAAACACAGCAGATGCTTTCAAAACATGAAAGAAACGAGTTATATACTGAGTGGTTTCTCTTATTGGCAAATATAAATGTAAATAAACCGAACAGAAAGGCCGAATTTTTAAATTTTTGACTAGGATAGTCAAAAAAATCTTTACAGATTACCTCTTTACTCAATGACAATGAAACCATCACACATATTCATATTTTTTGGCTATAACTGAGGCACAGTTCTATGTTTCAGGAGTATAAATCAGTGAGTAATGTCAACGGTGATCGTTATCACCGGTTTTGTATTAGTTTAGTTTACACTCATTTATTTTAGCTCGATTGTGAAGAAAGCTTGCAGCTTTATCGAGTCACTCTCGAGTCCGCTTCCTGAAGAAACAAAACAGTACTATAGATGAACAAATGCATGCATACCTTCATTGGCCACATGCCATATTTTCTCCGTGCCTTACACTGAAGCTTTTTTATTTTAATATTAACTGTACGTTTTACAGTCGTAAAACAAGCACGAACAAGAAATTCCCTGCTAGGCTGCCCTGCAACGTGTCAGCGACTGTAAACATACACATTCGGTCCTAATATACCACTCTGAACAACAAAGTCTGTGAAATCATTTTAAAATGCAAGCGCAAACAGAACAGAACAGGACAGAACAGGACAGAACAGAACAGAACAGAACAGAACAGAACAGAACAGAACAGAACAGAAGATCACTTTATTTAACTTTGGTTACGTAAATACCAACATAAGAGTATACATTTCATAGAAAATTTAAACAAAATACATGACATGGTACATATTTGACCATTAAATGTACTACTTTCACACCATGTCACGTGATTTCAATCCAAACACTAACCAGTTAGTATACAATAACTTAAGCAACCGGGCCTCATCCTTTACGACACTTCAATAGGGTATATAAAGCGCCCTAAACTATGATCTTCCCTGCACATTGGTCTTAAATAATCACAAGGTAATACACTTATTTTATTTTATAAATGCATTTATATTAAATTATGTCATTGCTTTCTCAATATCATTTTGTGCAAGTCATAAAGACTGGTTTTCAGATCTTCGAATAATACATAAATGAAATAAAGAAGAGAAATTAAAAAACGTGAACTTTCGGTGCCTTTGTAAAAGACTTTTTCATTGGCTACATCATACCAATGAAGTATTCTGCTAAATTATCATACCGCACAGCATAGAAACTGCATAAGTGTCGAATAATTATATACTTAAATAACCAATTTTAGTAATTCATTTGACTTAAAAGAAATGCAAAATTCTCATTTCTTTGTTACTTTATACCATACTTTATAAGTTCTTCAGAATAATTGTCGTTAACTCGTGAGTTTTATTCTTAACTTTCTTTATATTATAAAGTAAGTACATGGCAGTGTCTAAAAAAAGTCGGCTTTTATTGACAATTGGCAAATATTACTCAATATGAGTTGTGGTAAATTTACATTGCATTACTTACAATGTAAATTTAAATTGTACAGTCAGACCTTTCTAACACATACTCTGTGGCAGGGCAGTTGAAGTGCTTTCACCAATATGTATTTTGTGTCTGTATTCATTTAAATAAATTAAAATTCAGAAAGAAAAAAAGGAAGAAAGAAAGAAAGTAAGAAAAGGTTGAAAATCGTTATTGTTGTTTTAGAATGTTGCATAGTCGTCTGAAATAGGTTCTAAAATCTTAATCTTATCTCCTTTTCCCCCCAAATATTACATTGTTTGGATGACATTTTTCATAAATTGACGAGCCGTATACATATTTTTACTGGACGTTCGAGCAAAATATAAACAAAAAAAATCTTCCATTTTCTTCAGCTTTCATTAGAATTGTTCTGATTATACTAACTAAGGACAAAACGTACCACAAATACACACGTAGATTCAGACAACCGAAAATGCAGGTACAACTAATATCAAAATATAGAAAACGTATACATATAATCAGGAGTCTAGAATTCTAGATTCCTGATATAATGAGAAAATTCATAAACGCTTTTTTTTCTTTCTGTGTTACAAATTTCCCCCCAAAAATCATACGGGATAAACGTGAAACTCGAATATCAAGTAAGTTTATCATACGGGATAAATGTGAAACTCGAATATCAAGTAAGTTTATCATACGGGATAAATGTGAAACTCGAATATCAAGTAAGTTTATCATACGGGATAAATGTGAAACTCGAATATCAAGTAAGTTTATCATACGGGATAAATGTGAAACTCGAATATCAAGTAAGTTTATCATACGGGATAAATGTGAAACTCGAATATCAAGTAAGTTTATCATACGGGATAAATGTGAAACTCGAATATCAAGTAAGTTTATCATACGGGATAAATGTGAAACTCGAATATCAAGTAAGTTTATACATTGTAATATGAGCATAAACTTCTATATTTACCTGTATGAATCTTTAACACTTTGCAATATACTTTGATGGGAACAGAGGTATTTTCAAAATAATTTGTTGGTTGAAAAACTAAAAATTATTGGTCCGATTTATGTCTTTGTGTCAAACATTCGCTTCATATAATTTCTATACAGAAAACTTGTATTTCAACAAAGTGTAAGTACCTTTCAGAAAATTCGCTTGCACTGTATGTCTGTTTATAAGATATATATAAATTTATTACCCTTCCATGAAATTTGCGGTCTTCTGATTGGTCAACGATACGTTTAAAGATTTTGATATTTACGGGCAAGCCGGTAATATACACTTAACATAACCCCGTTACTGTACCTCATGCTGAACGTGAGCTTGTTCGCCGCCTACACTACGTCAATGTATAAGTCCGTGCTGATTTGTGACGTCACGCAGTGACATTGAGGTGTCATTAGGGTATCTGAACGTCTGGTTACGTTCAGTCGTTAAATAAATAAAACATGAACGGAATCTTTCAATATTTGAGACAGGGAGGGGTAATAAAATTGTTATTTGATTTTTGATGTGATATATGGGGATATATTACCCGCCTCGACATAATATTACCCTCGCCTAACGGCTCGGGTAATATAAGTCTAGGCGGGTAATATATCCCCATATACCACTTCAAAAACCAAATAACATATAATATATATTTATTACCCTTCCATGACATTTGCGGTCTTCTGATTGGTCAACGATCCGTTTAAAGATTTTGATATTTACGGGCAAGCCGGTAATATACACTTGACATAACCCCGTTACTGTACCCCGTACACTACGTCAATGTTTAAGTCCGTACTGATTTGTGACGTCACGCAGTGACATTTTGAGGTATCATAAGGGGATTTGAACGTCTGGTTACGTTCAGTCGTTAAATAAATAAAACATAAACGGAATCTTTTAATATTTGAGACAGGGAAGGGTAATAAAATTGTTATTTGTTTTTTGATGTGATATATGGGGATATATCACCCGCCTTGACGTAATATTACCCTCGCCTAACGGCTCGGGTATATATATATATGTGTGTGTGTGACGCGTTATCTCGATGCAAGTCTAAGCAATCATTATGTTGGGCTAGAACTATTTGAAGACACGTTAAAACTTCCCATTTTTTTATTTTACTAAAGATACATATTTCCAATCATATTAAACATAAATTCGAGGAACGATTTAAAAATGTTAAGATACTAAAACGGTTGAAAATAAACGGTTTATATCAAGGACTAGTAAAACAATAGGAGTATTTTGCTCACGTTTATATCATTTGTATTTGCAGGTTATATCACCAAACTGTTTAAAATTGGCTAATCGAAGGTAAAATAATAAATTCAATATATTTATCGAGAAGAACATAAATTATATCGAAAGATGTCTCATTTTTGCACAAATTTACAATAAAATGACATTCTGTAATAAATCACCATCCACCCAAAAATTGTACAGCAAGTGATAATGAATGTTTAACGGCACTATAACAATTTTTATTTCGCTAATTATACCAGTTTTATTGTAATTTATAGCTGAAACTGAGGTTTGGTATGAATGCATTGCTCACAGCTTTTATGTTATTAAAATGTCATCCATTTTAGCGTCGTTTTAGTCTGAGGCCGAGAAAAGAGAGATATCTGTGTGATCGCACACAACATGAAACAGCAGCACCTTGAATATTATCATGTGACCGATTTTAATTGTTTTTTCATCTTTACAGACAAAGATGAAGCCAATCCTATTTCTCATTTTGCCAGCGCTTGCCTTTGCTGTGCCAGAGAAGAGATTTGTTTTAGACACTGTATGTAAGTATTGATACCAATATCAATATTTTGCCTTTACTTCTTGATTTATTGCGGACTAACAGGTATAAACTTCTATGTCAAATGCTTTGCCTGCTTGAAAAGATCTTTTTTATGGACAACGTATTGGAATATAAATTCAAGTTAAAATCATTAAATATTCAGGAAACATTAATTGCATACTGAAGTCTTTTTTTTTCGTTATTTACTCCAAGCTTTTTTATTGAGTCTGCTTGTCGTTCACATGTATGTTATTAGACTGGACTTTCTCAGCTGATTACACATGTAAGTGTGTGTTTCAAGCACAAAAGATAGAATAATGATTATCTTATAAACACACTGTATCTTTTAACAAAAAGGCCAATACCGTATTTCTTCATCAAACTGATATATATTCTATGTTTTGGATGGTTTTACTCTTCATCAAACTATATTGAATGGCGTATGAATGGGTTTAATAGGGCTTATTCCACATTTGGTCTTGAGTGGTTGCATAGGAAGGCGATTTCTGAAAGTATCGCCGCTCAAAAACGTATATATATCACTGTTTGAATTAGTTCTTATCAGGCGAATGTTCACATGGAACATGTGATGAAAGATAGGGCTCGGATGAAAAAAATAACAACAACAACCAACCTGCATACAGTTAAATTACCTTGTTGAGAACTTCTCACCTACATACTTTGTTTGTGTTACTGTCATATAGCCTAGAGCGGAAATTTGATATTCTCATATTGACTATTGGATTAACCAAGATCTCTGCGTAGAGTTTACCCAAAAGTTACAATGGCTAAATGTGGCGATGAAACGGAACTTTGTGAGCTTGAACCTGTATTGCTTAGTGACACCACAGAAGTGAAAGTCCCTTACAGCAGCAACAATTCTTTCACCAATAAAAGTTCTGTATCAGTCTTATTACCCCAACAGAACGTCTGTTCAGCCAACTATGACCACGGTGATGTTGTCCAGTATAATAAACTAATAGACCAGTTTCACCAGTTACCCGGTGATATGTTCATCACTCAAATTTTAAGTGAATGCAACTCTTGTGAACAGACACTTGAAAACATAAGATGTTTATTGTTTGAATCGTTAAAAGATACGGAAGGTTTTCCCTTTCCTGTAGGCAGTGATCTTAAACGCAGAGTATTTACAAGAAAAGGCGATCCGGTGTCTCTAAAACTCGCGCAAGACATTCGTTGTTTGATTACTGTTATAGAAGGGGAAGACTTTGTGGTCCTTAAAGATATGATCAGTATGTCTAGGCATAAAACTCTTTCAGTCTCACAACAGCAAACTGTTCCATCCTGCGACTGTTCGCAGGAAATGTCTGTCATGAGAGACTCTATAGCTAGTCTTGGGGAGGCTGCGTTTTTGGTACGTGGCATTCCCTGTTTGATATTATTTTTGTTTTTCGTTCTGAAGTTCTTCTCATGAAACAGAAACAATCAGCTAGTGAAAAGCTACATTTCGAAAATAACCAAAAACTGTCTACATCCCTTACTCGTACTAAGGACGAAATAGTGTCTAGTTTACAGCTAGCTCGTAATGACATTAATGTTATTAGACGATCACTCAATGAATTGACGTCATCTGCTTTATCCGACGTCACTGAAACTAAAAGTGGTCTCGAAAGTCTGTTTGAGAATACAGACGGTCGAGTCATTCTTGGACACAAATGGAATTATCACCGTTGAGAAACTGGTGGATTGTGATGTTTTAAACCCTAGTACTTTACCTGTGGCTCAGCCACCGTTACAAGCCCCAGTAATAGATACTCAAACAACATTGTTTGAGCCGTACGATTCGTTCGGCAATGCAACAACACCGGCAACGGACACTTCTATGCTGAAACCAATGTTGACATCATAGAGGGATTTTTAACTGGGTGTGTTCCAGTCTAATCTGTGTCGTGTCAGACGTGTACCAAAACTGTGCGTAATATAGGGACGCAAACCGAGCATACTGTAGATGGTCGGACTAGTCGTCATAGACAAGCACCTAAACACAAATCGTATCCGGCCGGGTATCGTCCTTCCACATCATCTAGAAGAGTAACTTTCGCGGATATTATATCCACAATTGGGACGCCATCTTCGCCAAAAGGAAATAGCATCCCTGTGCATGTGTCGACTCGTGTTCTCAACAATTACAAGTCGATAGATGAAACGAGAAACATGCCCTTGCATGTGTCGAACAATCATGATAACCAAGACTCGTCAACCGATGATTATGACGACTTTCAAATGTTTCTTAGGAAACGAACTAAACGTTTTTACCTGGGTGGTTTTAAATCAGGTATCACAGAGAAGGCAATAGCATCATATGTAGGTGACAGAGGACCCAAAGTAACGATGATCAGGATTTTCGCGTGCAAAAGAAACTCAAACTATGTTATTATTAGACTAAATGTAGAAGATAACGGGCTCTGTGATAAACTTCTGACCCGTGATTTTTGGCCACGAGGAGTGACGTGTCAACCATGGCAATCACGTGCATCCCTTGTTAAGGCGCGTGAACAGAGTATTTCATCTCAGCAGCGTAACAGTGACTTGCCACCAAGGCTACAGAACATTAATCGTACAGATGGTAATTTCTCATACTTTGCAAATTCAAACAAAAAAACAAAAATAATATCAAACATGGAATGCCACGTACCAAAAACGCAGCCTCCCCAAAACGAGCCCCACAGCACCCAGAAGTGCACACCACCAACACACACACAAACACACAACACACACACACACAATCATGTACACACACACACATACACTACCAACACACACTAGCATACAAAGCAAACACACGAGGACAAAACGAACAATTAAAGGAACACAGTGGGGCACCGCCTTGGAACGGTCAGTGGCAAAAACACCACTGGGGAGCTTAAACCGGTTTATGGTGCGCACCCAACCTCACTCTTACCCCCACCATGTTCCAAAGTCATAGGACAGTGTAAATAAAAGTAATCCCTGCTAGGTGAATCTTTAACACACGCAATGGAAACAAAAGGCATGGTATGTAAAACACAAAAATGCTAGTGTATAAATATATAAAAAGCAAACCTTGAGAACCAAAAAACGTATGTACTCAATGCCTTTGCAGAAGGCAGAGCACCAAGAGAAACACCCTTAAGGGCCCGACGAAACAGGCCAGAGGACAGAAATCAAAACAGTTTCGTCCCAGTGGGATTTAAAAACTGCCCATCACAGAGTCCTCCCCCTCTTCCGTCAGATACAATCAAAGAGGGAAGCATAGCGTCCAACTGTAAACGGGTTGAACACCAAACATGCGGTGTGTCTCAAAACAGTTGGGTCGTAACCTCTTTTAACAAAACGTTTTATAATTTTAGCAAATACAGTTGGAAAATTGCCATGACCCAAAATCTTACGAAGTTTGTAAACCACATCCCCATAAAAATCGGGTTTTGAAATACCTTCTCGCAGAAGAGTCTTTAGATTACTATTGAATTTCAAAACCAAATCAGAATTACGATAGTAAAATTTAGCAAAATATTTACGCAATTTGTAATAACGGTAGCCCTGTTGAAGAAGTTTATTTGTAATATATTGATTACGTTCATTGAAATCCTCAACATGACTACACGCTCTGGCAAACCGAATTAACTGAGAAATGTATACCCCATAAGATGTAGCGTGAGGTACATCCCCATCCAAATGGCCGAAATTTACAATACTAAAATTAAAATCATCCCTCTTGTCATAAATTTTGGTATGTATAATATTGTTATAAATAGAGAGATGTAAATCTAAAAATGAAGCACCAGTATCCAAATTGTTAGTTTTAATTAACTGGAGTTCCCGGGGATAAATAATCAATAATAAATTGATTAACATGTTAACTGCCAAATTTTACTTAATCTGTATTATACTCCTAATGATTGATTATCAGAATTTCAAAATGATGTCATGGAATGCCACGGGCAGTATGTCAAGTAGCAGTTATTTATGTGATACTCTAAGAAATTTAATGTCGATTTTTGTGGGATATCTGAACATTGGCTTTTTGAAAAATGTCTACATTTTATTGAGTCAATTGACAGCAATTATAAGTCGGTATCTGTGGCTGACACAGATTGTAAACTTAATAATAGAAGGAAACTTGGTAAAGGTGGTGTTGCTATCCTCTGGCATGTAAGACATGATAAATACATATCACAATTGAATATAGACGATGACCGTATCATAGGTGTACAGTATCAAGTAAATGTTGAACAATTTCTATTCATGTTTCAAGTGTACTTGCCTTGTAGTAATTACCCGATACAATTGTATAGAGATTATATTGATAAACTTTATAATCTGTGGAACATGTATTCTGAACAAGGTACTGTTGTTTTTATGGGTGATTACAACGCCAAAGTTCAAGTGAGTTCACAAAATGGTAGAGATATGTATCTTTCGAAATTTTTAGCTGAGATCAACTTCGTTGCTATTGATACACTGTCATTTTGTACTGGTGCAAATTATTCTTTTGTCTCCTATGATGACAAATACGAAACACTAATTGACCATATTTGTATCCCTGTTGAAAAGATTGACTGTGTAACGTCATGTACAATTTTTGATGACCATTGTTTAAATGTATCAAGGCATCGGCCAGTAATGTGTGTAATTCAAAATCCAGTTGTGCGTCATTCTTCTGATAATGTTAATAAGTCCGCACGACGTATTAACTGGAAAAAGGTATCAATCGATGAACTGTCCTGTTACAGAGATAATCTTGATAGCTCAGAAGATTTACTGTGTGCGCGTTTTCAACCGATAAACACGAAAGATGACATTGATAACCAGTACAATGTAATAGTGTCGTCCATTCAAACAGCTACAGCCGAATCTATCAAGGAAAGACGTTTCAGACCGTTTCTTAAGCCGTACTGGAACAATAGTCTTTCGAGACGTCGCGATGAAATAAAACAGTGTCGCACTAAATGGCTACTCACAGGAAGATCTAGACAATCGAGTGAATTCTTTACAGCATATAAACAAGCTAAACGAGATTTTCGATGCTTGCATAGGCAATGTGTTAAGGAGTTTTTGAAACAACAAACTGATGAACTCGATAAGTCAGCCGAGATTGATCGTGACTATTTCTGGCGGATTGTAAAATCGAAGAAAAAGGGTAAAGGTACGAGAGCAGGTTGTGAAATTAAGTTTAATGACACCGTTTACCGAGACCCACATGATATTACTAAGCAGTGGAAACTATATTTTCAAAATCTCTATCAACATGCCGAAAGTCCCGAATACGATGATAATTTTAAAACCTATGTTGTTAATGAAGTTACTGCTATGAACAATAATCTGAGTAACATGTTAACCTCAGAGACCGTTAACATATCTCCAGATACAGTTAGGAATGTGTTGAAAAGTTGCAAACGTGGCAAAATATGTGGCGAAGATGGAGTATACTACGAACACTTGATTCAAGGTGGTGATACGCTTCTTTGGGCACTAGCTAAATTGTTCTCTGCGATGATTAATAAAGGCCATATTCCATCACACATGAAAAACGGTATCATTGTCACGTTACATAAGGGTGGAAATAAAAGAAAGGATAATCCGAATAATTACAGAGCTATTACTCTTACATCCACAATTTTGAAAGTTTTCGAAAGTATTCTCTTGATGCGTTGTAAATCAAAAATACAAAGTAACCTTAATCAACAGCAGGGAGGTTTCCAGGAGAAACTCGGGTGTCTTATGACATCTTTTAGTCTTCGGGAAACTATACTTTATGCAAAAGAGAACCATAGTAAACTTTACATTTGCTATCTCGACAGCAAGCAAGCATTTGACAGGGTGTGGCATGAAGGGCTGTTTTTCAAACTTCACATGTGTGATATTGATCCTTTAAGTTTAAAGTGCCTTATTAATTTGTATGTAAATGTTCGTAGTTGTGTGCGTAATCAGTCGTTTACGTCAGAATGGCTTGAAATAAAGCAAGGCACTAGACAAGGTGGGAAAAGCTCCCCGCTTCTGTATTTACTGTTCATTAATGATTTAATCCAAATACTGGAAGATTCTAAGCTTGGCTTTTGTGTATACAATATGAATGTTAGTAGTCCAACAGTCGCGGACGACATGGTCCTGGTCTCATTGTCTAAGAATGGCTTAGATCAGATGATTAACATTTGCAAGCAATATTCAATGAAATGGCGATTTGATTACACTGCTGCGAAATGTGATGTAGTCGTATACAATGAGTCAAAACATGAATACGAAAGAAGTGCAAGAGTATGGAAAATTGGTAATTGTGAAATTAAGGAGACAACACAGTACGTTCATCTTGGAATAAGCGTTAACAAGTACTCTCTTTTAAACGAAAACATTCATTTGGCGTGTTCAAAACTGCGAGGTACACTTCTAAATATTTCAAATAGTGGTATACATTCTGGTGATGATCTAAATCCACTCTCGCTGTTGACTATTTACCAATCGGTAGTACAACCAAAGGCCCTGTACGGTTGTGAACTGTGGAATTACATAACAGACTCTAACTTATTAAGTCTCGGACGCTCCCATCGCTTTTGTGTCAAATTTTCACAGAAACTACCTCTTTATGCAAATAATGACGTAGCACTCTTCTCTTTTGGTGTGTGTAGTATTGCATCCGTAGTAGAATACAAGAAATTGCAATTTCTTGGACAATTATGTAGATTATCATGTCACTATTTAGCAAAGCAAATTTTTGTTCATAGGCTCACTCGTTATTCAAGCGGTCTAGAATTTCAGAGCTTAGGATTTATGCCAGATGTTTTTAAACTTTTAAATAAGTACAATCTGAAGCACTTTATTGACGGCTACATAAAAACAGGGTCTTTTCTAACTAAAACTGCATGGAGAACAGTATTAAGACGCAATATTTTTGAACAAGAGCAGATAAGTCGTCGGGCAAGGTTAACGGAAATGTTCAGTGACCAGATATGCGCGCATGTGTTTGGTGCATTCGGAATATGTGAACTTTGGAATCTATGTAAGGAAATTCCTTCAACCAAAATATACTGTTTTACAGCAGTAAACATTCTTACAAGAATATTCTCATTTAAAACTGTTGAGCAATGCAAGCTGTGTAAAGATATGGTTGAGGATAGAATTTTGCATTTGATCATGTTCTGTCCAAATAACGAAACCATCCGCTCAAAGCTATGGTCTAATGTTATTATACACGGCGGCCTTAAATCTTTTATTTGTGTGACAAGGCAATCACCACAATATCAAGTTTTAAGCTTGCTGACAGGTCTTAAACATTACGACTCTACAGTAAATAGTAAAGGTGTCTTACTAGCAGCCGTAAAAGCATTTCACATTATGACAACACAACTTAATTTCTGATAAGAATAAATCACAATTCATAATTGTTGACCAACATGTATTTTTTTAACGATTTTAGCTAGTTTGAAATCATGACATATGGTCTGCGTATATACATGCGTCTACGTTTATAAAACTTTGGCGTTTTGGAAACATGTAGCACTGCAATGTGCTGTTACAATTCATGTTCTTGCTGCCTAAGTATAGGCGATTGGTGGAATGCGTTAAGCCCATTCTTATATTTCGTTTCGATAAGACTGGACTATGGGACGCAGATTTATTGGTGCTTGTTTTTCATGCACATCTGCTTTGTCTGCTATTAAGCAAGCAGTATCCGTAATCACATAATATGTAATATTGGTCTAGTATAGTGTAACTGTGCAACAGTACGTTACGCATAACATGTATGTCAAGTACTACATGTATTAACGTTATTTAACTTTGGTTAAATTGAACTGACGTATAGGTATTTACATGTTATATGTACCCATTCTTTTCCTATATAGTTGCCTTCAATTATTTGAAGACGTTTTTATAATGTGTTCCTTTAGTTGAATGTACTTGTATATATGTTCACAACTTTGATTAATATTCTGTGTATATGTTTGTATAATGGAATGTGTCGCTCTCCCTTCAGTGGAGGTAATAAAGATATCTATCTACCGTTGGTTTTCACATTCGAAATAAGGAATATTTTTAACCTTTATATGGTTTTAATATCACGGAAAATTTCCTTTTTAGAAAATATGTATTTGAATACTTGAAAAGATATGATTGAAACTTTATAAAAACCACTGTCGTACGGTAATCACGTGACTTAATAAAAAAAACCGTTCTTGAAGTCACCGATCATTAGTCCCAAAAAAACCTTAATTCTTTAAAGTAGTAAATATATTTTTCACTATAACATGTCTATTTTCATAAT
Organism: Saxidomus purpurata; assembly: GCA_022818135.1. Lineage (NCBI taxonomy): Eukaryota > Metazoa > Mollusca > Bivalvia > Venerida > Veneridae > Saxidomus > Saxidomus purpurata. The sequence goes on along the minus strand of JAFMSR010000013.1, from coordinate 14,207,681 downwards.
TTAAGAGCTGAACTCTATTTACCCTAAAGGCTTTGGAAACAAGTGCACGCATTTCAATGATAGGACCAAAAGGTGGCACACTTAGAATTTAAAATGCATCGCTGTGTCTTTTGTGTCGTAAAAGTAATGGAGAAATAATCTGAAAATGTTTACTATTTCCTTTGTATCGTTAGACTTGTTATGATTCAGCGTGTATATAGTCCAGATTGAACTAGGACAGAGCATTACATGCACTTTTATTTTGAACCGAGCATTTAATTTAGTAGTGACGCAAGGTAGTTAAACCATAATTGACGTCCTGCGTCAAAACTGTTGAATAAGCAATTTATTTTTCCTTTTTAACAGTGGGTCTTGTAAACACCACAACAATTAGGAAAGATCTTCAACTGATGCTAGATTTAATTGGAAATAATGCTACAGAGCAGGCTTGTGAACAAGCTGGGCATCAATACCTGAAAGGACTTTTGGACCACTCTGTTCCACTTATCTGCCATTCGTAAGTTTTACCTCAGAGTATTAACAAGTCATTTTAATCAATGTTATAAGATTTATTTCTATAACAGTAATACACTATAACATTTGAAGAGTTAGTGGTAGAATACAAGTACAGTGTGAGTACTTACAATTTTCACCTATATTAACACTAGTACATCCTGTCTCCAGAAAACTTAATTGAAACAAACAAATGTAATGCAGAATCAAATTTCACAAGTTAAGATAATGTCCTTTTGATTATCAGATTCCAGGAGCTTGTACATCATTTCAATATAGTACCTGATATAAAAACAACGTCAGCCCCTGCAAAACGATATCTTTTGGACTCTTTTGGTAAGGATACAAACAGCAATTTTCATCTATTATTACCACAGCTAATTAATTTAATTTCACGCTGAAATTGGTATTGAAATCAAGTGTGAGTATCACTACATTTATATGAGTTAGAGTGCCTAGATGTATCCGCACTACGTATTTGTTTTTTTGTTTATACATTGAGTTGGTAAATGAACATTTCCGTAACGATATAGAGCAAATTTGTGATTTTTAATATATAATGTCTGAATTAACTTATTTCTATTTCGTTCGTTCTGAAACTGCAGAAATCACGTGTAAGCATCACAACATGTACACGAGATATATCGTACTGATTTCGTATTAATTTTTAATTCAGACAATAGAATAATAGATCTTTATTTTTTCTAATATGACATCTACTTTTTCTTTTGTAAAGCGAACCTGCTAAACATACCTACTCTGAAGGCAGATCTTCAGAATTTGGTAAATAAAATTGGAAGTGACGCTTCAGAACAGGCTTGTGAAAAAACTGCACATACATACTTCAGTGGCCTCGCAGATTCTGCTGTACCACTGATGTGCCAATCGTATGTACTCTTTTAGAACAGTCATGAACTAATACCCTTTTAATATTTCCTGCGCTGCTGATGACGTCAATGACAAACTGTTAATGACTTTGAAGAGATTGAAGAAATTTACAATTACGATATTCTTTAAAGTTATATTACCCTTCACAATGACCATATTGAGTTATGGTCAAGAATGATTGCTGAAAACACAGTTGATGCTTTACAATCATGTACGAAAAGAGTTTAACCGAGGAATTCGCTTATTGATAGATACAAATTGAGATATACATAACCGAAAGGGTGGATTTCTTTTTTACTAGGATAGTCACAAAAGATTTTTTACAGAATCACTCTATATTCAATGTGAATGAAACTATTAAATACAGATCCATATTTTTTTTTGATATAGCTGTGGCAATGTTAATTTTTCTAGGAGTATAAATCATTGATTAATATTCTATTTAAGATACACATGATGGTCACTTTGAACGGAAATATCACATTAAAGTTCGAAATTCTAATTGTTTTCACAATCAGAACTTCAAATATCTAAATGATTCTTCTACATGTTTTTGTAATAACTGACTTTAGATGGAGTAAATGTCTCAAAATCACCATCACTGTTCAGTGGTCAAGGTCTCTGATATGTAAACCATCGTAGCCTCTCAGCGCAGATGGCCCCTTGCTTAAGACATGATCTTTCTTCTTAAGAAAGTTGAAACTTTTCAGTAATGGTTCATACCAGCATGATTTTAAATTGAAAAGACTCTTGGTTTTTTTGTGTATCATTCGATTTTCATTGTACGTATTTTCTTAGAAAACTTGAAAATTATCTTAAAAGTGTCCAATTTTGTACAAGAATGGATAGTGAGATGTGAATTGAGCAACCTAATTATCGTCTTTATATCTTTGTGATTTCTGAATTTGAAGTGACATTTTTAGATGTTCTCATTTTAGATTCAAACAGCTGGTGAATCATTTTAATATAGTACCGGTTACTACAGTTGCTCCTTCACAGTGATTTGTATGGACCAGACAGGTGTGAGAACTTCTGAAACTTTGTAGATGACATTTGAATAAGTAAATTATTTAATAGCATAATTTACTCAAGATATACTTTACTTGTATTGTTTGCGTAATAAATTTGCCATTCGTTCATTGACATTGTATCATCAATACTTAAAAAACGACGCGAAACTCAGCAATGTGTTTTGTAAAATGTAAATAAACCTTTTTGTGTTGCAGGTTGATGGTTGACATGAGGCACACCGACCTATCTTTATAGACAATTATGGACATTTAACAAAATAAAAATAAATTCTGCATCCACCGTATGGCTTTAGTCTTTTTTAAAGTTATTAAAGTCCTGTATTGTCAATAAAGTCACATTATGCAATTCATTTTAGTTCACCATAGGCTGGATTTTACTGTAGTACTGAAATTACTGATCTGGTGTATTTAACCAAACAACATGCTCTGAAATTACAACCAGTGCAGTAGACCATTGTTTGTTCGGAAACAGTCCTAAAGTGTGCTTTTGAAATCGAAAGTATACGCTTTAAAATAAGAAACGCTGTCTGACAGAAAGGCGACAAAATAAGACAGAAACGTAACTTCGGAGGCGTATCCTAGTGCGATATGATCTGTACAACTGTAAACTTTACAGAAAAACACTATAATTTGAAACCTTTGTTAAATAATAAGAAAATCAGTTACACCGATGCATGCTCCCAGAAGCATGCGTTTTCGGATGAAAAACACACATATTCTGTTCTTGCAGATGAAAACTTAACAAGTTTAATTCATTTGATTGAATATGTTAATTGTATAAAAGCAAAATAAAAAATGAAAGGGACATATTGCAATCATAAGCCTAGATAAAGCAGTGATTCTTAAACATTGATCTTCATTTTAATATCCTCTTGCATTGTGCTAAATATCAAGTAAATCTGCTGACCGACTTTTGAACCATGCTCCCTACAAGCATAATTTCATATGATGGAGATGAGGCAAGGAATGGTTAATTTTATTAGGCATTGCACTTTCTCTAAATACAGAAGCGAATGTATGCCCCCTTCTCTTGGGGAACATAAACATGCTATTCCCAAACACCATCTAATTCAGCATCCACCAAGAATTATATATGTAGTCCCATATATACAACATGGAATCTTCGAACCATGAGAAGACCAACAAAAAGGAACATACTGAATCAGCTTTGACAAGGAAAGCGCTACTTTCACCAAATGCAAAACGTAAACAACATCACAGGCAACAAACTGACATACAGTAATAGGTTGAATCCCAGGTTAACGGCTTGGACCTATCATTACCCCATATTTTCGGTAACTATGGGGTTTTAAATCAGTTTGTAGCAGGCAAACTTCGTTTTTCTAAACATAAGAATGTTTTGGTAAATAACATAAATAGCAAAAAAACCGATCAAGCGAGTTATTTTACCGGTATTAGCAATACAATCGAAATTAACAATGCACTTAATTAGTTTCCGTAATCATCTACCTACCCCAAACACCACCACGCACTCACTCACGCACACACACATACAAACACGTCGTCCACTGAAAAACAATTTAAAAGGCAAGCCCTTATACTGGGTGCAACTTTGAACAAAAAAACTGTAGTATCACAGCCGGCCTATTCACAAAACTGACATGTTAATATTTTGGAAATTGGTGATGGTTTATGTTGAGGCATGGCCCAAGAGCAATTCAAGGAGACCCATGCTAGTTGAACAAGCAGAAACTAACACGACACCATATGTACTGACTGACCTGAAGTATAAAAATTTACTGTTATCGAATGATATGTATCGATTTATTAAAGATTTGATAACAAATTTATACGTCACTGTCTGAATTCGCCGCAGGACAGTATATGAAATATTGTTACTATTTTTAGAACACAAACAATAACGTACGACAACTCCATAAGGAAAATAGACTGTGTGTACAATATTCATATCAGAAGTACCTCAATTTTCAATTTTTAAATGAAGAGAGACGCATATATTCGATCTTGTGCTTAAATATCCACTCATCTTTACGCACTCCGTATAAAAGAGGCACTCCCTACACCTAGCAGATTATATTCTCGAAAAAAAGATTATGTGTTTAATGAACGTAAAATGATAAATAAATACAATTTCAAAGAAGAACCTATGGCGAAAAATGCCTCATTTTACCACAATTAATCAATTTAGAGGCTTTCTGTAATAAATCGCATCCACCCATTGATTGTACAACAACAACTTTACATAGATTATTGAATGGTTTAGGGTACTGCAGTATATTTTAAACCGCTGATTTATCGATAATGAGGAACTTTTAGGTTAAGTTATTATACTTCCAAAGATTCTATTATTTATGTTTTGGAGGTTATTTAGTTTGGCATCAGTTAATAGGGTATGTCCCTTTAAATATGGCACAATAACTTAAACTCTATAAGAAATACAATTATCGAAAGAATTATAACCAAACCTTAGAGTTTCAGCTTATAAGTGTCATAATTACTGGAGTGAGAGGTGTTTTGTTTACATAGTGTGGAAAACAATTTATTGCAGACGGTCGTTATTTGGCATTGTTGCATAGAAGAGATAGTCTTCTTGAAAAACGCATTAAAGTGACATTATGCGCATTTTTTCAAGTAAAAATCCAGCTGAAAATGGTGTGTGTACAAAAGTGTAGAGGAAATAATAACTTTTAACCAATACACCAAACTCTTCCCGCTACCAGTATGAAAAAATAACTTTCAAAATATTGATTTTCTTATTTGACTGGGAGAGTCAATTTAAGAAAAGAACAACTGCATGCAGGAGTTGCTTCCCTTCCACTGCCGAAATCTCTACCAACATCAACAATGACGCATTCAACTATCATTTTATCAGTCCGATTTTTTTTATATCTAAAGCACCAACTTCAAATACTAATGCGGCATAATCATTAATTTAACATATTTAAATGCACAGCAACCAAAAATTGCTTTTATAAAACTGTCACCAAAAATACACTTTGTGCAGTAATATGCGCATAATGTCACTTTAATCAATTTACGTATATTTACTCATTTGAAATATTTTGATAAAATAACCGGCTAGGTGTAGGCAATGCCGCTTTGAATGAAACGTTCGTTAAGAAGATCTTCAGATCATTCAAAAACACGTAGCATAGCCGCTGTATATCCATTTTAAAGTTTTTACAGTTATAAAAAAATTGAGACAATTTTCAGGAATATTACATTGTTTAGGACCTACTGAGGCTATTATCACAGCTAGAACATTATAAAATAAGGTCCGTTTAATTTTATTATTACATACTCTTACAGTTTATATCAACCAATGGAACCAGGAAAGTGTCCTTACAAAAGAGACAGATTATCGTTTCTTTAAACAGCAACGATAATTTTAAGTGTATGTGCAATTAGCTACGTGTAAAGCGTTTCTAAAATTAGAAGATTTTTTTATAGACCCCAATTAAATAGCCTTTGACGGTGTAATAAATGGACGGTTCCAGTGTTTACAATTATATTAAAATTAACTCGCTATATTATCCAATGACCATACTGGGACATCACGTGTCCAATGGTTGGCCTAGTTTGCGCAAAAGAACACACGTGGGTTTGTTTGTGATACTGTTGGTGAGCAGTTGGCCTAGCCATGAAAAGAAAATAATCCCATAACAATAGGCTTAGGTAGGCTTTAAAATTTGTCGTAAAAACTGGAACGGTCCATTCTCAAACGCCAACAAAAATAAGACAACATATATCCTTCCAGGCGTTAATATCGGCGATAATTATATCGCGTATCCGTCAGAGATATTACTTTCGACATCTTCTACACTAAACGAGGCTTACCAACAACACGATTTGGCGCCATTACTTATAATTATGCAACAGCAAGTATTTCTACAATTCCAAGCCTTAACCAGGATTTGTGCTTCAAGACAAGGATTGATTCTTTGAAAATAAACAAGAAATAATACATAAGATAGCGAGATTATTTTCATGTTAGGTGTTAAGAATTAGAGCTCTGGCAGATTTTTTGTCGTTATTATATTTCAATTGTGCAACACCTTCTTAGTGCGGGCCGCATTATATAGGACGGCTTTAGAAAATGTTTACGTAACTTAAGTAGTGAATAGTTCTTTGCGAACGTTTAGAAAGTAGTGAACAATTTTATTGTACACCAGCTTCGGTCAAACGGTAACATAAGTTAAGTAATGGATAGTTCGTTGCACACATATGAATGAAAATCGCCTACGAAATTAAGATGAAGAATGGGTTAACATCATAGATAGATAGATAGATTTATTAGGTATTGTGTACAAATAATAAATTATGGCATAAAACAATGCATGAAATATAAAAATGAATACATATGCATGTATTAATTTAAACACTCTAAATATAACATACACAAATTTTAACCAAAATATGCACACCAATACCAGGGATAACAACAAAAAAGATAAACCAAAGGTTTCCCTTATTTCCATTGTGGTCCCTGTTATTGGTGGCATGACACAGTCTTGAGTCATGTATTGATTATAAATACGATGATACTGAAAACTAATTGCAAATATGATTATTGTACTTAAAAATATTAAATTACTAAAATGAACATGTACATGTAGTTGACAACACTGTATCACAGATTATTCAATTAATATCACAGATTACAGAGAAATAAAGTTGAATTTTCTCATGCTACAGATATTATGTATTTAAATTACTAAGAGGGATAACCCCTTATGAACTGGAATGTTGAAAATAAAAACAAGTATTAAAATGACAGACTGGACATGAGATGGGCTTTCACAGCTCTTTTAAATTTGAAAGGTGAAGCTATACAATTAGGTTTTTTGGGATATTATTCCACAATGATATACATGTGAAAGCAAATGACTTTCTTCCAAAATTTCGAACTTGGGGCAACGCTTATCGGCCAGTATCGCTAAATACATGACACTCATTTCGGCCTTGGCCAGTATTAGCTAAAACCCTTGATCTGGTATATATATCATGGACAGAACTTAAAGGGATGGAATGTTCATTCAGATAGTTTGGGGCGATACCCAATTTAATTCTATGAACATGTGAAAGTGTCAACTGATGTACCCTTTTATCTACATGTAACCAATTGAAAGTCCTAAAATGCTCCACGTCAATATGAGCCCTACTATCTAACCCTAGGACAAAACGAATGAGCTTGTTTTGAGTAGTTTGGAGTCTCTTTGACCAATATTTTGATATACTGGCGTACCAAAGGCATATACATAATCAAAGCGGCATTGAATTAAAGCCATGACGAGCAATTTTCTAGTACACTTGGTTAGAAAATTACTCTTACGATAGAGAAACTTTAGTCGGGCATTGGCTTTTGAGACAACTGATCTGGCAATGTCATCACAAGATAAAATTTGATCCAAAACTTCACCAAGATACTTTACAGAACTTGTAGTATTAATACTTGTCCCATTATAATTAATATCAAGAAATGGCTGGTGCCTTAATTTAGGTCCAAATAGAATTGACTCAGTTTTCCCCAGATGTAAGAAAAGTTTGTTATTAACTAACCATTCATTTACAATTTCTAAATCGCTGGACAAAGTGGTTTGTATCTGGGTAATATCTTTCCCTGAAACAAGGATACCGGCATCATCTACATATAACATAAGTTTATTCTTAACTACAGCTGACATGTCATTGACATAGATTAAAAACAGAAGGGGGCCCAGTATTGACCCTTGTGGAACCCCACATGTGACTGAAGCTTGACAAGAGTAAGTCCAGATACATCAACTAACTGCTGTCTATCTGAAAGATATGATAGAAACCAGCTTTGTGCATTAGAATTCAGCCCCATTGCATTCAGTTTCATGAGGAGTATACTATGGTTGACTGTATCAAAGGCCTTCTGAAGATCCAGTAAAACCATTCCTACCAAATTACCTTTATCCATTTGGTATTTGATATAATCAGATAAATGAATAAGACATGTATCTGTACTAAAACCTCTTCTAAAACCAGATTGAAAACTGTATAAAACATTCTTTTCATTTAAATACTTTTCAAGTTGCTCATAAATCACCTTTTCAAAAATCTTAGAGACAATACTCAAGATCACTCTTCAATGTGTAGTTTTTAATACAATTAGTAGTAATCAGTAGCTTACAATAGATTCACTCGATTGCTGAGTGTATCGCGAATGGTTGCATACATTGCCTATGCATTTACTAACCATTACACCAGTCTTTGATGTTTACTGAATTTGCTTCGTCTTGATGCCAGTCTTTGACTTTTCTCATCAGTTACATTTTCTTTTTATTAACAAGAAATTTGAGTGCTGGTATCATCAATTATAGGCATTGCTTTTTTTTTTAAATATAAAGTTTATTTAAGATAAAAGTTGTGATATGTGGAACATTTTTGCTCATGTTACAAAAAGTAGGAATATGTCTCTCAAAAGGAGAAAAAGATGAATTTGGACCAAATGCGCAGGTAATTGTTGCATAAGTTGAACACTTACACAAAACATGTTACTTGTAAAATTGACTACGATTGTTATCTTGTATGCATAGATAATCATTACATGTCCAATAACGCGCACCGCCTGCTGGAAAATTGATGTTTTAACATCCGGTGGTGGTGCAAAATAAAGAAAAAAAACGGTGTCCGGAAAGGTATGTGTTTGCTTTTTGCGATAAAATCTTTTGACAAAAGATTGGTAAAAATCTGAGCTCGTTATTCGACCTAAGTTGTATGAAATGCCCACGCGAAAACCTTAAAACTGACGGAATGGGAATAAAACTGCATTCGACGTATCGTCAAAAGTATGTCATATTTTGAATTTTTAGACGTATTTTCCAGTTCTACAGCTGGACAGATTGAGGCACGTGTGGTATCAGTGTCTTTGCCCAGTGACACACTTCATGCTCGGGCTGGCGAACGCCCTAACCACTGGGCTATCGATGCCCACAAATTGCTCATAAAACCAAAATTAAGAAAAGTATAATGATGGTGGTTATTGTTATCATAATAATGTTAATTATTATAGTCATTGTTATTGCCATTATTATTATTGTTATTATAATTATTATTATTATTTTTATTATTATTAAAGGGGCACTCCCTACATCTAGCAGATTATATTCTCGAAACTTAGATTATGTGTTCAATGAACATAAAATGATAAATAAATACAATTGAAAAGAAGAACCTAAGGCGAAAACTGCCTCATTTTACCCAATCAATTTAGAGGCTTTTTGTAATAAATCGCATCCACCCATTAATTGTACAACAACAACTCTACATAGATTATTGAATGGTTTACGGTACTGCAGTATATTTTAAACCACTGATTTTATCGATAATGACTGGGAATGCATAGCTGAAACTTTTAGGTAAATTTATAATACTTCCAAAGATTGTATTATTTATGTTTTGGCGGTTATTTAGTTCGACATCAGTTATAGTGTATGTCCCTTTTATATTAATATTAACATTATTATTATTATTATTATTATTATTATTATTTTTATTATTATGATCGTTTTTGGTTATTACTTTTATGTCTAATATTCATTTTTGATCTTTAAGAGAATAAACAGTTGTCTTCTGTTAAAGCAAAATATAAAAGTTACTCCTGGGTGTACTTAAATAGAAATTGAGTCCCTTAAACCTCACAAAATGAACAGGCCCATTTAATCTACAGTTTCTTCGCCTTTGTGTTTGAAAAGGGCCATAATTTTGTAATACTTTAATTATCTCCATTGAAATAACAGTGAAGTAACACGACGAAAAGTGTGCAGATGAAAAAGTAATAATATTGAGCATTTAGATTTCATACGGAAGGAATTGTCGCAGAACATTCGTTTAATATGTGTTCAATTATGTTTACACGATAATTCCTAGGAGCCTGTTAAGCAGTTCTGATAAAAACAGTACCATACTACTAAAGCAGTACAGATGAGCTTGGGACCTAGCCTTTTGTCCTGTTTTGAGGGGAACCCGGTGTGCAGGGGGATTACTTAAATAGAAGACTATATTGGTGCCAATCCGGATGATGGGGTGACATCAACTCATTTGTTGTACGAAAGCAGTGTGTAGCTTTGCAACGTAGTTAAATGCCTGTATTAGGAAAGACAGAATGATCCAGTTCGGTTAATTGGCCCTAACATAAACATACAATGTATTTTGTTTTCACTTACGTTGTTGATTTTGTTTAGCACAGAATACGTGAACCCTGTATAAAATTACTACAGCTCTGTTTTAGAGTATGTTTCTAAATTATACTTTTGACAGCAGGTATTATGTCAGTAAGCCGTCGGAGGTCCTTCTGCGGTCCAACCAAATGTAGAGTATATGTATTATTGTGCCAATGGGAGTCACTGTTATTACATTTTTATTATAATTTTAATCTTTGAAAAGTATGAAAAAGTGAATGTGAAAGTGGGTATACTTATAGCAAAGCGGCAGTTCACGAATGTTTAAATGTCTAACTGAAGTGACCATGGCTTCCTTGCATATTAGTTTTAGTTTTTTTTTCTCCTATGCTTTTACATTGCTCTTTAAATCGTACGACGAATTGAAAGACATAAAAGACGAGACAATATGATAAAGAATTGATGTATTTAGGCATTTCTATATGGAAAACAGAACAAACTGGGGACTACGTGCAAACATACAAGTTTATCTTACAATGTCCCGAGATGCGTGACTACATTTAACTTATTTGACCACTATGATGTAATTTGTTTGCTGATAATATGTGAGGCCCTTTTCGAATTTTTTAAAACAAATCCTTATCACATATTTTGTGTAATACCGGTAGATTAAGAACACGTGCATACTGCCATTGATCACAAAACATATTTTCGCCGTGCTTTATATTAACGTTCTGTTATAAATTTAATTGTCCGTTCCACTGTCGCTAAGCAACAATGAACAATAGACTTCCTGCGAGGATGCCCTGGAACATGTTTGCGAATGTAAACATATAAATTCGAACCTACAACGAGCAACCCGTTGCTCATAATATCTAAATAACATTCTAAACGAAAAAGAGAAATCATTTCTAAAAATTGCAAGTGCAAATATTTTTTTAAACAGGTGGTATTAAATAACCGAACCAGTCGGGCCTCACAATTGGCGATTTCAACAGGTATATAAGGAACACTAAACTATGATCTTCCCTGCAAATTCTATTTTAAATTGGATTTTAATAAGTAAAGGGTAATATACTTATTTTGTTTCATAAATGCTTTGATATATCATTTCATTGTTTTCTCAATACACTTTTGTATAAGTTATAAGTCTGTTCATGTATTTCAGGTAATTACCGCCTTTTGAATAGTCGCACCGTCCGAAGGTGTACTTTATTATGAACTGTGCTCACTAAGTGCTTATTTACAAGTGCACAATATGTGTATATACAAATGTCTGACATGCGCAGACAAGTTGAAGAGACGGGAATCCGGATACAAGAACCTAAGAACGATTCTAACACTAATGAAAATTTCTCCTATATATGCAAAGAAGGATTTGAGCGTGTTATACCTACCAAGTATATCACTGTAGGTGTCCAAAACTATTTTTGACTGCTGAAATTCCCTCCCGCGTTATTTTCATACAACAGCTAGGAGTGTACATGCGCTAATACGATTGGATTGGTATTGTTGTGAATGAATTCACGTGATGTAAAACAAATCGTAGTAAAATTTTCTACACTTCCGGTATTGCCAGCAATATCAGCAACAACAAAAATAAGACGAATAGCGTTTTATTTGAGGAGTAAAAAAGAACAGCCAAAATTTAACGAAATGCAAGGAATGCACGGAATACTAGTTCAAGGCAGCGACTTCATGTAAGCGCAGCAAATAGTACCCATTCGAACATTTTTTTTGTTTAAATTAACGTGTTAGAATGGAAATAGATTTTACTTTTGAGTGATATACCGGTTAGTATATCACTGTGTGTCGTTTAGGTGCTTCGTAATTAATCACTCAGACATTCGGCCTTCGTGATTAGATTACTACGCATCTACACTACACACAGTGATATACTAACCGGTATATCACTCAAAAGTGAAATCTATTTCCTAAATAGAACCCTTGGTTCTTTAACGTGCCCGGTGTATAGCACCGATACACGCGAGGCGTACCCTGGGTTTCAAACCAGTTCACCTCTAGATGGGAACCTCCAGATTGACAGTCTAGAGCGTTAAACACATGATTACCTTACCAGAAATTACAATGTGTATAGTGGCTACAATTAGATTGGTAAATAATTTGAAACTTATAATTTAGGCTCAAATAGAAAATGAATATTTTTACCTACTTAACTATATATATAGTGGCAGTGCAGGTGAATGCATTTTGTGTCTTCATTTACAGTTGATAATAATTTTTAAAAAAAATGAAGAAATAAAGAAAGAAAGACTTTGAAGAGGAAAAGAAAGAACCGGTTTAAAATCCTTATTTTTGTAAATGTACATAGGGAAAATTTCGGTTAGAATGTTTTTATTCTGTGCTGAAAGAAGTTCTAAAATCTTGAATGTGAGAAAGTTCACATTTTTCCTCAAAATATTACCTATCTTTGGCTGACATTTTTCATAAATTCACATAATTGTTTGCTGGATAGATTGGAGCTAAGTACAAATAAAAAAGTCATATATTTCTCGTATGAAAATTTCCATTTTCTTCAATAGCTTATTTTCATAGAAGTGATCATATTATGACAACAATATAAGTAACTGCAACTTTTATGAAAAACAATCATACAGGTACAAAACGTAGCAACCAGCACAAATATGGACGTAGATTCCCTTATGTTAGATTTCAACCAAAAATATTTAGTCTCAAGTATTTGATTACTTAAAACATAATACACGCATATCTTAGTAATGATAAGAAATGCAAAAACATAAAAAGGGGTCAGATACTTTTCCTTCTATAGTGAAACGATATTACTTAACCGAAGTGGAGAGTTTTAACAACGGGAAAAGATCACAGTTAAGTTTAAGGCTTATTCATTCCAGATATGACGATATACTTTTAAAAAACAAAACATGGTTACCTTGAACTGCGATTATAAATCTTTATAACTTTTAAGTTATGCCTGAAAGTTTGACAAGCAACAACACAAGGTATTTTCAAAATTCAAAGATTATGTTTATGCGGAATATTGTAAAATTTACAAATGTGTATTAATTATTGCCGTACACGAGTTTATGTTCTTTTTGTAAGCATGTATATAAAAATACCGAGTACAGTCAAAATGATTATGGTTAAAGGTCACACTTATAGATGTTTGACCTTCACAAGTATTTTGAAAGTATACATGTTTGCCTCATCATTTATATGAAAAAGATGCATTCTGGATAAAGAAGTGAATTCATCTTCTAATTCACTACCTGTAAGAAATGACATTTTATTTCAATCAAGGGTATAGTTGCCGGTCGACCAACGACCTGCTTCAATATGCAACCTATGACAGAAGACTCTTAACCTAACCAATGATTGACACAATTTATTATTTGTAAAACAATCTAAATAAGGCAGAAATCTAAAATTCGAAATATTTCTATGAAATAGTGCTCTGCTGGAATGTTCTAGTCTATCGTGCCAATTCTGTCTAAACTGATCAATGTAACCTTTGTTTAAGTTTAGATAAGAGAATAATATGAAACATATATTTGGATAAAAATGAATATTTAATTCACTAACTGTAAGAAAACTTCAATCAAGGGTACTACTACAGAAACAAAATTCGCTTGTACTGTATGCTTATCTATAAGATAGATATATATGTAACGCGTTATCTCGATGCAAGTCTAAGTAGTCATTATACATGTATAAGGCTAGAAATATTTGAAGACACGTTAAAACTATCCATTTTGTTACATATTTCTAATCATAAAACTTAAATCCGAGGAATGATTTTAAAATGTTAAAATACTGTAAAGTTTGAAAATAAACGACTTGTAAAAAAGTATTTTACTCATGTTTATATCATTTGTATTAATCTTTTTTTTGCATCAGAAATTGTATTAAAGGGGCACAACCTACAACTAGCATATTATTTTACCAAACTGTTAAAAATGGGCTAATTGTAAGTAAATTAATAAATCAATACATTTTTCAAAAAGAAAATGAATTATATCGAAACATGTCTCATTTTTGCACAATTTTACAATATACTGACATTCTGTAATAAATCACTATCCACCAAAAATTGTAAAGCAAGTGATAATGAATGTTTACCGGCACTATAACACGTTTTATTTCGCTAATTGTACACGCTGTACCAGTTTTACTGTAATTTTAACTGAAAATGAGGTTTGGTATTAATGCATTGCTCACAGCTTTTATGTTATTAAAATTTCATCCATTTTAGGGTATGCTTCTTTAAGGTATATTATATCCAATAGTCTTAAGCCGAGAAAATTAAGGTGTCACAACATGATGCAGCAGCACACTGAATATTATTATATGACGATTTTAATTGTTGTTTTTTTTCATCTTTACAGACAAAGATGAAGACAATCCTATTTCTCATTTTGCCAGCGCTTGCCTTTTCTGTGCCAGAGAAGAGATTTATTTTAGACAATATCCGTAAGTACTGATACCAATATCAATGTTTTGCCTTGGCTGCTTGATTTATTGCAGACAAGCAGGTATATACATTCTTTCCTTGCTAGAAAAGATTCTTTTTATAGACCACATATTAGGTAAAGCAAAGTATTGAAATACGGATGTAAAGTTTTGATACGGATGGAAGGCGAATTCGAGAGATGTCAGCTTGCGAAAACTGAGGTAGTATTAGGCCCTATAAAAGCAGTTTAATAACACGCCCTTCTACAATTCAAGTTTATTTCATTATATATTCAGGTAAAATGAATTGCATACAGAAGTTTTAAAACTTTTTCGTCATTTTATACATTTACTTTTAAGTTTCGTTTATAAACTGTAAATATTGGGTCTGCTTGTCGTTCATAAATACATTACATGTATAAGACTGAACCTTCCCAGCTGATTACGCAAGTGCGTATTCGTTTCAAGCACAAAAGATAAAATAATGATTATCTGATAAATATACAGTACATGTATTTTTTTAATAAAACGCCAATACCCTATTGTTTTCGTCAAACTGATATATATACTACATTTGAATGGTATTACATTTTGACTTACTTGAATTTGATCGAACTATGTTGAATGAGGTCAAATGTATTCCGCAGTTGGTCTGGAGTGATTGCATAGGAAGACAATTACTGAAAGCATCCCCAAAACCTTAACTCTGCAGTCGCAAATATATTTTTCAATAGAAGAAATATATATCTTCAATATTAAAGCGCTGAACTCTATTTACCCTTAAGGAAAAGCGTTGGAAACAAGTACACATATTCAATTATATGACCCAAAGGTGGTACACTTAGGATTTAATATGCATCGCTGTGTCTTTTGTGTCGTAAAAGCAAAAGAGAGATAATCTGAAAAGGTTTTCTATTTCCTTTGTATCGTTAGACTTGTTATGATTCAGCGTGTATGAAGTCCAGTTTGAGCTGGGACAGAGCCTTGCATGCATTTGTTATTTTGAACCGAGCATCGAATTTGCTAATGACCCAATGTATATAAACCAGCACTGACGTCCTGCGTTAAAACTGTTGAATAAGCAATTTATATTTCTTTTTTAACAGTCACTCTTGTAAACGGCGACACAATTCGGAAAGATCTTCAACTGATGGTAGATGTAATTGGAAATGATGCTACAGAGCAGGCTTGTGAACAAGCTGGGCATCAATACCTGAAAGGACTTTTGGACCACTCTGTACCACTTATCTGCCATTCGTAAGTTTTACCTCAGAGCATTAACAAGTCATTTTAATTAATGTTATAAGATTTATTCTATAACACTAATACACTATAACATTTGAAGAGTTAGTGGTAAAATACAAGTACATTGTGAGTACTTACAATTTTCACCTATATTTACACTGCTACAACCTGTCTCCAGAAAACTTAATTGAAACAAACAAATGTAATGCAGAATCCCATTTCACAAATTAAGATAATGTCCTTGTGGTTTTCAGATTCCAGGAGCTTGTACATCATTTTCATATAGTACCTGCTACAACAACAACGCCAGCGTCTGTAAAACGATTTGTTGTGGACGATCTACGTAATGATACAAACAACATTAATTTGTGAACTTATATATATTATAACAACAGTCAATTTATTTCATTTCTCTCTGAAATTGGTATCGGAATCACGTCTAAGTATCACTACATTTACATAAGTTAAAAAATATAATAAAATTAAACTTAATAAAACACGTATAGGGGTTTGTAGTATAAAAACCGTCTTAAGTCACCGGCCATTAGTTCATAAAAAACCTTTACTGTTCTTTGCAAATCTTACCAGACATTAGTCCCCCAACATACAAGCGTGAGCCTATTTAACTCTTCAGGAAGGGTGAAACGGGGCGTTAATAAAACCACAGTACCTTAGGATTTAAAAGCATCACTGTGTCTTTTGTGTCGTAAAAGCAAAAGAGAGATAATCTGAAAAGTTACGTTTTGCTATGTATCGTTTCCTTTGTATCGTTAGACTTGTCATTATTCAGCGTGTATAAAGTCCAGTTTGAGCTGAGACAGAGCCTTGCATGCATTATATTATTTTGAACCGAGCATCGAATTTAGTAGTGACCCAAGGTAGTTAAACCAGCACTGACGTCCTGCGTTAAAAACTGTTGAATAAGCAATTTATATTTCCTCTTTAACAGTGAATCTTGTAAACGGCGCAACAATTCGGAAAGATCTTCAACTGATGGTAGATGTAATTGGAAATGATGCTACAGAGCAGGCTTGTGAACAAGCTGGGCATCAATACCTGAAAGGACTTTTGGACCACTCTGTTCCACTTATCTGCCATTCGTAAGTTTTACCTCAGAGCATTAACGAGTCATTTTAATTAATGTTATAAGATTTATTTCTATAACAATAATACACTTTAACATTTGAAGAGTTAGTGGTAAAATACAAGTACAGTGTGAGTACTTACAATTTTCACCTATATTAACACTGCTACATCCTGTCTCCAGAAAACTTAATTGAAACAAACAAATGTAATGCAGAATCCCATTTCACAAATAAAGATAATGCTCTTGTGATTTTCAGATTCCAGGAGCTTGTACATCATTTCCATATAGTACCTGATACAACAATAACAACGCCAGTCCTGTAAAACGATATCTTTTGGACGATCTACGTAATGATACAAACAGCATTAATTTGTGAACTTATATATATTATAACAACGGTCAAATTATTTTATTTCTCGCTGAAATTGGTATCGAAATCACGTCTAAGTATCACTACATTTACATAAGTGTTAAAAAATATAATAAAGTTAAACTTAATAAAACTTCTGTAGTATAAAAACCGTAATCACGTTACTTAATAAAAAATACTGTTTTTGAAATCACCGGCCATTAGTCCCCCAAAGCCTAAACTCTGCACTCTTTTTTTTAGGAAAAAAAATTTTTTTTTTAAAAAAGGGGGGTTTTTTTTTTTTTTTTTTTGGGGGGGGGGGGGGGAAATAGGTTTTTTTTTTTTAAAAAGAAAAAAAAAGGGAGTATTTTTGTTTTTTTTTTGATTAATTTTTTTTTTGTCGTAAAAGCAAAAGAGAGATAATCTGAAAAGGTTATCTATTATGTCCTTTTGTATCGTTAGACTTGTTATTATTCAGCGTGTATAAAGTCCAGTTTGAGCTGAGACAGAGCCTTGCATGCATTATATTATTTTGAACCGAGCATCGACTTTAGTAGTGACCCAAGGTAGATAAACCAGCACTAACGTTCTGCGTAAAAAACTGTTGAATAAGCAATTTATATTTCCTTTTTAACAGTGAAACTTGTAAACCTCGCAACAATTCGGAAAGATCTTCAACTGATGGTAGATGTAATTGGAAATGATGCTACAGAGCAGGCTTGTGAACAAGCTGGGCATCAATACCTGAAAGGACTTTTGGACCACTCTGTACCACTTATCTGCCATTCGTAAGTTTTACCTCAGAGCATTAACAAGTCATTTTAATTAATGTTATAAGATTTATTCTATAACACTAATACACTATAACATTTGAAGAGTTAGTGGTAAAATACAAGTACAGTGTGAGTACTTACAATTTTCACCTATATTTACACTGCTACAACCTGTCTCCAGAAAACTTAATTGAAACAAACAAATGTAATGCAGAATCCCATTTCACAAATTAAGAAAATTTCCTTGTGATTTTCAGATTCCAGGAGCTTGTACATCATTTTCATATAGTACCTGATACAACAACAACGCCAGCGTCTGTAAAACGATATGTTTTGGACGATCTACGTAATGATACAAACAGCATTAATTTGTGAACTTATATATATTATAACAACAGTCAATTTATTTTATTTCGCGCTGAAATTGGTATCGAAATCACGTCTGAGTATCACTACATTTACATGAGTTAAAAAATATAATAAATTAAACCATTAATAAAACTTCTGTAGTATAAAAACCGTAATCATGTGTACTTAATAAAAAAATACTGTTTTTGAAATCACCGGCCATTAGTCCCCCAAAGCCTAAACTCTGCACTCTGTCGTAAAAGCAAAAGTGAGATAATCTGAAAAGGTTATCTCTTTCCTATGTATCGTTTCTTTTGTATCGTTAAACTTGTAATTATTCAGCGTGTATAAAGTCCAGTTTGAGCTGAGACAGAGCCTTGCATGCATTATATTATTTTGAACTGAGCATCGACTTTAGTAGTGACCCAAGGTAGATAAACCAGCACTAACGTTATGCGTAAAAAACTGTTGAATATGCAATTTATATTTCCTCATTAACAGTGAATCTTGTAAACGGCGACACAATTCGGAAAGATCTTCAACTGATGGTAGATGTAATTGGAAATGATGCTACAGAGCAGGCTTGTGAACAAGCTGGGCATCAATACCTGAAAGGACTTTTGGACCACTCTGTTCCACTTATCTGCCATTCGTAAGTTTTACTTCAGAGCATTAACGAATCATTTTATTTCATTCGATTTATTTTCATCACAATTCACACTATGACTTTTGAAAAGTTACGGTAAAATACAAGTACAGTGTAAGTCTTATAATATTCACCTATATTTACATTGCTACATCCTGTCTCCAGATAACTTAATTGAAAACAACAAATTCAATGGAAATCCCATTTCACAATTTAAGATATGCTCTTGTGATTTTCAGATTCCAGGAGCTTGTACACCATTTTCATATAGTACCTGTTACAACATCGGCAGCGCCTGGAAAACGATACCTTTTGGACACTTTTGGTAACGATACAAGCAGCTATAAGTTGTTAAATTTCATATATTATTACTACAGCCAATAAATTTCATTTCGCGCTGAAATTGGTATTGAAATCAAGTTTGATTTACATGAGTTATATAGTGCCTAGATGTATCCGCATTACATATTTAATATTTGTTTATTCATTGAGTTGGTATAGAACCTTTTCGTAACGATACAAACAGAGATAATTTGTGATTTTTAATATAATTATAATGTTGAAATTATCTATTTCTATTTCGTTCTGAAATTAACTGCGAAATCACGTGTAAGCATCAGAACATGTACACAAGGTAGATCCGTACTGATTTCGCATTACATGTTTTGAATTAAGACAATAGAAAAACAGGTTTTTATCTTTTAGCTAATACGACATCCACTTTTTCTTTTGTAAAGCGAACCTGCTAGACATACAAACTCTGAAGGTAGATCTTCAGAAGCTGGTAGATGTAATTGGAAGTGACGCTACAGAACAGGCTTGTGAACACGCTGCACATACATACTTCAGTGGCCTCGCAGATGCTGCTGTACCACTGATGTGCCAATCGTATGTACTCTTTTAGAACAGTCATGAACCATTCAATTCAAAATAATTCAACTAGTGCCTTTTTAATATTACCTACACTGCTGATGACAAACTGTTAATGACTTTGAAGAGATTGAAGATATTTACAATTACGATATTTTTAAAGTTTGAAATTTTAATTGTTTTCACAACCAGTACTGATTATAAATGATTCGTCTACATGTTATTTGTATTAACTGACTTTTGATGGAGTAAATGTCCCAAAATCACCATTACTGTTCAGTGGTCAAGGTCTCTGATATGTAAACCATCGTAGCCTCTCAGCGCGGATAGCCCCTGCTTAGACATGATCGTTTTTTTGTGAAGAAAGTTGAAAATTACCTGCACTACAAGTTCAGTACTAGTTCATACCAGCAAGGTTTTTAATTGAAAAGACTCTTATTTTTTTATGTCATTCGATTTTCATTCGTACGTATTTTCTTAGAAAACTTGAAAACATATCTTATAACTTAAATGATCTTATTTTGTACAAGAATGGGTAGTGAGATGTAAATATAGCTACATAATTATCGTCTTTATTTTGTAATTTCTGAATTTGAAGTGACATACACAATTCCTCACTTTTAGATTCAAAGAGCTGGTTAAGCACTTCCATATAGTACCAGTTGCTACAGCTGCCGCTCCTGCTCAGTGATTTGTATGGACCAGACAGGTGTGATAAGTTCTAACACGTTGTATATGACATTTGAATAAGTAAATTATTTAATAGCCTAATTTACTCAAGATATACTTCGCTTGTACTGTTGCTGTAACAAACTTGTCATTCGTTCTTTGAAATTTAAGCATTAGAACTTAAAAAACAACGTAAAACTCAACAATGTAAATGTAAATCAACCTTTTTCTGTTACAGGCTGACAGCTGACTTGAGACACAACGACCGATCTTTGTAGACAATTATGTACATCTAAAAAAAATAGAAATAAATTCTGTATCCTTCGTATGACTTAAGTCTTTTTTTTTAAATTTATAAAGTCCTGTATTATCAGTAATGCCACATTATTTAATTCACTTTGTTCACCATAGACTGGATTTCGCCGATGAATGTAATTTGGTGTATTTATCCAAACAACATCCATTTTAATAAGCAAGAAAAATATATCTTACCCGTACAGTAGACCATTATTTGTTTTGAAAAACTGTCCTTACGTTTGCGTTTGAAAATATAAGGTACATGCTTTTAAATATAGCACAGTATTCTTTTTTAATGATATCGCAACTAGTAGAAACGCTGTCTGACACCGCTTCTTCATGTAGAAGCGACAAAACATGGCAGAAATATATTCGTCATCGGCGTGTCCTAGTGTGATATGATCTATCCAACTGTTATCTTTAACGATAAAATATAAAAATTTGAAACCTTTGTAAAATACTAAGAACATCAGATACACCAATAGATGCTTTAATTCATTTGTATTAATATGTTAATTGTATAAAAGCAAAATATAAAAAATATACTAAAGGAACATATTTCAACCAGAAGCCTAGATAAAGTAGTGATCTTTGAACATTGAACTTTCTTTTAATAGTTTATATAGTTTATTATCATAAGCAGTAGACCATATGGCCATGAGCATACATGCAAATATAAATGTATAAACAGTAAGTGACATAATGTCAAGTGTCAACATTATACTACAAATAGTACAGCGTGAAGTACATTAGGTTGTACATTTCTGAATTATAATAGAAACACATATCTGATTTATAGATCTCAAAAGCTGGTTATGTACGAACATAGCTAAATTCTTGTTGATACCAGTTTTTTCAGATTTCATTAATTCAGTAAATTTTTGGTACATTCAGGTTTGAACTAATAATATTTTTTAATATGACATTTTTCTAAGTAAATCATTGTAAAGTGGACTAATTCTAGTTAAAATATGGAATTCACGTCCTCTTGAACATTACAAACTTGTGACATTCGTTCTTTCTGAAATCAAAGCATTGGGACTTCACGTTTAAGTCACCATGCCATGCTTCATTTTTCTATCTACAGGTGACAGATGACTCTTAATCTACATAATGCAGCTCTAAACTTGTAACAATTAAGTAAATACAAAAAAGTTGAAACTGAAAACTTGCAAACATAGTATAACTTTTAGCTCTTTTTTTAATCGTTCAAATCAGACGTCCATTTTTTATCAATAATGCCAGATCATTTAATCTCATTTTTAGTATATTTATAAAAGCTGGATTATTGTCGACCAATGCATTGGGAAATCAAACATACATCCACTTAAATACGAGTGACTGAAAAAATATCTTACCGAATAGCCCATTAAGTATTGCTAAATTGGTCCTTACGTTTGCGTTTAAAATCTCAGGTACATGCATGTCAATATAGCACAGTTAACATTTACATGATTGTCGCAATTAGTACAAACCTTTTGACACCGGTACTTCTTACAAGCGCTACAAATCTTTGTCAGATAATGTAGTCCTACCAAGTTCATCGTGTATAAGTTATTTTGTGTTATGTATATTCCAACTAAGTTATCTTTAACAAAAAATTTAAATAATTGAAACCTCTCTAAAATAATAAGACCCTCAGACTTCAGAAGCATTAATGTCAATTGGATTAATATTTTAATTGTATCAAAGCAAAATAAAAATTGACTTTTAACGGAACATATTTGGAACTTAACAAGAGTTGATTTCAAGTTGTGATACATTGCCTTCATTGCTTGTCTTGCTAATATCCTCTTGCATTGTGTGAAATATCAAGTAAATCTGCTGAACGACTTTTGAACCATGTTCCCTACAAGCGTTATTCCACATGATGAAAAGATAAGCTTATTAGGCATTGCACTTTCTCTAAATGTCGACTGTATGCCCCCGCACCTTTGGTAACATGAAAATGTTATTCCCACAGCATCCATCAAGAATTATATATGTAGTCCCATACATACAACATAGAATCCTCGAACCATGAGAAGACCAACAAAAACAGACATACTGAATCAACTGTGACAAGGAAAGCGCGACTTTTCTCCAAATGCAAAAAGTAAACAACATCACAGACATCAAACTGACAATGCAATAATAGATTGAATCTTAGGTTAACGCTTTGGGACGGTCAGTTACCCTTAATATCGTAGGGTTTTTAATCAGTTTGTAGCCTGCTAAAACATAACTCTTCCAAACATTAGAAAGTTTTGTTAAAAACACAACAAACATAAACTCCCCCGACCAGTTAAGCTTTTTAGAGCATGAAACCTGTAAGAAAGAATTGTCATCTTTTCGGCTTTTAGTTGTAGTAAACACGTGTACAATTAGCAGAATAAGACATGAACCTGTATTTACAGTTTACATATTTGGATGAGTAAGGTCGTTATATTAAAAACAATTTGATAAAATAACCTTGCTATATGTATGGTGATATAAATGACGAAGTCAGTAAGCAGTTACTCACAGCTTTCAAAGCATGTAGCAAACCCGTTGTATATCCACCTAAAATTATATAACTTTCAGGAATAATAAATTGCTCAACATTTGCCTATTATAATTAAGGCTATTATATCAAAGACTCGTTTGAACAACAAAACATTTACAAACTAATGTCAGTTTTACTGTACAAATGTATGATTAATCAATCTTGAAATGTCCTTATTAAAGAAACATATTTCAGATTTTTTTAAAACTTAAGTATATTATACATTCAACTACCCATAAAACGTCTCTGAAATTAGAAAAAAAAATCATTTTATTTTGCACCCAAAAGCCTTTGATAGTGGAATAAATTCTCAAACGCCAACAAAAATAAGACAACATATATCCTTCCAGGCGTTAATCTCGGCGATAATTATATCACGTATCCGTCACACATATTACTTTCGACATCTTCTATACTTAACGAGGCTTACCAACAACACAATTTGTCGTCATTACTTATAATTATGCAACAGCAAGCATTTCTACAATTCCAAGCCTTTTCCAGGATTTTTGCTTCAAGGCAAGAATTGATTCTTTGAGATATGATATGTTTTATATGGGGCTCGGTGGTAAGGTACTTCAATATCTCAATAGGACTACGACAGACCAGCCATGTTTGCTTTTTTAGATGGGAACGTGAAATGAATACATCTTAGACAACTGTGGTTCTATTTCGAAAATTAGGTCCGGTTTGCAACAATGAAAACTTGTTTGTTGTTGACAATTTCAAATACTTAGGAGTTACTTTTAACTATACCGGATCTTTTGTCTTCAATGAACAATATCTCAATGGCAAAGCGTTGAATGCAATTAATGTTTTATTAGTAATATTATTTAGTATGAGTTAAAACCATTTTTATCTCTACAACTATTTGATTCCTTCGTCGGGTCTATTTTAAACTATGCTTGTCCGATATAGAGAATTTCAAAGTCGAAAAACCTCGAGAGAATAATCTAAAGTTTTGTAAAGCAATACTTGGTGTTAAATTAAATGCAAATAACGCAGCAATATACGGCGAAATAGGGGGGAGGGGATATCCGCTTTTTATACATCGTTATATTCAAATTATTAAATTGCTTAATACAAACAACATCATTTTAAAAGTTATCTATAGTAATACACAGATTGAATGTGATAAGGGGGTAAAAAATTGGGCGTACAAAGTTAAGTGATTGCTGAATTAATTCGGATTTACTAATGTTTGGGTTACACCAGAATGTTACGCTGTAAAGTTATTTCTACCGGTATTCAAACAGACAGCCTATTGACTGTTTCATACATCGGCATGTTAAACCAGATTTTAGTACGTACATGTAGCATAATCTAGAAAATATAATCTGTAAAATTAATATGTGCAACCTAATTCGAATAAGAATAGCAGCACATAGTTTAGGAATAGAAACCGGGAGATATGAAAGCGATAGGCTTGAAAAGCAAGAACGATTATGTAAATCATACGATCTGCATGACATAACAGACGAGTATCATTTTATTCTGAAATGCACTGTGTTTTAAGTACATTAAGCGCTACTTTTATGTAAGACCAAATATGCATACAGTTTTAGAATTGCTACAGTTAAATAATAAATGTATTTTACTTGGGTTATGTAAATATATCCGACTTGCCAATAACAAAAGAGAAGACTTGTTAAAATAGATCACCAATATATTGTGTATTATCCCGTTTGCATTTGTTTCAGCTCATATCTCTATTAATTTCATTTACGTAAACAAAGAAACAAAGAAACATTTCTCGTGGATGTTATTTTGTGTAATATGTGCACTTGACCTTACTTGATAGATGTAATTTTATGATGTTTATTTGTAATAATGTAACGAGATACTGTACATGGTATAAGTTACGTAATAACATTTCTGTTCTGTTCTGATATAAAAGAAACAATGCACAAGATAACGGCGAAAAACAAACCTCTTTCACGGGTTAGTACATTATTATCGCATCCAGTGAGACAGCATTGTATCTCTTTATTATTTTCATGTTTTTAGTATTTCTTTAACATTTCGTAAATATATCAGTATTGGTAATTGTTGTAAAATTGTATACATAAGTTTTTTTGGGGTGTCATTTAGCAACTGTGCCATGGGTAGTCACAAAGTTCGTGGGCACATGTTGCAACACAGGGTTAACGAAGGGTTTTTATTGGTATTATAACATATGCAGAATCCCGAGGGATAGTTGACGGGCTCGGGCACCAACATATTCCGAGGGTTTCTGCTAAGAAACGTGCACGAACACTATTCTAGCATACAAAATCACAAACAATAACTACACTCATACAATTATAAATATGTATATGAATAAAAATGCAGATCTGGCTCACTGATTGTAGCATGGGATAGAAGCCGTAGATATTTATCTAGTATTCTTGTGAGTCCTAAAGTCTCATTAAACACTAATTGTCGATTACAGATGCTGTCATGGCGTATTTACCCACAAAGCTCCGTTGTCAGCCATTATGTGTTTACGTTAATTGTTCCGACGGGCACCTTGTCAGCTCTAATTGATACCAGAAATCAAATCTCCCGTATCAGGATAAACATCGGTTTACTTGAAATGTTTCTAGTTTGAAAGTAGCTTCGGGTTGTTTGTTTATTAGACGGATGCATCCAAAACACAGAATAGTATAGGTTCACGAATTAAAGATGTCAGTAAATATTGGTTGCACTTTAGTCTCATTTTTATTAATATTTCATCACGGGAAAGTATGTAATTCATATATTTAGGCTTATTATGTATCGGTTAATATTCAGTTTGATGCATTTACGAAAGTAAATTGGTCGGGCGCGGTGCATGTTTTCTTAAATATAGTCGCTGAAATACTGAAAGTTGGTTTAGAATCTGAAGATCTTTTGTACTCTTGAACTAGATCTTAATATTAGGACCCAGTCTTGCATAAAGATATGAAAATAAAAACCAGAAACAGTTCATAGTCCAATAGACATGCTAATACATTTTAATAAATGAGCAAACGGAAGAAAACTATACTGTATAACACTGGTGAGATGAGGTTTGTACGACACCACTTTAACAAAATACTATAATAATACATACATATCAATATTCAAATATATGAACTTATCTTATGTTTTCGATGGTTTACTGAAATAGAATGGTAGATTGTGTCATGACTATAAATAGATCTCTCAGTAAAATTTATCGACAGCCCAACGTTTTATAACAGCCCCATTCCACGGAACTACATGTATTTTAGACACAATATACATCGTTGACATGGCGTTAAACGGCGAGGTTCCCGACGGGATAAATAAGCATCCTTGTGAAAAAAAACTACTTTATCATTACATTGTTTATAGACTATTTTAAATAAAGAAATAATTATGTAGATGGCTGTAAAGATGTAACATTAAATGGATACTGCTTTAAATAATCCCTGGATGATTTATCCACTAAATTTACATTAGTGTTAGTGATAGCACATTCTTTGTCATTGTCAGTAAGTTTCTCGACGTCAACACTGGTTTCACTTGTACTTGTCAGTTCTTGCTGCTCCCCAGTACTAAAACTGGAGGTTTCTTTTCTTGGACGACCCTTTGGTTTTGTTGGAGACTCCGTACACCCGCCTTGCAATACCTGTAATATGACCAAACGATACATTTATAAAGGCAGACGATCGCCTAGCAATGCGAAGTAAGAACGTCATAAGTAGAACTTTTGACCTTTGTAACCACATTCTACATGTGTTTCACATTTTATGTGTCTAAACAGTCAGTCGATCCGAAAGGGACCTTTCCTAATAGCAAAGTTTAATGTTTTATCGCCTTTGATGCCCTTTCTCAGCATATTTAGTGTTAGATAATGATAAGCTATTAAAAGGTGCAGAATATACATTTACATCTATGTAACTGATATGGCAGGCCCATTAACCCAACTTTCGCAGAGCTTGAAAAGACTATTTCAATTGTCTAGGCAACAATAAAACATGCTCCTCTGGTAGCATCTTATAATAGATACATAAAAGTAAATATAAATGATATTGTCGAGCCATTACTACAAAACACGGTAGAACCTTTCCAAATTGTTGGTCGACCGGGGTTATTTTCTGTTGTTTGAGGAAGGTGATCCTTCCGATCCTGGATATTACAATTACAATTGTTTTACAACTATTTTTGTAATATTAAATTCTAGTACTGTTGATGCCGAGTTTTCACGTGTGGGGTAGACGGTAAAATATTTGATATAATGTATTCCATGTGTGAAAAGGTATATTTGTTTTTAAAGCATTTTAACACATTGTCCGATATTTTAACAGCGACATTCGAGTACTTCAATGGGAGATTACTCTCACCAGTTATGATTAATCTATTTAAAACTGATATAGAAAATATATTACAAGAAAATTTAGACAGCGGACTAATTTTAGATCAAATATCTAGATCTATTTAACTATTTATTAAATGTTTGCGGACGATCTCGTCATTTTTCCAAAATCCCTAGACCTTTTAGAAACTTTTTGTTTGGAATGGAATTTACAAAACAAATAACAGAGTTTCGAAATGTATGCATGCTGGTGCTGATATAGAAATTGTTTAGACATATTGTCAATGGTGAACCTTAAAGGTAAAGGTGACTCAACCCCTAATATTACTTACTGTTCATCGACAGTCAAAACAACTTTACATAGTACAGAATTTCATAATATATGGTTGTTTCCAGACTCGGTAAATATACATGCTTTATACCATAATTATTAAAATGTAGAATTAGACACATTGGCGCACTAGTATGGAGTTATGTAGGTATTTTGTGCTTTAACTGAAAACAGACCTGTTTCTTCCATTTCATTCTCCTGTTTTGGTACCAAGTTTTGATCTGAAGCTGTGTCAGTCCGAGCACTTCCGCTACCTCCAGTCGGTCGGGGGTTGATAAATACTTTTGGGTTTCAAATCTCTTCTCTAACGCCATGAGTTGTAGATCGGTAAACACCGTTCGACTCCGGCGACATTTTTTAGGCTTTCCGAATGATTCCGAGCCTTGTGGCGAACGTGTCCGAATGTAAACCGGAAGTGGTATAGGAATTGCAAGGCCTCCATCTTTGGAGCTGCCACTTTCAAGAATGTTGTCAATTGAATAGCCAGCTGAAAGGAAAATGAAACTGTGAATTTTAGTTACGTTTATAAAATGAATTTATGCTTGATAATAAGCATAGGTTAGTCGCCAAGTTCTATGAGTGTTTTTCTACATTTTTAACCTTTATACATTAACCTGTTGAAAAAATCAATATTCAAAAAACTTTTAATACAGGGTTAATTGTTTTGTAAGTTTGATATTTGCGACTACATATTCGGTTTCTAATGATCGAAAATATTTTAACGGCGACGACGTTAGCTGGAGCCGTTAAAACTGTTTGCGACCATTGAAAACCGTGTATATTGTTGCAAATGTCAAAATGACTAAACGGTTAACAATATTCTAACGCACAATGCTCTAAATTAATGGGATCAGTTAAGTACTATATATAAGGTAATGTTCATTCAGCATGATTTGCAGTGTAAAGCCAACAATTGTGTGAATTCTGATTTTCAAATTTCCCATTTGATACTTTGGATACGTATTTTTAATAACTCTGTAATTTTTACATTTTGTAACTTCCTGTTTTCTTACATGTGTGACCATCATCATCAAACAGGACCACTTCACACATAAACCGAAACCGTTCTGAAATCGAATCGAGGTCGAAATTATTCGCTTCGGGCTCGGCTTCTGCTTTCACATACATGTATACACCGCATCTGAACCCGAATTTCTGATTGAAACTGTATTATTTCAGAGTTTTAGTCTAGAGGAAAATATATTAATTAACTTATAAATTATATGTATATTTAAAACTTGTTTATTTGTATATTATATGTATTATAAGCTGTCTCTTTCAACAGAAGTTCTGTTTAATCTTTTGAAGTTTGTCCAATGTGAATCTTCTTTCCTGAACTTCCTAAATATGTGTTCTATGAAACACACCTGTGAGAGGTTGGAATTCGTGTCAACTCTGAGCTAATAGCAACATTTAGTGACCGAATCCCAAAACATTATAAATCGAATTCGTGCATGTTTTCGCCATGGTTCGAACTCGGTTTTGGTGTATATGTCAAAGACCTCGTTTGTAGTAATGTATTCCTTCTTTTTCGGTTAGGTTTCGATGTATAATATGTGAAATGGCCTTAATAACAGCTATTTGTCTTAACGTATGTCTAAAAAAATTCATATGAGGTAAGATTATTTTACATTTATGTCCATTTTCACACGTGTAACCATATTAAAACACAATTTAAAACGTAGAATAAGGCCACCGCGAAAAAATGGCCTACAAAGCATCACCGGAACAGCAACCGTTCCCATAAAAATTTGACATGGTATTTTCCAAAAAAGAAAATAGTTTGTACATGAAAGTATCGAAAGTCGAAACCCGTACATAAGGATGGACGATAACCTTATGAGATTTGACACCTCCGTGCCTATTGGGAGTAAATGCAACTTTAACCGGTCGTACATAGAAATGATTGCAATAAATGGTCGCCTAATACGAACAAAAAACCGATTGTTGGTCGCTAATTACTGGTCGCTGGTCGCGTTAGACAAAAGTCGCTTAATGAAATAGCAAAACAGTGTAAAAACGATCGGGGGGATTCAAAAGCGGTCGCTTAAGACAAAGGTCGCTTAATACACGTGGTCGCATGGACAAGTTCGACTGTACATTTTACGATTGCAAGACTTTGTAATTAAATGATTTCCAGCATTCCCACTTCGTTACAGTACTTCCGCCGTTTATTTTCAGGATGGTTCTTTCTAAACATCTAAAATCTGTAAATTTTGCGCAGATGTAATATACTAGCAGATTCCATTATTGCAAAAAAGATGCATGTGCCTTAAAAGACACGGCAACTTCACACAGAGAAAGTGGAATTGAAATTTGCCTCAAGGAAAAATGATTTGGCGGTCACTGCCGTAATGGTCAGTTTTCCCACGAATTTGTTTCCGGTAGGATATGATATCATGGACTTTGTAGATCTTTGAGGTAAATCTCGCAAAACAAATCCATATCACTAAGCAAACATTTTGCCGCCAGATAATTGTGTGCAGACGAGAATGTACTTATTACGGTTGATAGATATTACATATATCGCTTAGATCATTGATAATGTGATATACACCGGCTAATGATATAATTGATCAATTAATCGACGCACTAATATCAATCAACAAACCATTACTGGTTCATTATGTCGTTAGCTTGGAATCTTAAGTTTCTCATAGTGCAGGTGGATATTAAGCGTCTGATTCCGATGCTAATCACGATTCGGCAGCAGAATAAAATAACCGCGCAGCAGACGTCATGGTGCCAGGATGACTAAAATCATTGGTTTCAAATGACCAATTAGCTTAGTCTAAAGTCTTATTGTTTAACATCAACAAAACGTTAACATAAACGTGTATACACGCAAAGTTCACATAATCAGAGCCGACGTGCAAAAATAATTCCTCCCTATCAAAACAAATCAAGAACAATGTCCTCCTTCTACGCATGCTCAGTCTATGAGCGATACATAGAAATATTAGTGTTATTACCATTTAACATAACTGAATTATAGGCAAAAAAGATGCGTAAAACGTAGTTAATGCTTTAAAAGTTTGCCAATAAAAAGACATACTTGCTTTTCATTTATTGACGTAGGGTTACAGTTTTTCACTAAAATATATGCTTTGAATATATTCATTTTATATTATAAACCAGTTCTTAATGTCTTTCTTGAAATTCTAGTGGACAGTTTGAAAGTAAATATCACTTAAATGTGGAAAATAATTAAAGTCATATACATATGTACATTTTTGTCATTTTAAAAGTCCGACATTGTACAATGTAACTTAGAGTCCCATGAGAAGTAATGTATAATTACACATACACATTACACATTACACATTACACAAGTAATTATACATTTTGGATGTAAAATTACTTACTGCTTTTATTTTAACAAGAAAGATGTCTAACCAGCGAAATTGGCCGTTGTTTGTGCGAAAAAAACATTCAAAAAGTTGATTTTTAAATCAAAAGTACATGTCATACTATATTAACAGTGCGGTTTTGTTTTCAATAATACTGCGAACACTAAGGAACGCGTTTTTGTGAAGATACGACAAAAATATGAAAGAAAGATGTACGTGTCCACATCGTTTTTAGAGTAAATAGAACATAATTCTATCATTATTTTATCAATAATAGATTCATTATTCTATATGAGTTAATAAAATGAAAATGGCAACATAAGCAATGAAAACTATTTCTAATCCGCTTCACCCGAAACTTGTCGGAGAATATTAGGGACAGTTGGGAAGCGTTCCGCTTTTTACCCTTCAAGGCGAAAATCATAATTTTAAGTAAGACATTAATCGCTGATATATAGTGCTTGAAAAATGAAAATTTCCAAAGTGATAACCAACATATATTAATCTGCATCAACGTTTTATTCTCATTGAGTATAAAGAAAATCTGTTTTGAATTTTCTGGTCAAAAATTGAGAATCCGACATTTCTGTTAGGTATATTAGTCCGTGCCTTTCAATAACAGAAATAACGAAGCATAATTAACTATTTATATTATTTCAAAGTATTTACTGTGCTTTATATCGTCGTTTTCGCCCATGACTCAGCTTGGAAACTGAAATAACTTTAATTTGCCCCTTTTTTCACTGACAACAACAAAAACACATCAGTTCTCTTTATAATTTGATACGTACTGCACACCACTTTTTAACATTTATTTTCATAAAACACCAAATTTATGTTGTGACAAAAAATGCCATGAAGATATTTGCGCACAAAAATTAATTTAGATTTTGAAATTATTTTTTATTCAATCGCAGTGCAGTATTAGCTTCATTTTAACTTGGTTAAATCAATTTTTATATACTAATGTGGATCACCGTCCCCTCGGATGTAAACCGACACCCATTGTTTCAATTCTGTTCCTATGTTATGGTTAAATATATGTAATTTTCACTCGTTCACATGTTATAACAAAATGTACGTTTTGTAAACTGTGTATATAATAAAGGTACTGTTCTGTTTTGTTATGTACTAGGTCAGTAGGGGAACACTGCTGCTTTAGAAAATCTAATTTCAAACACTAAATTGGTTAATGTTCACCTTGATACATTCAATAAATTAGTCGCGAGGCACGCCTGACCAATTTTTTTCGTAAATGCATCAAAATGAACACTAACCTATACATAATGACAGACATTAAAGGTAAATAAGTATTTTTGTACGAATACTGACCGTATAATTTACGTCAGTTGCTTAGAAAAGACATTGGCTCGTTTCAGCACAGTCAATGAAATAAAACGTTTGTTCTTGCGGTCTAAAACTTATTTCAGATTTAAAAAAGTAAAAAGGAACATATCTTGGAAATTTTACAAGTCCAGTTAAGTATAAGAACAGTATTTCAACAGGACTCTGTCAAGACTGCAATAACTTATTATCATGGCCTTTTCTCCGAGGTAGTGTCCCTGGAGTTTTGCGACAGACGGACAGACGGTCGAATGTTTTTTTATTTCAGTCTAAGAGCTAGTAAGTCAATGTTGACATACACTGCAGTGTTATATCATTTTCACGATATGCTAACATTTTTATTTATCGACAATAACTTGAGTTTTATTTAAAAATGAATCTTGTTTTATATTATGAAGAAAATTCGCATTGATAATACTTTTCCTCCTTTTTTTATGCAGTTTGCGCTTACTTCTATGTGTGCCATTAATGTTGCGTTTAAACCTTTTTTTTTTTTACAAATTTCAGGCGCTTGTTTCTACGGAAACGTATATTGACCCCCTTTAAAATATATAAATTTAGTTAGTAAAAATCATTCTTTTCTATTATATATATAAGTTTCAAATTATTTACCGTTCTATCTAAGAACGAATATACAAAGTTCTAGTTTACTGTAGTTAATTTGTGTTTAAATTAAGAAATATGTTTTTATCAGTCATTCATACTCTTTTTACCAATTTTATTGTAGTAGATCTACATAGTGAAAAGTTATGATTCATTTATGCTGAAATGTATGTAAACTTAAAAGTGGAGGAAGTTAAAAGTGAGGGAGAAATATTTCTTTGTGTTTTCTGTCACTTTTACTTTGGCAGGAAATATTCAACTATTTAGTTTAGTACAATGTGTCATTTATTTGTCATATACTTATTCCCAAAATTTATATTTGCTGACGAAAAATATCACCAACTGCAATACATGATCTTTATAACATTCATCTACAAAAAAATAACAACCAGAACAAATATCTCGTAGTTTCCCTTATGTTATACGTTATTTAGTCAGAAGTATTTGATGACTTATATATAATACACACATATCTTGATAACTTAAGCAAATGTAGAAAATATATGAAGGGGGTCAATATACGTTTCCGTACTTCCATGTGTGTCATTAATGCTGCGTTTAAACTTTTTTTTACAAATTTCAGCCGCTTGTTTCAACTCAAATCAAAAAGAAAGAAAAGATTAAAAATAATCATCGCAAAGCTATAGATTCAAATAGTTTTACTATGCCATTTTTGTTTACTGACTTTCAGATTTAAATATTTATCTTGCAAATAATAATTGATCATTTTTTAAATTATCAGTTCCAGTTATTTTGCTTCGTTTAGAAGGTGTGTACAATATAAAAAGAAGTCCGACGCATTGAAAATTATTTTTTGGAAAACCTCACTGTGAGTTTATTAGGACATAATTTACCGTTATCTTTCAATAAACCACTGAAAATATTATTATTATTATGATTATAATGATGATGATGATGATGATGATGATTATTTTTATTATTAGTAATAGTAGTAGTATCATCATCATCATCATCATCATCATCACTGTTATTATTATTTCAACATATTTAATCATTGCTATAAGTACGTTCGTTGATTTATCAACCGAACATTATGTTGTAAATACACTTTAATTAATTAAAATAGCATAAATTATTTTGGAAGTTATTATACCCTTTAAAATGTCCATATCAAGTTATGGTCAAAAACTCCGCAAATACTTTAAAACATATAATAAATGAGTTTTACAGAGTTATTGACAGATATAAATTGAAATATACATAACAGGAAGGATGGACTAAGACAGTCAAAAAAGATTTTCACGGATTTTCTCTGTATTCAATGGGAATATTACTGTTATACAGATTTATGTACTTTTAGTTATAGCCACTTTGGCAATCTTCATTTTTCTATGCCTGTAAATAAGCATATAGTCATTTTAGTGATGAACCAGGTACTTTAAAGACAATAAACACACATGTTCTTTAATGAAATATATACAGAAGAAATTAAATGTGTCGGTGAAGCAAGTGGTCCATAGCTGAAAAAGAACCTGTCTTCTTCATATTCTTATGGAGAAATATATGTGAGAAATATACGTTTAAGTGATATTGCCTTTCAAACTGAACTTCATAATTTTAAAAAAGACATTCATTACTTATTGTATTTCAGATAGTAACTGGAATAAATTTTGAACACAATAATGTTTTATATATCATTTAGAATAAATATCTACTATATATGTATGATACTTTCATTACCAAATTGATTGGTACATGAAAAAAAATGTTTACAAGTTTTTCTTTCCCGCAGATTAAGCAAGATAAGATAGGAGAAAATAGAGATCTTTAAAACCAAATTTGTTTAAATTTAATGTCACGTATTGTTATTTTTGTATTTGCGATTACCGTTTACTTTATTTTGTAAATTTGTTTACGAAAACGTGATTAAAAAAAATGAAAATAGAAAACTCCGTCAACAATGAATTTACGAAATACCTAGACTACGAAATACCCTGCATTAAAGTAATTAAACTTTTGCTGTAAGTACTCCAGCATTTCGTCAATGTTTAATTTCCACATACCTCTTTTCATGTCTGGGTATCCAAGCGATGTCTGGTAGAACCCAAGATCCTTCGAGCCCGAAAATCCAGTACCCGTCATCATCTGACTGGCGCTTAGGTTCGAACCAAGGGTCTGCTCAAAGGTCCCATACTTTTCTCCAACTGAATGAAGAGCCGCTTCAGATCCAAGAATATCCCGTATCAGAAAAGAACTCGACCTCGAGTTTGGCAAGTAAGGACTTGTTGCGAACATTTCAGTACCTAGGATTTTTTTTCACTAACTCTGGAGTTTTTCCTAATACAAAAATGATTTTTGTTTGTTGTTTTTTATCAGTAAAATTGACACTTACACAATCTAATCAATTTTTTTTTCAATTTCTTTTTCACATTCTATTACCGTGTCTTATTAATAAATTAACTCCACCATATCACTGATTATTCTTGAATTTTTCTTTGCCACACGTTTTAAAACACGACATTCAAAACTTTTATGAATGATTTAAAAATATCATCCGATTCTTATATAAAATAACCACTTTCATCAAAGTCAGCCTCGTCGGCACAAATGGTTGCAACTGAATCAAGAAATGCGTGTAACTCCACTCTTCACCCGGAATAAGAAATTATCTTTTAATCGTCTAATTGGTTCCAAATTGTGGTTCAGATCACTTTCCTCTCGCCCCCGGGTTAAACAAACAACGGCTCGACATGGGGTACGGCCGTGTGGTAAAGAATATATGAGATATTAGATACAGGGAAAACATATTACATGTCAATGGCGGTTTATATGCGGTAGGGCATGTCTAAAAACAATCTGACATGCTCGCCGTTGTTTTGGATACACCATTATTGAGGCCGAGATAATAGTTATATAGAAAATATAGGTACACTATTTTGTTCTGAAATTATAATGACCCTCCACGACGAATTGGCTAGGAACTGACTAATGTCTTTGGAGGTGTAAACAAGAAAGAAAGAAAAAAGAAGAAATACCGAGTCTTTGGAATTTAGTTCAATAGAGGAAGTATTTAAACATTTTTTCTAATTATGTATAATCCTTATCATGTTACAGTCCCAGGATCATTTTGTTGATATATTAATATGTTGATATATTAGTATATTTCTTTCGTATTCAAGTCGTTTCTTCAAGAAAAAGAGTCGCCAGAAAGCTTTTCTCAATTTTTGCAATATCAATGGAAATAAAAAATTCTGCATTATATTTCTAGCATGCATTTCGATTTAAAAAGCAAAGGATTGTTTTTGGTACAAAAAAGGTCATTTCTGTCGATAAGACATCTTTCTTGGAAAAATAAGATCTACTTGGAATTGGGATCCTGTGGCTTTAAACATATCTTTATGTTCTTTTTTCAATGTGCATTGATAGTCTTTTGTAAATCTTTTGTCAAGGTCACCGTTGTTCGCATACGTCTCTTATTTGATACTTTTTTTGAAAAGGGAATGGGGAACACTGTTCATTCGTCAATAATAATTCATTGTCATCGTTTTATTAATATATAATGAACTAAGTTCATAAAAAAAAGATTTTACAATCATCAACGATTCAGTAAATTGAAATATTACAAATAATACTATAAATATTGTTGTTGGTTTCAAGTTCTGTTTACGAATGCCTTCGAATTCCCATTGGGCCTGTCATAGTATAACATTTTCTGGCAGGACCGATAATCACTCTGATGTGAATCTCGTTATCTTATGTTCTTAATTATATCGTACTTCAAGTAAATTCTCTCATTTCTTAAGTTCGAAATATTGATTGCTTGGCAGGATTTAAGAGGTAAATGTGCTCCAAACGTGGCTGTTTAAAAAGGGGATGACAAAATATAACAAACAAACGTTTTAGCTTTCATATTCAACATGTGCTTCGGGACGATAACGGATATATTAGAATTGTAATATGACTTTTTAATTTGTAACTTACATATAATAAGTACCATCGATAATATAGACCTTATAATTTATATTCTCAATTTTATAATGTTCATGTTTTATAAATTCAATGAGTTACTAAGATATTGTTTAAACTAATTTACAATGTATATTCTTTTTTGTATACTTAACGTAAGTATGACAATATTTCTTTTCTGCACTGCTTCATTTTGTTTATACAAACGCTCCAACTTATTTGCAAACCCAGCTAAGTATGCCGAAACTTCAGACCAAGAAAGAGAGATTGAAATCTATATGTGTCTAGCCTTCCGTACTGCGATAGGTTCGTATGTGGAAGTGATTTCGTTGACGTATTCACTCACAGAACATAGTGAAGTCAGATCAGCCAATAGAATTGAACATACAGAAAATAGCGCTGAAGCATTAGCCATTCAGCGTGCGAGAGATATATAGTCCTGCAATCACTCGTAAAATCTTACAGAGCGAGCTAATCATGTAACGGAATTTTTTCAGAGTATAGACAAAGTTTTCTTTAAGAGGCCGATACAGAAAGTGCTTTTTAACAGTTTAATGTTTGAAAATAAATAATAAACTTGAAGTTTAACACTCTCTAGGAGTTTAATAGTTGGCCATTGAAAACTGTATTTGTTATTCTTTCAATGCATATGAAAAGAATCTGAACGTTTATAACAATTGTCTGAAGTCCCCGCATTGAAAATATTTACACGTTATAAAATGAATCAAATATTGAAATAATATCATATCGTGTCTTTCTTGAGACGAAATACTTGATCAAATAATCAAGTTGGATGTCAGCAATGTGGTGTTGTTTCATAAAATATGTTCGCTCTTCTTCCCTCTTAGCATCACAAGTACTTCTCTATACCGCATCATAGTTTTAATGAGTTAAAATGAATTGTTATAAAATGTGCATTTAATCTAGACATGATCCAACTGCGCACGGAAATAGAATTTAGAGAGGATTTGAAATAGATTAAAATTCCTTTAAAATATATAATTTAGAAATTGCATTAAATATTTATGCGCTAGAAATAAAACATAATGTTATTTTTAAGGAAACCGGTGACTGGCCTATATAAAAGCCTTTTCAAGCTACCAGAAATAATAAGTTTTTTTTTTTTTTTTTTTTTTTTTTTTTTTTTTTTTTTTTGGGGTGGTTTTTTTTTTTTTGGTTTTTTTTTTTTTTTTTTTTTTTTTTTTTTTTTTTTTTTTTTTTTTTTTTTTTTGGTTTTTTTTTTTTTTTTTTTTTTTTTTTTTTTTTTTTTTTTTTTTTTTTTTTTTTTTTTTTTTTTTTTTTTTTTTTTTTTTTTAAAATTTTTTTTAATAATAGGAGCTCATGTATGTCGTCCGTTAACATTTTACTTCAAATGACATCTCCTCTGAAACCACAGGGCCAATGTAGATTTTCCTTGCATGAAGCCCTATCATAGTTGTTGAAATCATTCCATTCCATGCAAAACTCTGGTTACCATATCCTGAAATCACAAGGCCTAGAATTGGATATTTTGCTTATGGCATTGCCTACTGAACTTCGACTGAGATTGTTCAAATCATGACTCCTTGGTCAAAGTTGTCCCGATTTACAATTTCAAAAATCTTCTCTGAAACAACAATACCTATAGCTTAGATATTCAGCAAGTAGCATAGCATAGTACACCTTTTGTTCAAATTATGACCCCAGGGTCGAAATTGACCATGCCCTTGGTGTCACTTTCTTTTAAACAGGCATATATAGGAAAAGCTTTTAAAATTTTCATCTCTCATACCACAAGTCCTAGAGCTTGGATATTTAGCATGTTGACCTCTACTAAACGTGTTCAAATTATGACCGCAGATAAAAACTGACCCTACCCGAGGCGTTACTTTATTTAGCATAGGCTAATATAGAGAAAACTTAAAATAATTATTGTCTAAGGCCCAGAGCTTAGATATTTTGAATATAACATTATGTAGTGGACCTCTACGGAGATTATTATTAAATCGGAATCCCCATGTGAAAATTGACCCTTTCTGCTATTGATCACCTTGCATTATAGCCAATGGTTGCCACGTGAGCGATATACAACCCTCGACCTGTTGTTAAGTCTGGTCCAAGGAATAAGGAGAACAAAATGCAATATCTTTTTCATGATTCAGTTATGTGGCCATACATTCTTGCACGAAGACATGCCATGTAACACCGGATACATGAACAAATACAGCTCCCTTGGTGTAGCGGAGCTGTATTCGAACCAAAGCACATGCATAATCGAATTAAGCTCCCTATGTTTGATAAATCGGATGATAAAACGGGTTAAATAACAGTCTAAGTTTGAGTACGTGGTGATGTGTCTTTTGGCCAAATGAATTTATGACTCCACTTTAGGAACAAGCTTGGCCGTTCCAAATTTTTTTAAGTCAATGTCCAAATTGTAGTTCGAAAGCTTGGGTCCATCTGTTCGAACACTTGTCTGTTGTCCTATTTTGTATGTTGTCTTATCAGTCCGTCTGTCGGTCCTTACGCCCTGGTATGAATGTTCTTTATTCTGTCAACAATTTATCTATGAAATGAAGTACAAAACCACTTAAACTGCCGCCTTATGTGCAACAGTCATATATGAAAAAATGTAGGTTTATTGAAAGAAATTAATTCTTCAATACCAACAAAAAAGTCATTAAACACTTAAGTTCTGTCCAACACGGACGGACAAAAAGACAAACATCCCAGGGCTAAGTACTGCATCCTAAATAGCGGGATGGATCCTTATTATTCCATTATAAATTATAGCCGCAATGATACGCCTTACATATACATCTATGCTGCATCGGGTCACTGGGGAGCTCTTTTCGAAAAAAAGGTACAAGAACCCCGAATACAGCTCCCATTTAATTAGGGGAGCTGTATTCGTTAATGCACGCCGAATACAGCTCTCCGGAAAGATATGGAATATCACTTTTGGTGCCCACTCGGTGAAATTATAACGTGATCTTACACCGAAACCAACAATTATCCTCTATGTTATAGAGCGTCAAATAAAAAAAGTTGATATAGGAAAACTCCACGAACGTCTTGCACAGTCCTTGTATGTCCTCATATTCAACGAAATCATTTGGCGGCTATACCCATGCCCGTTGTCGTAGATTGAGAGGAAATCTGATGGGTTTCATTCACACTCTGTATAGTACACTCAGACCTGAAAGTTGTAATAAGTGCATGTATATTTGAACCGAGGTTCGGTCTTCCTTGAATTTCTTCAGTTCACCATTGCCATAACATTTGAGTGCATATGTTTGCTCAGCACTCATACTGTAGCACTTTCAGAGCTTTGATTGTCTGTTATGGACAAACGTCACGGTGGTATTGGAAAACCATTCGGCCTTTTCCGTAGAGGTTCCGTACGTTTATTGATATTTGGGGCGTCGGGTGGGGAAGGTATATTATGTATGTATATATCGGTATTGAAAGAAGTTTTAGTTCATTATTTTTTTCCAATGTGATGCGATAGAGTTGCAATAAAATGACATCAATGAATAAAAGATATAATGTACATGTTTTCGACTCTAATGACTTTGCCTCGATTTCTTTCATGTATAAGCCTATTGTTGCCCCATACACTGTAGACAGTAAGAACCGTTATGGAGTAAATATCACAATGCATTGAAGCGAAACGCTAGGGGCACTTTTCACGATAATCTCGCCCATTTGAACGTGCACATGTTTTTTCATATACTTTGGGGAAAAATCTGGACACGCGGTGTCGTAAGTTATTGATTCATTTATTTATCTATTTATTTAAAATGTAATTAATGACAGAAAACCATCTGGGAAACTTAAGAACAATGTGTTCGTAATGGAACCAGAAGGGCCACTTGCGAATACGAGGTCTTTACCGGATGTCGACTACTTGACCAGTAAGTGACTCTTGTTTTTTTATCAAAACTGAGTAGTGTGTTAGGTAAGTCGTGATTATTTGCAACCAACTCGTGATGATCCAGTACTTGTAAAAATATTGTTAATTAAGTGTTGTACCATGCATCCTTGATTGGAATATATTAAAAGAAGGGTGATAACAAATTAGGGAACATCTTGTGAACCGGTAAGTGACTTTGATAAAAAGATTATGGACACTGTTCGATAATATTCACTAGTCCATAACCACAGTATTTCTTTCATGATATAAAAACTGTAATCATAAAATACTTTGGCTGGAAATAAGCTTTCGAGCTTAATGGGTTATCCATGCAGCCATAGATCAATATTTTAATATATAAGATATATTTTTTCTTTTTTCTTCATTTTAAAGATTCTTTTACAATTCAAGTTTACATTTTAACAGCATTGTAAACTATTAATTGAAACATTTTTAGCTCGACTATTCGAAGAATAAGGAGGCTATTGCACTCGCCCCGGCGTCGGCGTCTGCGTTGGTTAAAGTTTTTTATAAAGTCAAATATCTTGAATACTATCAAAGGTATTGACTTCAAACTCAAACTATATGTTTACCATCAACATCTACACCTGAGGAAACAATCTCCATAACTCTGTTTTGATTTTTGACAGATTTATGCCCCTTTTTAACTTAGAATTTTTTGGTTAAAGTTTTTTATAAATTCAAAAATCTTGAATACTATCAAAGGTATTGACTTGAAACTCAAATTATGTGTCTACCACCAACATCTACACCTGATAAACAATCCCCATAACTCTGTTTTGAATTTTGACAGATTTATGCCCCTTTTTAACTTAGAATTTTTGGTTAAATTTTTGGTTAAATTCAAATATCTTGAATACTATCAAAGGTATTGACTTGGAACTCAAAATATATGTCTACCATCAACATTTACACCAGAGGAAACAATCCCCATAACTCTGTTTTGATTTTTGACAGATTTATGCTCCTTTTTTTTAACTTAGAATTTTTGGTAAAAGATTTTATAAATTCAAATATTTTGAATACTTTCAAAGGTATTGACTTGAAACTCAAATTATGTGTCCACCATCAACGTCTTCACAAACAATCCCCAGAACTCTGTTTTGATTTTTGTTAGATTTATGCCCCTTTTAAACTTAGAATTTTAAGTTACAGATTTTTATGAAGTCAAATATCTTGAATACTATCAAACGTATTGACTTGAAACTTAAAATGTAGGTTTACTATCAACATCTTCACCAATATTTTTGATTTTTGACATATTTATGCCCCTTTTTAACTTAGAATTCTGTCACAGTTTTTACCAGACTATTATTAGAAATACTCGAAATGGCTTACTTTTGAAATGTCATAGAATAATTATGCAGCATGCAGTGGTCGTGCTTTTTTAATTTTATACATATCAATTTTGAAATGTTACAAAGTTATTCATGATCAAATATACAAGGTGATGTATTTCTTTGAAATTATCGCCCCTCCTCCCCCCAGTTGGCTTACATAATCCAGAGTAAGGCTTTGCACGTAATGTTCATTTACAAAGGTCTTTGAACAAGTTTCATATCTTTGACCTTAATTGTTATAGACAATTATACAATACACCTGTTCTTAGACAAAAAAACCCATTTTACTAACAAGCTTTCGAATAGTCGAGCGTGCTGTCATGAGACAGCTCTTGTTATCTTAGTTTTTAAGATTTATAAATTTATCATGGAAATTATGCTAGCTTTTAATTGATTTCACTTCTATGAAATAAGTATAGCCTGTTTTAGAGTGTTTTATTGAACATCTTAAATTTAACCTATGTAGATCTTATATAAATACATGTATTTACATTATTTATTGTTAATATTGTTTTATAGTGCTTATTATGAATATGCTAATTGTGATCTATGTATTATGCGCCAATATTGAACTGGCACTCATGAATATTTCGTATGTGGTCGGTATGTGGTCGGTAATCTTCGGATAAAAATATAACAAGCGATTGATATAAAATATCAATTTCGTAGTGTACGACATATCGCATTCCGCAATGGTGTAGTGGATAAGGCATTTGACTACCAATCCAGCGTATACAGGTTCGAGTCTTGCTTGAATTTTTGTATTACCTTTTTTTAATCGTTTCGTTGCATTAAATGTATTCACTATTGTCTTTGTTCAGCACGGGGTTTCAAGATTTTTTAATGTCTTTTTGAGTATTCTTTCTCCGTCGTCCTGCATACATTTGTATTTATAATTGAAAATGCCGACGAACAAATCATCTTGAAAAACAGATGAGATCTAAAGATAAGATGGCCTCGGCTAATATATCGAAGAACTTCGAAGAAAATGCCATGAATATCAATAGTATATAAGTACATAAAAAATAAAACACAGAAAACAAAGCAAAGTCAACCAACACTCACGTAATATATAAAAGCAAAAATGGTGCATAAGACAGTGTCACAAATTAAATAGAAATAGCCATTCTCTTAAAAAAAAATTATATGTGCAGGATTCGAACACATGAAACCTTGTATACAAATAAGGCATCTTACCAATACGCCACTGTCACTGCGGTGTGAACTTCAGTCGGTGAAATGTATTTGTTCGATATGGTAATCAATTGAAACAACGAAAACACACCCGAACATAGCCGAAGATATTGGCGAAGATTAATGAGTGCCAGGTAAATATTGTCGCACAATACTGCTAAATAATAAATAATAATACCGACCGTGTATAAATAATACATCTTGTAAAATACTCAGTTTCACATTATCATTTTAAATAATATATTTACATGAGATCTGGCATACGGTTTGATACGGTATGAAGCCTAATATGTATGACCCAGTGTTACTATGATCGTATTTGAATGAAAGTTGTTCCATATATTTTCTTTTCTTATATCATAAGTGTTACTGTCAAA
Source organism: Saxidomus purpurata (assembly GCA_022818135.1). Lineage (NCBI taxonomy): Eukaryota > Metazoa > Mollusca > Bivalvia > Venerida > Veneridae > Saxidomus > Saxidomus purpurata. The sequence goes on along the minus strand of JAFMSR010000013.1, from coordinate 14,163,223 downwards.
CTTTTAATTTTTAGCTCTACTGGACGAGGTCCAGCGGAGCTTATGCCATGGTGGTTTGTCCGTCTGTCCGTAAACCTTTCCTTGATAACGCTCTGTAACACCGGATACAGCTCCTTTCGAATACAGCTCCCCGGGGAGCTGTATTCGATGCACATTTAATTTAACGAATACAGCTCCCTTGGTATAGCGGATCTGTATTCGATGCAAAGCATATGCAAAATCGAATACAGCCTCATGTGTTTGCTTTATTAGAATATATAAAGAACCATGATTCCTATGTTAAAAATGTCCACAGATAGAAATTAGGAACATTAACTGCCTAAAACATCTAACACATGTTCAATATACTGCACGTCCGTCTATTTGTCCCACCAACTGTCTGTTGTCCTACCCTGTCTGTTGTCTTATCCGTCCGTTTGTCAGGCCGTAGTGTACCTTGACGTGTATGAACTTCAGTCCGTCAACATTTTATTTTGCCTTATGTGCTATCGTCATTAAAAACAATGAAGGTTTATTGAAAGAAAATGTTTCTTCAATATCAGCAGAAATGTAATTAAATTTTAAATTTTCATTCAACTCTTCGCCCAACATGTGCGGACAAAAAGACAGACATCCCAGGGCTAAGTACTGCATCCTGAATTGCAGTATGAATCTTTGTTACTAGTATTCTATAGTTAATTCTTTGCCGCGTATTTGTATAAACGAATGCAATTTCTTTGTTGAATCGGGTTACTGGGGCGCTCTATTCGAAAAAAAGGTACAAAAAACCGAATACAGCTCCCTTTTGATAAGGGGAGCTGTATTCGTTGATGCGCACCGAAAACAGCTTCCCGGGGAGCTTTTTCGTTAGTGTGCACCGGATACAGCTCACGGGAGCTGTATTCGAAAGGAGCTGTATCCGGTGTTACAACGCTCTACAAGTCGCAATATTCATTTGACTTTGATAAAACTTGCTGATAAGGATCCCTGCAACTTGTAGATGTTCCCTATTGATTTTGGGGCAAGTAAGTCAAAGGTCAAGGTCACAGTGACCGGAAGCGATTCCTTGATAACACTCTACAGGTCACAATTTCCTTTCATTGAACTTGCTAAAAAGTTTACTGCAATATTTAGATTATCCCTATTATTTTCAGGGTCGGTAGATCAAAGGTAAAGGTCACAGTAATCTCCTTTAGATTGTCCTTGATAACGCTCTACAGTTCACAGTTTTCATTAAACTTTCATCAAACGTTCTCAGAAGGTTCCCTGTAACATGTAGATGACCCATATCGCTTTTGGGTGTAGTCGGTCAAAAGTCAAGGTCACAGTGATCCAAACTTTGAAACTATTTTCCGCTGAGATCTATCTGACCCATAGTCTTCAAACTTCAAAGGACTGAGTAGATAATCCCTATCGTTTTTTTTATCAGTGCGTCAAAAGTCAAGGTCACAGTGACCCGAACTTTGAAAAATATTTACCACTCAATATCTCAAGATCTACGCCATCCACAGTCATCAAACGTCTAAGAATGATTGATCTTACTGTAGTGAGTACCCTACTGTTTTTGGGGTCAGTTGTTAAATTCCGTTGAACTCTGTTAACTTTTCTTTGTTAACATCGCAAAAGATTTTCACAAAACTTACTCAGAAAAATCCAGTCAGATAGACCAGCAGAGCAAAACTGGCCCTCTTGGGTCTCTTGTTACAAGTTTTAACAACAAAAATAACACTTGTACATGTTTCTTCAGAGTTTCCATACGCCATACTGTAACAGACTCGTCAACGTATCCAGATATTTGGCTGAATCTGCGGAGATCTTTAGACATGCCAATCTAGTTAGTGGAATGTGTGAAAGAGAACGATTATGGCACTTAAAACCTTCATGCTAAGTGAGCCAATGCCAGAGAGGAGCATTCAGAAGTGAGTAAAGAGTTTTGACAACATTTTATCCAAACGAAGGTTTTTTTATACAGCTCAACATAAACCTTATATGACAGGTCTATGTCCGTTTATTTTTACATGACTTACACTGAAATTTGATAAAAAAATGTTCTTGAGGTAAAATGATTTTAATGAAAAAGAATTGATCAAATATTAAAATTATAGACAATCGACATGTCGTGGAGGTTATCTAGGCCATGACAAAACCTTTTCCACATGATTATCTTTGTGACCATGACTAAGTTTTCCTAGAAATATCCTATATGGCCCCGTGCTTGTACTCTATGTGCCCTCATTAAAACAATGACTTCAACCACATCAAAGATGTTTTATTACATTCAAAACCTATAGAAAGAGGCGTGGTCTGTCATGGACATGTTTCATCAACTGGACTGTTCAATCAAGAAATCTTTGGATGGAATGTTTCAATGAGTTATCTAATATCGTCATTCTTAGAATTAGACGCTTGGCAGAATTAGTGTGCCTCCCAATAATTAGGGGTCCTTAGGATCCGGGAACACTGGTAATTTTGTAACTAATATCCAGCATTGATTTGAAATATCTTAGCTAAAATATGCGGAATATTTGATGTCCCCAAATCGGTTGTAGACTGTTTTAGGGAACTGAAGATTTGCTCGGTTACTGTCCATCCATCTGTCTGTCCGGACAGACGCTTTGTGCTGTAGGAGTGTAGTAGAAGGTGAAAATTAAGATAAGCACTGAAAGTACTGATGGGACGGTTGGGTTGACATGTGTAAATCAAGTTTAGGTAAGCAATAGTGAAATGTTCAACTCAAAGTGATATACTGAAATGACTCTAAGACGTAACTGTTACAATGTTAACTCATTTATTTTGTAAAATTCTGTTCAACTACTAAGTGGGCTTTCAAATGCTCTATTAATAGAGTTTGAACTGCTAAAATCCAAGACGTTAAAATGGGGAGGTCAATGTCAAAGGAAATCAAACCTGATTTGCAATTCGCGCAAACTTGTGTTTCAGATTGCAAATCTGTAAACGAGCTTGCAATAGTAAAGTGCTCAAAATGTAGTACTAAACAGCTAGAGTTTAGTTTGAGAGAAACTAGTGTCAGTCGTAATTCTATAACTTCAGTTAAATCAGCCGTGCAACACATGGGTACAGACGGTACATGAGCAAAATGATTATGCTGATTCAGTTAACTAGCCGCTGATGACACAGATGTTTATATTGATCATGATCTGCACATGTCGTGAAGGTAAACTCATCTGTCGTTAACAAGGTAAGGACAATGACTAACTTTATACATTCTGCATGTTCGACTATTTAAACATATTTTAATCAGATTGTTTGTAAATATTTGTATTTCAAGTCAATGAAATATATATAAGTTTGCCTATAAATACATATTTAATTGACATTTCTTTAAACATATTGTTCACTTCTAAATTTATTTAGTATTTATGACAAGAAAAATCAATTTAACTAATTTTAAAAAGAAAAGATGGGGTGTTATAACAAGAATACAAGTTTACAGGTACAGAATATTGGAATGAAAAGTACAAGAGATATATTGCACTGAATCAGCCGACTTCCCCCTGGCGAAACAGATTTTGAAGCTGATCATGATCTACACTTGTCGAGAAAGAAAACGGATTGACTTTGCATCGAATCTAAAAGTAATACAGGTATGAAATATTCATTTGCCTACCTAGCAACAGTATGACGGTGCTATTTGAGACGATTGTCAACAGACGACACTGGTGTGCAAGTTGATCATGATCTATACTGGTCGAGAAAGCAGACACACTTGCTGCCTGCATCTTCTCCTCTGAAACCATAATGCCTAGAGCTTATATATTTAGCATGTGGCATTGCCTAGTGGACTTCTACCAATCTCGTTCAAATCATGACCCTGGCCCCCTGGGTCAACATTTTACTTTAAAGACTTATTCTCCTAAACCACTTGGCCGATTTTCATCAAATTTCAATTGTATTCTTCAATATATTGAGCGTCCATGTGATTTTTTTTCAAAAGCCCCATCACTTCTGTCATATTTTCCTACAAGGTCAGCCTCTAAACGGTAAGGTGAAAATAATCAAAGTAGAGAATAGAAATGCCCTTTGCGATCTTTTGATTGTTGTGGTATATTTTCGTTGTCTATGAAGGTTCATGAACTTGACCGTGCGACAGGACATGATCTTAATATCTATTAACTTAACTAGTATGAAAGTGTTTACTTTAAAACGGTATATAAAGAAACAAATTATTAATTTTCCACAAGGAGAAGTTTGGCTAACATTTCACGATTTTATCTTTGTATTACGTAAAATATTTGTATGTATAAAGATTGAAAGAAAAAACAAATTTGTATTCTTTCAGAATAGCCGTTAAAATGGAATTAAAGTAAAAGAGATTACCTCCCTTTTCTATGAACTATGAATGTCTAACTGTATATAATTTTATATGGAAAGAAAAATAATTTTCGCAAATAAAAGTTTGGATAATATTTCAACCGGTTTTTATATTTTTCTTGTGTATAATATTAATATTTTTTTTTTCTCTCGCTGATGGAGGGCTGTGGGTTCGTGGAGTTTGTAGCAGAAAACTACTAGATACGCCTGGCATAACCGAAATACTGTTGAAACTGGCGTTTACTTTAACTGGATTAATTTTTCCAGGGAAGATACGGGAAAACAAATAAATAAATAAACATTGATAATTTTTATTTACATGCGTAAACATCAACATGTACATAGTACATAAAATATAGCACACGTCAATTTATCAAAGCATCAACTCAACAGATCGCGTGAAATAAGTCCAAACACGCGAGGGAGGCATGTTAATTGATAGAGCGTACAGTAAATTAATATCGTTTAGCGAAGATCAAACTTAAAGTAAGGATGTTAAAAATAATTTCAAACATATTTATTAAAGGAAAATAGTTGAGTTATTCTGAATGATTGGACAACGAAAGAGTTATATCAGTATAAGCGTGATTGGTTATTCGTTTCCGTAAACATGACGTTGATCCTGGAACATTGTGAGATAAACAACTTTTAAAATTTGTTACATTAAACAGGCGACAATTAAAATGAACAAAAGATAAAAAGTCACCACAATAACACCTGATGCAAACTGCTAATCCGTAACGATGCCCCCCCTGTCAATTATGCATTGCAATTTTCGTGTTAATTGGGAAATTTTTGACACGCTCTAAACAAACAATACAGAACAAACGGTTTTATTCGGCATAATTAGCATTCTTTAGATTGCTACCTATTTAAAAAATAATAATAATAATTTACGAATATTCGAATTTGATTTTCGCATTCGAATATTCGGCCGATTTTCGAATATTCGAATATTCGTTCCCATCCCTACTATTAAGGTATTAAAGAAAAGAAGAAGACTATTTTGAATTCCATTAGAAATAGATCGAATAGCACGGATGTGAAAGTCTGTGATGTTTATTAGCTCACCTGAGAATGAAGTAGGCTGACCTATTGATGTCGAATATTGTCTTGCGTCCGGCGTCATGCATGCATTCAAACGTGCGTCCGTCCGTAAATATTTGGCTTCACACACTTATCCTCCTAAACCACAAGACTCATTTTGATCAAATTTCAATTGTTTTGGAGTGACCTAAAAACTTTTGAGGCCAACCATTTCTCACAGAGTAGTGGGTTCATTTTAACAATTGCTTTGGTCAACGATTTTTGGCAAAAAACTTCTCATAAAGTATAAGGTTGATATTAAAGGCAAGTGCTTTTGACAGAAACATCTCGCATGTAAGAGATTTCGTGTTAAGGACTGCTTATAATAAAAAAAATAAATAATCTCTTTGTTTTCAGAAGGTGTCTGATTAAGACAACACATATATTAAAGGTCCACTACTAAGCGATTAAGTGACAGTTATTTGAATGGCAAGTACATTACCTTATGCAAGACACTAAATAATGAAGATTGGCAGGTTACAATTTACAGAAAGTGTTTGGAACACAAAGAAAAGTATGTGTATTATGTTGAAATCTCAGTGAATCGACAAAATGACCACCCAGGTCTTTTTAACTTTCTTCATAATGCATAGAAAAATAATTGTACATGTACTGTGATTTATTTAGAATTTCTACATACCAACTTTCATTTTCATTAAAAATAACTTATTTATGTGTTTTTTGAAGTATATTTTAATGTTCTCTTTCCTTAGTATTGGACCTTTAAGTACAGTACATTTATCGGTGGTAAATCTTATTTACAATGAGACCTTCTTAAATTTTTTTTAAAACATTCAAACAAGAATAAAAAAACTCAATATGAATAAGACTATCGTAATATGCATACTAGTATACATATAACATTAAGATATAGAAACGATGACAGACATAAAAGATCATATTTCACTTATATAAAGTAGGTTGCAAAAAAGTATTTACATTTTGTCAGTCTTAAGCAGCAATGTTTTTAAGCTATATTTAAACGCATTGCCATTTGATAAAAGTCTTGTATCAACAGGTATTTGGTTCCAAATTTTCCATACTAGAGTAACAAAATGTCTTCTTGACATAATTATTGATTTAAGGCCACATGTTTTTTACGAAAACATACTATGTGACCAGTAATGGCTTTTGCGCACCTGAGCCTTAATTGACCTTTGGTTACTTATCATTATCTGTCTCCCTTTGATAACTCCCTCTGAATGTGCTTTATGGTAAGTCTGTCTTCAAGTTGGCAATGCCAAACAGGCTTCCTAGGTTAGGCACAAATTAAGTTTCTTCGTTGCTGGTCTTTAAGTGAGATACCGGTTATGACCAGCATGCTTTGCAATATAGTCCCAATCCACTATCCAGTGATTGAAAAGAAAGAGTAATTGGTTGAGATTACTTATTATTACCATATGACAACTTAGTAGCTTCAGAAACAAAAACATTAATGCCATTTGAAAACTCTGTAAGGACAGTTTAGGCCAATCTTATTTGACAAAGCTTCTCAAGAGGCCGTGGAATCATTTAGAGGACTGTTTTGGCCAATCATTTTGACATAACCTTCTGTGAAGATAAATGATGTTGAAGGTCTATTGTGGCCATTTATATTTAATCACCTTTCTGTTAAGTTGTGAGTTTGTTTTAGTTAAAGGACTGACCTAAAGACTTTTCAGGCCAACCAGTTTTGACAATAAATTTCTCAAATATGTATCGGTTCATTTGTAGTATTGCTCTGATAGATGACTTTTAACATAATTTTTTCATCAGTTATAAAGTTGATATTAAAAGCAAGTGATTTTGACAAAAAAATCTTGTATGGAAAGCATTGCATGTAAAGGACTGTTTAGGCCAATTATTTTTAAACAAAAACATACTTCTTAACCAGTAAAAGCTTTTGTGTACATGAGCCTTAATTGGCCTTGGGTTACTTAATGTAGCGAAAAGTAATCATTTTCATCTTTGAGTAGCCACAGCATTTAAATTTTAAAAGATTTCATTGATGCATTTTCGAAAGTTGTGATAAAATCTGAAACTAGCAGGCTTTCAGGGTTAGGCACAAGTTAAGTGCCTTAGAGAAAGGTAGCTAGTGGTTAGCATCATATAAACTGTGTGCACAAATATGATTTCATGGTTTTTAGGTCAGTCATTGTACAAACGATTTGGTCTTTTGACCTTTTTCTCAGGTGAAGTCATATAATCTCAACTCTTGCTTTTGCTGTTTTTGTCTGTCTCCCTGTGATAACACCCTCTGAATGTGCTTTATGGTAAGTCTGTCTTCAAGTTGGCAATGCCAAACAGGCTTCCTAGGTTAGGCACAAATTAAGTTTCTTCGTTGCTGGTCTAAGTGAGATACCGGTTATGACCAGCATGCGTTGCAGTATAGTCCCAATCCACAATCCAGTGATTGAAAGAGAGAGTAAGTGGTTGAGATTACTTATTATAGCCATTATGACAATATAGTAGCTTCAGAAACAAAAACATTAATGCCATTTGAAAACTCTGTAAGGACAGTTTAGGCCAATTTTATTTGACAAAGCTTCTCAAGAGGCCGTGGGATCATTTAGAGGACTGTTTTGGCCAATCATTTTTGACAATTTTTTCTGTCAAGACAAAACCTTCTGTGAAGATAAATGATGTTGAAGGTCTATTGTGGCCATTTAAATTCCATCACCTTTCTGTTTAGTTGTGGGTTTGTTTTAGTTAAAGGACTGACCTAAAGACTTTTCAGGCCAACCAGTTTTGACAATAAATTTCTCAAATATGTATCGGTTCATATATAGTATTGTTCTGATAGATGACTTTTAACAAAATCTTTTCATCAGTTATAAAGTTGGTATTAAAGGCAAGTGATATTGACAAAATAATCTTGCATGGAAATTATTTCATGTTAAGGACTGTTTAGGCCAATCATTTTTAAACAAAAACATACTTCTTAACCTGTAAAAGCTTTTGTGCACATGAGCCTTAATTGGCCTCGGTTTACTTAATTTAGTGAAAGGAATCATTTTCATTTTTGAGTAGCCACAGGATTTAAATTTTAAAAGATTTCATTGATGCATTTTTGGACAGATGTGATAAAATCTGAAACTAGCAGGCTTTCAGGGTTAGGCACAAGTTAAGTGCCTTAGAGAAAGGTAGCTAGTGGTTAGCATCATATAAACTGTGTGCACAGGGATGATTTCATGGTTTTTAGGTCAGTCATTGTACAAACGAATTGGTCTTTTGACCTTTTTTTCAGGTGAAGTCATGTAATCTCAACTCTTGCTTTTGCTGTTTTGTCTGTCTCCCTGTGATAACACCCTCTGAATGTGCTTTATGGTAAGTCTGTCTTCAAGTTGGCAATGCCAAACAGGCTTCCTAGGTTAGGCACAGATTAAGTTTCTACGTAGCTGGTCTTTAAGTGAGATACCGGTTATGACCAGCAGGCTTTGCAGTATAGTCCCAATCCAGTATTCAGTGATTGAAAAGAGAGAGTAAGTGGTTGAGATTACTTATTATAGCCATTATGACAATATAGTAGCTTCAGAAACAAAAACATTAATGGCATTTGAAAACTCTGTAAGGACAGTTTAGGCCAATTTTATTTGACAAAGCTTCTCAAGAGGCCGTGGGATCATTTAGAAAACTGTTTTGGCCAATCTTTTTTCATAAAAATTTCTGTCAAGACAAAAACTTCTGTGAAGATAAATGATGTTGAAGGTCTATTGTGGCCATTTAAATTTTATCAACTTTTTGTTAAGTTGTGAGTTTGTTTCAGTTAAAGGACTGACCTAAAGACTTTTCAGGCCAACCAGTTTTGACAATAAATTTCTCAAATAAGTATCGGTTCATATATAGAATTGTTCTGATCGATGACTTTTAACAAAATCTTTTCATCCGTTATTAAGCTGATATTAAAAGCAAGTGATTTTGACAAACTAATCTTGCATGGAAAGTATTGCATGTAAAGGACTGTTTAGGCCAATTATTTTTAAACAAAAACATACTTCTTAACCAATAAAAGCTTTTGTGCACATGAGCCTTAATTGGCCTTGGGTTTCTTAATGTAGCGAAAAGTAATCTTTTTCATCTCTGAGTAGCCACAGCATTTAAATTTTAAAAGATTTCATTGATGCATTTTTGGACAGATGTGATTAAATCTGAAACTAGCAGGCTTTCAGGGTTAGGCACAAGTTAAGTGCCTTAGAGAAAGGTAGCTAGTGGTTAGCATCATATAAACTGTGTGCACAAATATGATTTCATGGTTTTTAGGTCAGTCATTGTACAAACGATTTGGTCTTTTGACCTTTTTTTTCAAATGAAGTCATGTAATCTCAACTCTTGCTTTTGCTGTTTTTGTCTGTCTTCCTGTGATAACACCCTCTGAATGTGCTTTATGGTAAGTCTGTCTTCAAGTTGGCAATGCCGAACAGGCTTCCTAGGTTAGGCACAAATTAAGTTTCTACATAGCTGGTCTTTAAGTGAGATACCGGTTATGACCAGCAGGCTTTGCAGTATAGTCCCAATCCAGTATTCAGTGATTGAAAAGAGAGAGTAAGTGGTTGAGATTACTTATTATAGCTATTATGACAATATAGTAGCTTCAGAAACAAAAACATTAATGCCATTTGAAAACTCTGTAAGGACAGTTTAAGCCAATCTTATTTGACAAAGCTTCTCAAGAGGCCGTGGGATCATTTAGAGGACTGTTTTGGCCAGTCATTTTGACAAAATGTTCTGTCAAGACATAACCTTCTGTGAAGATAAATGATGTTGAAGGTCTATTGTGGCCATTTATATTTAATCAACTTTTTGTTAAGTTGTGAGTTTGTTTTAGTTAAAGGACTGACCTAAGGACTTTTTAGGCCAACCAGTTTTGACAATAAATTTCTCAAATATGTATCGGTTCATTTGTAGTATTGCTCTGATATATGACTTTTAACATAATTTTTCATCAGTTATAAAGTTGATATTAAAAGCAAGTGATTTTGACAAACTAATCTTGTATGGAAAGCATTGCATGTAAAGGACTGTTAAGGCCAATTATTTTTAAACAAAAACATACTTCTTAACCAGTAAAAGCTTTTGTGTACATGAGCCTTAATTGGCCTTGGGTTACTTAATGTAGCGAAAAGTAATCATTTTCATCTTTGAGTAGCCACAGCATTTAAATTTTAAAAGATTTCATTGATGCATTTTGGAAAGTTGTGATAAAATCCGAAACTAGCAGGCTTTCAGGGTTAGACACAAGTTAAGTGCCTTAGAGAAAGGTAGCTAGTGGTTAGCATCATATAAACTGTGTGCACAAATATGATTTCATGGTTTTTAGGTCAGTCATTATACAATAGATTTGTTTTTTTTGACCTTTTTCTCAGGTGAAGTCATGTAATCTCAACTCTTGCTTTTGCTGTTTTTGTCTGTCTCCCTGTAATTACTCCCTCTGAATGTGCTTTATGGTAAGTCTGTCTTCAAGTTGGCAATGCCAAACAGGCTTCCTAGGTTAGGCACAAATTAAGTTTCTTCGTAGCTGGTCTTAAAGTGAGATACCGGTTATGACCAGCATGCGTTGCAGTATAGTCCAAATCCACAATCCAGTGCTTAAAAGAGGGAGTAAGTGGTTGAGATTACTTATTATAGCCATTATGACAATATAGTAGCTTCAGAAACAAAAACATTAATGCCATTTGAAAACTCTGTAAGGACAGTTTAGGCCAATCTTATTTGACAAAGCTACTCAAGAGGCCATTGTATCATTTAGAGGACTGTTTTGGCCAATCATTTTTGACAATGTTTTCTGTCAAGACAAAACCTACTGTGAAGATAAATGATGTTGAAGGTCTATTGTGGCCATTTAAATTCCATCACCTTTCTGTTTAGTTGTGGGTTTGTTTTAGTTAAAGGACTGACCTAAAGACTTTTCAGGCCAACCAGTTTTGACAATAAATTTCTCAAATAAGTATCGGTTCATATACAGTATTGTTCTGATAGATGACTTTTAACAAAATCTTTTCATCAGTTATAAAGTTGGTATTAAAGGCACGTGATTTTGACAAACTAATCTTGCATGGAAATTATTTCATGTTAAGGACTGTTTAGGCCAATCATTTTTAAACAAAAACATACTTCTTAACCTGTAAAAGCTTTTGTGCACATGAGCCTTAATTGGCCTCGGTTTACTTAATTTAGTGAAAGGAATCATTTTCATTTTTGAGTAGCCACAGCATTTAAATTTTAAAAGATTTCATTGATGCATTTTTGGACAGGTGTGATAAAATCTGAAACTAGCAGGCTTTCAGGGTTAGGCACAAGTTAAGTGCCTTAGAGAAAGGTAGCTAGTGGTTAGCATCATATAAACTGTGTGCACAAATATGATTTCATGGTTTTTAGGTCAGTCATTGTACAAACGAATTGGTCTTTTGACCTTTTTCTCAGGTGAAGTCATGTAATCTCAACTCTTGCTTTTGCTGTTTTGTCTGTCTCCCTGTGATAACATCCTCTGAATGTGCTTTATGATAAGTCTGTCTTCAAGTTGGCAATGCCAAACAGGCTTCCTAGGTTAGGCACAGATTAAGTTTCTACGTAGCTGGTCTTTAAGTGAGATACCGGTTATGACCAGCAGGCTTTGCAGTATAGTCCCAATCCAGTATTCAGTGATTGAAAAGAGAGAGTAAGTGGTTGAGATTACTTATTATAGCTATTATGACAATATAGTAGCTTCAGAAACAAAAACATTAATGGCATTTGAAAACTCTGTAAGGACAGTTTAGGCCAATTTTATTTGACAAAGCTTCTCAAGAGGCCGTGGGATCATTTAGAGAACTGTTTTGGCCAATCTTTTTTGATAAAAATTTCTGTCAAGACAAAACCTTCTGTGAAGATAAATGATGTTGAAGGTCTATTGTGGCCATTTAAATTTTATCAACTTTTTGTTAAGTTGTGAGTTTGTTTTAGTTAAAAGACTGACCTAAAGACTTTTCAGGCCAACCAGTTTTGACAATAAATTTCTCAAATAAGTATCGGTTCATATATAGAATTGTTCTGATAGATGACTTTTAACAAAATCTTTTCATCCGTTATAAAGCTGATATTAAAAGCAAGTGATTTTGACAACCTAATCTTGCATGGAAAGTGTTGCATGAAAAGGACTGTTTAGGCCAATTATTTTTAAACAAAAACATACTTCTTAACCAATAAAAGCTTTTGTGCACATGAGCCTTAATTGGCCTTGGGTTTCTTAATGTAGCGAAAAGTAATCTTTTTCATCTTTGAGTAGCCACAGAATTTAAATTTTAAAAGATTTCATTGATGCATTTTTGGACAGATGTGATTAAATCTGAAACTAGCAGGCTTTCAGGGTTAGGCACAAGTTAAGTGCCTTAGAGAAAGGTAGCTAGTGGTTAGCATCATATAAACTGTGTGCACAGGGATGATTTCATGGTTTTTAGGTCAGTCATTATACAAACGAATTGGTCTTTTGACCTTTTTTTTCAAATGAAGTCATGTAATCTCAACTCTTGCTTTTGCTGTTTTGTCTGTCTCCCTGTGATAACACCCTCTGAATGTGCTTTATGGTAAGTCTGTCTTCAAGTTGGCAATGCCAAACAGGCTTCCTAGGTTAGGCACAGATTAAGTTTCTACGTAGCTGGTCTTTAAGTGAGATACCGGTTATGACCAGCATGCTTTGCAGTATAGTCCCAATCCAGTATTCAGTGATTGAAAAGAGAGAGTAAGTGGTTGAGATTACTTATTATAGCTATTATGACAATATAGTAGCTTCAGAAACAAAAACATTAATGCCATTTGAAAACTCTGTAAGGGCAGTTTAGGCCAATCTTATTTGACAAAGCTTCTCAAGAGGCCGTGCGATCATTTAGAGGACTGTTTTGGCCAATCATTTTTGACAAAATTTTCTGTCAAGACATAACCTTCTGTGAAGATAAATGATGTTGAAGGTCTATTGTGGCCATTTATATTTAATCAACTTTCTGTTAAGTTGTGAGTTTGTTTTAGTTAAAGGACTGACCTAAAGACTTTTCAGGCCAACCAGTTTTGACAATAAATTTGATAAATATGTATCGGTTCATTTGTAGTATTGCTCTGATATATGACTTTTGACATAATTTTTTCATCAGTTATAAAGTTGATATTAAAAGCAAGTGATTTTGACAAACTAATCTTGTATGGAAAGCATTGCATGTAAAGGACTGTTAAGGCCAATTATTTTTAAACAAAAACATACTTCTTAACCAATAAAAGCTTTTGTGCACATGAGCCTTAATTGGCCTTGGGTTACTTAATGTAGCGAAAAGTAATCATTTTCATCTCTGAGTAGCCACAGCATTTAAATTTTAAAAGATTTCATTGATGCATTTTGGAAAGTTGTGATAAAATCTGAAACTAGCAGGCTTTCAGGGTTAGGCACAAGTTAAGTGCCTTAGAGAAAGTTAGCTAGTGGTTAGCATCATATAAACTGTGTGCACAAATATGATTTCATGGTTTTTAGGTCAGTCATTATACAATAGATTTGTTTTTATGACCTTTTTCTCAAATGAAGTCATATTATCTCAACTCTTGCTTTTGCTGTTCTTGTCTGTCTCCCTGTGATTACTCCCTCTGAATGTGCTTTATGGTAAGTCTGTCTTCAAGTTGGCAATGCCAAACAGGCTTCCTAGGTTAGGCACAAATTAAGTTTCTTCGTTGCTGGTCTTTAAGTGAGATACCGGTTATGACCAGCATGCGTTGCAGTATAGTCCAAATCCACAATCCAGTGCTTGAAAGAGAGAGTAAGTGGTTGAGATTACTTATTATAGCCATTATGACAATATAGTAGCTTCAGAAACAAAAACATTAATGCCATTTGAAAACTCTGTAAGGACAGTTAAGGCCAATCTTATTTGACAAAGCTTCTCAAGAGGCCATTGGATCATTTAGAGGACAGTTTTGGCCAATCATTTTTGACAATTTTTTCTGTCAAGACAAAACCCACTGTGAAGATAAATGATGTTGAAGGTCTATTGTGGCCATTTAAATTCCATCACCTTTCTGTTTAGTTGTGGGTTTGTTTTAGTTAAAGGACTGACCTAAAGACTTTTCAGGCCAACCAGTTTTGACAATAAATTTCTCAAATAAGTATCGGTTCATATATAGTATTGTTCTGATAGATGACTTTAACAAAATTTTTTCATCAGTTATAAAGTTTGTATTAAAGGCACGTGATTTTGACAAAAAAATCTTGCATGGAAATTATTTCATGTTAAGGACTGTTTAGGCCAATCATTTTTAAACAAAAACATACTTCTTAACCTGTAAAAGCTTTTGTGCACATGAGCCTTAATTGGCCTCGGTTTACTTAATTTAGTGAAAGTAATCATTTTCATTTTTGAGTAGCCACAGCATTTAAATTTTAAAATATTTCATTGATGCATTTTTTGGACAGGTGTGATAAAATCTGAAACTAGCAGGCTTTCAGGGTTAGGCACAAGTTAAATGCCTTAGAGAAAGGTAGCTAGTGGTTAGCATCATATAAACTGTGTGCACAGGGATGATTTCATGGTTTTTAGGTCAGTCATTATACAAACGATTTGGTCTTTTGACCTTTTTTTTCAAATGAAGTCATGTAATCTCAACTCTTGCTTTTGCTGTTTTTGTCTGTCTCCCTGTGATAACACCCTCTGAACGTGCTTTATGGTAAGTCTGTCTTCAAGTTGGCAATGCCAAACAGGCTTCCTAGGTTAGGCACAGATTAAGTTTCTACGTAGCTGGTCTTTAAGTGAGATACCGGTTATGACCAGCAGGCTTTGCAGTATAGTCCCAATCCAGTATTCAGTGATTGAAAAGAGAGAGTAAGTGGTTGAGATTACTTATTATAGCCATTATGACAATATAGTAGCTTCAGAAACAAAAACATTAATGCCATTTGAAAACTCTGTAAGGACAGTTTAGGCCAATTTTATTTGACAAAGCTTCTCAAGAGGCCGTGGGATCATTTAGAGAACTGTTTTGGCCAATCTTTTTTTTAAAAAATTTCTGTCAAGACATAACCTTCTGTGAAGATAAATGATGTTGAAGGTCTATTGTGGCCATTTAAATTTTATCAACTTTTTGTTAAGTTGTGAATTTGTTTTAGTTAAAGGACTGACCTAAAGACTTTTCAGGCCAACCAGTTTTGACAATAAATTTCTCAAATAAGTAACAGTTCATATATAGAATTGTTCTGATCGATGACTTTTAACAAAATCTTTTCATCCGTTTTAAAGCTGATATTAAAAGCAAGTGATTTTGACAAACTAATCTTGCATGGAAAGTATTGCATGTAAAGGACTGTTTAGGCCAATTATTTTTAAACAAAAACATACTTCTTAACCAATAAAAGCTTTTGTGCACATGAGCCTTAATTGGCCTTGGGTTTCTTAATGTAGCGAAAAGTAATCTTTTTCATCTTTGAGTAGCCACAGCATTTAAATTTTAAAATATTTCATTGATGCATTTTGGACAGATGTGATTAAATCTGAAACTAGCAGGCTTTCAGGGTTAGGCACAAGTTAAGTGCCTTAGAGAAAGGTAGCTAGTGGTTAGCATCATATAAACTGTGTGCACAAGGATGATTTCATGGTTTTTAGGTCAGTCATTGTACAAACGATTTGGTCTTTTGACCTTTTTTTTCAAATGAAGTCATGTAATCTCAACTCTTGCTTTTGCTGTTTTTGTCTGTCTCCCTGTGATAACACCCTCTGAATGTGCTTTATGGTAAGTCTGTCTTCAAGTTGGCAATGCCGAACAGGCTTCCTAGGTTAGGCACAGATTAAGTTTCTACGTAGCTGGTCTTTAAGTGAGATACCGGTTATGACCAGCATGCTTTGCAGTATAGTCCCAATCCAGTATTCAGTGATTGAAAAGAGAGAGTAAGTGGTTGAGATTACTTATTATAGCCATTATGACAATATAGTAGCTTCAGAAACAAAAACATTAATGCCATTTGAAAACTCTGTAAGGACAGTTTAGGTCAATCTTATTTGACAAAGCTTCTCAAGAGGCCGTGGGATCATTTAGAGAACTGTTTTGGCCAATCATTTTTTATAAAAATTTCTGTCAAGACAAAACCTTTTGTGAAGATAAATGATGTTGAAGGTATATTGTGGCAATTTAAATCTTATCAACTTTTTGTTAAGTTGTGAATTTGTTTTAGTTAAAGGACTGACCTAAAGACTGTTCAGGCCAACCAGTTTTGACAATAAATTTCTCAAATAAGTATCTGTTCATATATAGTATTGTTCTGATAGATACTTTTAACAAAATCTTTTCATCAGTTATGAAGTTAATATTAAAATCACGTGATTTTGACAAAATAATCTTGCATGAAAATTATTTCATGTTAAGGACTGTTCAGGCCAATTATTTTTAAACAAAAACATACTTCTTAACCTGTAAAAGCTTTTGTGCACATGAGCCTTAATTGGCCTCGGTTTACTTAATTTAATGAAATTGAATCATTTTCATTTTTGAGTAGCCACAGCATTTAAATTTTAAAAGATTTTATTGATGCATTTTTGGACAGGTGTGATTAAATCTGAAACTAGCAGGCTTTCAGGGTTAGGCACAAGTTAAGTGCCTTAGAGAAAGGTAGCTAGTGGTTAGCATCATATAAACTGTGTGCACAAAGATGATTTCATGGTTTTTAGGTCAGTCATTGTACAAACGATTTGGTCTTTGACCTTTTTCTCAGGTGAAGTCATGTAATCTCAACTCTTGCTTTTGCTGTTTTTGTCTGTCTCCCTGTGATAACTCCCTCTGAATGTGCTTTATGGTAAGTCTGTCTTCAAGTTGGCAATGCCGAACAGGCTTCCTAGGTTAGGCACAAATTTAGTTTCTTCGTTGCTGGTCTTTAAGTGAGATACCGGTTATGACCAGCATGCTTTGCAGTATAGTCCCAATCCAGTATTCAGTGATTGAAAAGAGAGAGTAAGTGGTTGAGATTACTTATTATAGCCATTATGACAATATAGTAGCTTCAGAAACAAAAACATTAATGCCATTTGAAAACTCTATAAGGACAGTTTAGGCCAATCTTATTTGTCAAAGCTTTTCAAGAGGCCGTGGGATCATTTAGAGAACTGTTTTGGCCAATCTCTTTTTATAAAAATTTCTGTCAAGACAAAACCTTCTGTGAAGATAAATGATGTTGAAGGTATATTGTGACCATTTAAATTTTATCAACTTTTTGTTAAGTTGTGAGTTTGTTTTAGTTAAAGGACTGACCTAAAGACTTTTCAGGCCAACCAGTTTTGACAATACATTTCTCAAATAAGTAACAGTTCATATATAGAATTGTTCTGATAGATGACTTTTAACAAAATCTTTTCATCCGTTTTAAAGCTGATATTAAAAGCAAGTGATTTTGACAAACTAATCTTGCGTGGAAAGTATTGCATGTAAAGGACTGTTTAGGCCAATCATTTTTAAACAAAAACATACTTCTTAACCTGTAAAAGCTTTTGTGCACATGAGCCTTAATTGGCCTTGGGTTTCTTAATGTAGCGAAAAGTAATCTTTTTCATCTTTGAGTAGCCACAGCATTTAAATTTTAAAAGATTTCATTGATGCATTTTGGACAGATGTGATTAAATCTGAAACTAGCAGGCTTTCAGGGTTAGGCACAAGTTAAGTGCCTTAGAGAAAGGTAGCTAGTGGTTAGCATCATATAAACTGTGTGCACAAATATGATTTCATGGTTTTTAGGTCAGTCATTATGCAAACGATTTGGTCTTTTGACCTTTTTTTTCAAATGAAGTCATGTAATCTCAACTCTTGCTTTTGCTGTTTTTGTCTGTCTCCCTGTGATTACTCCCTCTGAATGTGCTTTATGGTAAGTCTGTCTTCAAGTTGGCAATGCCAAACAGGCTTCCTAGGTTAGGCACAGATTAAGTTTCTTCGTTGCTGGTCTTTAAGTGAGATACCGGTTATGACCAGCATGCTTTGCAGTATAGTCCCAATCCAGTATCCAGTGTTTGAAAAGAGAGAGTAAGTGGTTGAGATTACTTATTATAGCCATTATGTAGCTTCAGAAACAAAAACATTAATGCAATTTGAAAACTCTGTAAGGACAGTTTAGGCCAATCTTATTTGACAAATCTTCTCAAGAGGCCGTGGAATCATTTAGAGGACTGTTTTGGCCAATCATTTTTGACAAATATTTCTGTCAAGACAAATCCTTCTGTTAAGATAAATGATGTTGAAGGTCTATTGTGGCCGTGGGATCATTTAGAGGACTGTTTTGGCCAATCATTTTTGACAAAACTTTCTGTCAAGACAAAACCTACTGTGAAGATAAATGATTTTGAAGGTCTATTGTGACCATTTAAATTTCATCACCATTCTGTTTAATTGTTAGTTTGTTTTAGTTAAAGGACTGACGTAAAGACTTTTCAGGCCAACCAGTTTTGACAATAAATTTCTCAAATAAGTATTGGTTCATATATAGTATTGTTCTGATAGATGACTTTTAACAAAATCATTTTATCAGTTATAAAGCTGATATTTAAGGCACGTGATTTTGACAAACTAATCTTGCATGGAAATAATTACATGTAAAGGACTGTTTAGGCCAATTATTTTTAAACAAAAACATACTTCTTAACCAGTATTAGCTTTTGTGCGCATGAGCCTTAATTGGCCTACGGTTACTGAAATTAGTAAAAAGGAATCATTTTCATCTTTTTGTAGCCACAGCATTTAAATTTTAAAAGATTTCATTGGTGCATTTTTGAACAGGTGTAATAAATCGAAAACTAGCAGGCTTTTTGGGTTAGGCACAAGATAAGTGCCTTAGAGAAAGGTAGCTAGTGGCTAGCATCATATAAACTATGTGCACAAAGATGATTTCATGGTTTTTAGGTCAGTCATTGTACAAACGATTTGGTCTTTTGACCTTTTTCTCAAGTAAAGT
The DNA here is from genome assembly GCA_022818135.1 of Saxidomus purpurata. Classification (NCBI taxonomy): domain Eukaryota; kingdom Metazoa; phylum Mollusca; class Bivalvia; order Venerida; family Veneridae; genus Saxidomus; species Saxidomus purpurata. The sequence goes on along the minus strand of JAFMSR010000013.1, from coordinate 14,143,917 downwards.
CATGTAATCTCAACTCTTGCTTTTGCTGTTTTTGTCTGTCTCCCTGTGATAACTCCCTCTGAATGTGCTTTATGATAAGGCTGTCTTCGAGTTGGCAATGCCGAACAGGCTTCCTAGGTTAGGCACAAATTTAGTATCTTCGTTGCTGGTCTTTAACTTAGCTACCGGTTACGACCAGCATGCTTTGCAGTATAGTCCAAATCCTGTATCCAGTGATTTGAAAGAAAGAGTAAGTGGTTGAGATTATTTATTATAGCCATTATGACAATGTAGAAGCTTCAGAAACAAAAACATTAATGCCATTCTAAAACTCTAAGGACAGTTTAGGCCAGTCTTATTGACAAAGCTTCTTAAGAGGCCGTGGGATCATTTTGACGACTGTTTTGGCCAATCATTTTTGACAAAAAGTTCTGTCAAGACAAAACCTTCTGTGAAGATAAATGATGTTGAAGGTCTATTGTGGCCATTTAAATTGTATCAACTTTCTGTTAAGTTGTGAGTTTGTTTCAGTTAAAGGACTGACCTAAAGACTGTTCAGGCCATTCAGTTTTGACAATAAATTTCTCAAATAAGTATCGGTTCATATATAGTATTGTTCTGATAGATGACTTTTAACAAAATATTTTCATCAGTAATAAAGTTAATATTAAAATCACGTGATTTTGATAAAATAATCTTGCATGGAAATCTTTTCATGTTAAGGACTGTTTAGGCCAGTTATTTTTAAACAAAAACATACTTCTTAACCTGTAATAGCTTTTGTGCATATTAGCTTTAATTGGCGTTGGGTTACTTAATTTAGTGAACCATATCAGACAAGAGCAAAATTAGGTGTCCATTACAGTGAATGGAAAAATATTTCTAAAGGTGTTCCTCAGGGATCCATTTTTTGCCCTTTGATTTTTAACATTTTCATAAATGATATTTTTTACTTTATTCATCAGGCCAAAATTTACAACAGTCACTATGCTGATGACAACACCTTGTCGCATTGTGATTCTAACATAGAAAAGCTACAAGAAGTTTTAGAATCTGAGAGTGCTGTTTTGATTAAAAGGTTTTAACGCAATATTATGCAAGCAAACTGAGATAAATTTCAGTCTATTTGTATTGGAAAATCTACAGTTGGTAATATAAAGTCTTTTAACATTGAAAACACAGAAATACCATGTGAACTTTTAGGAATAGAAATTGACTCTTTGTTAAATTTTGATGCTCATGTTGCAAACATATGTAAAAATCTGCAAGACAAATAAATGTTTTATCTGGATTATCTAAGTAGTACCTAAAACAAGATAAAAAAATACTTATTTATAAATATTTTGTCCGTTCCAATTTTAACTATTGTTCAACTGTATCGCATTTTTGTAGCCAATAAAATACAGAAAAATTACAGTAAAAAGCCTCGAAATTTGTTTTTAATGATTTTGACTCCAGTTACATAGAACTTTTAGAAAAATTAAATATGCCAACCTTACATATTGGACGCCTAAGGCAACTAACTACTGAAGTTGCTTACATGAAATTTCACCAATTTACATTCAAGAACTTGTCTCTGTTAAATCTAAACATTATTCTTTCAGAAATATCAACATGCTTGATGTACCAAGCAAAAACGCAGTAACTTATGGTAAGAAGAGTTTTAGCTTTGAAGCCGCCCAGGTTTGGAACGATCTTAGGCTACCAAATGAATTTCGAACAACTACAGATTTTAAAGAAGTCAAACGACTGATCCATACCTGGGGTTGGCTACAAATGCAAATGTTCCGTGTGTGCATAGCTTTACTCCTCTGCTTTTGTTTTTGCTTTTACTTTTGCTTTTGCTTTTGCTTGGCATAGCCTTATTTATGTTTCATTTTTAGCTCGACTTTTCTATGAAAAGGGGAGCTATCCTACTCGCCCCGGCGTCGGCGTTGGCGTCACACCTTGGTTAAGTTTTTCGTACCACCCCATTTTATTTCAGAAGTATTAGAGGTATGGCTTTGAAACTTACCATACTTGTTTACCATCATAACCTCCATCTACAGACAAGAGAACATAACTCTGTCAAGGTTTTTGACAGAATTATGGCCCTTTTTTTACTTAGAAAGTGTATTGAGCTTGGTTAAGTTTTTCGTACCACCTCACTTTATTTCAAAACCATTGGAAGTATTGCTTTGAAACTTACCATACTTGTTTACCATCACGACCTTCATCAACAGACAAGAGCACATAACTCTGTCAAGGTTTTTGCCAGATTTATGCCCCTTTTCTGATTAGAAAATACATTGAATATGGGTAAAATCCACTTATTGCCTTAACCCTTTGAGATATTGCTTTGAAACTTTTAATGCTATTTCACATCATTACCCCCATCTGTAGGCAAGAGAAGGTAACTCTGTCAGGGATTTGTTTTAAAAATTAAGGCCTTTTATCGACTTAGAATCTTGGTTAAGTTTTCGGTACCAGTCCACTTTTTGACTGAACTGTTTGAGATATTAATTTGAAAGTTGGAATACTTGTTTACCATCATGATTCCCAAACATGGGCAGGAGAAGGTAATTCTGTCAAGGATTTTATTTGAATTATGGCCCTTTTTGACTTAGAAACTCAGTTAAAATTTTCATTCTTGTCCACTTGTTAACTTAACCATTTGAGATATTACTTTGAAAGTTGGAGTACTTATGTACCATCGTAAGACCTATCTGTAAGCAAGAGAAGATAACTCTGTGAAAAAATTTCTTGATTTGTACTTAGAAATTCCTAGTTAAATCTTGTGTGCCCTTTACTGTCAAAGTTTTGTTTTATTGGCAAGCACTAAAAAAGTCGAGCACGCTGTCCTACTGACAGCTCTTGTTGGTTTGCGTACCCAGGCTGATTTGTTTCATTTGTGCATTTCATGTGTATGTCAATGTTTGTTTTGTTTCCATACCCTATGTGCATTTCGGGAGATAAATGCTCTTAAATATTTCTTATCTGTCACACTTTTGTGTTTCTTTTTGTACCTCAGAGTCTTATTTTTTTTGTTTTTTGTTTTTTCTAGACCCACATTGATGGCCAGGATCAACAACCTCTCCACACATCTTTTAATATCCTCCGCATTCTTTATGATAGAACTGTTTAGTTTTTTATCCTTAAAATTTATTACACGTACTGTATGTTTCCACTGTTGCATATGCTTCATATGTTTCTATTATCTGTATGTATCTTATGTATGATTTAGCTCACATGTTTTTGTCTTAAATGTCATCCATTTTTCTGACATGTGTCTCTTTACTTCTTATTGTTTTTGCTTAAATTCAAATACATTTTGTACTTGCATTAATCTTAAAATTATGTTCTTTCTTAAATTACATTTAATTTTTTTTTAGTTCTTAATGTATTTCCCGCAATATTTAACTTGACTCTTATTTCATTGGATACACATGCGTTAGTTTCCCATACAATGTTTTATGTGATAACTAATATCTTTTACTTCTCTCCTTAGAATATTTTTGTATGTTATTGGATAACCTACGTTATGTTGGAAAATATCTTTTAATTAGTGTTATTTTGTTTATCAAAACCGACTACAATGTATAAATAAAGATAATGTTATCAGCTTATTGACTTACCCCTTTGAGATATGGCTGTGGCAGTTGACATACTTGTTCGGATCATGACTACCATCTACAGGCAAGAGAATGATGGCCCTTTTCGACTTAGAATCTCGGTTAACTTTTTCGTACCAGTCCACTTACTGACTTTACCATTTTAGATACTACTTTGAAAGTTAGAAAACCTTTTAGCCAACATGACCCCAAATGTTTTCAGTTATAATTCAATTTAATAGATATTTGTGGCAAGAAAAATCAAACCATTTTCAAATGAAACGGGCGTGTAATTTAAATTAACGGTAATGCAAGTTTACAGGTACGGAATTTTCGTTCAAGTACGAAAATTACAAGAGATATGGTACTGAATCCGAGGATCCCCCACCCCTCTTATGACACAGAGATGTGCAAGCTGATCGTGGTCTACATTTGTCTAGAAGAGAGACTCACCAATGGGTAAGTTTGAGTTCATGAATCCTGCACTAAAGTTAAAACAACGTAATGCAAAACATATTTACAATACATAATATTCATATGCATATTTAACAGTATGACGGTCCGAGTACCCTTATGGCTAGTTGTGCAATTTGGTCATGGTTTACCGTTGCCACGGAGTCAGACCCAGTTGCTGCAAATATAGAATGATATATAATTATCATTATTGACAGGTACAAAACAATAATGCTGTATCAACTGACAGTGTACTGACCACATTGACGATTATATTGAGCATAGTCTACACTGGTCTTGAAAGCAGACAAATGCGTCGTTAGTAATGTAAGATTCAACGACTTTATACATTGCTTGGCTGCTGAAGGTTTAGCTATACTTATTTGAGGTTACACTTTTATCGACTTTCGATGTTGTTGTAGAAGAAGTTTAACGCCCGTCACAGCCGTGTTTGGTCATTTTACAGACGGTCAGTTTACCTAACAATCGTTCCTGGGTAGAACCAGTACTAGACTCCTAATCTCCGTAAGAAACTGCCAATTTTTTCACATAAAGAGACATGGTCGGTTGCAGGGCGCGAACCCATAGCCCTCAATTTATGAGTGCTTACAGTGGCTCTAACAACTCGGCCACCGAGGCGGACATCAGTGAATTTCGAAGCCAATCATTAATTTAGTATCATCGGACCAATGTTGGTATGTCGCCCCAAATACGGAAGTTGATCATATTTCATATTTCGTCTAATTTCGAAGACAAGTTCGATAAGTTGAAACTTATTTATTTTATATTGATTACACATGCTTGTCTTGATGAGCTGTTATGAAAAATACAAGTTTACAGGTACAGAATATTCATTTATGAAACTTGATACAGATCTTATGGTACTGTACAGATGAAAGCCCAATGACGACACCAATGGGAAATGATCTGGCTGACATACTTGTCATCAATTTACAGGTAAATTAAAAGTCTTATTTTAAAGGTGGTATTTAAATACGACATAGTTTTTCTTTGTGTAATTTACAACATAATGACAGTGCTATTTTAGACAATTGTCATCTGGAGTCATGGATGATGGTCGATACCGGGCGAGAAGTTAGACAACGTTTTTATGACAAGTAATAAGTAACTGAAATAAAGAATTATAAAGATGAAAAAGGGTGTACTGCATTCAAAATGAAATGCGTTTATGGTTACAGAACATTTGTTTGTAGGTCTTACAACATAACTATGGTGCAGATTAAACAGGCATGGATGTACAAGCTGATCATAGTCTACACTTGTTAGGAAGGAAGACTTGCCGCCCTTGGGTTTGTTTAAACTTACATTTTTGACATCGATTGTCGCACAATGTGGATATTTAATATTATATTACCCATCTCAGCATACTATCAGGCTCGGGTAATATAAATCTAAGCGGGTAATATATCCACATATACCACATGAAAAAAACTTATAATGTGACAAAACGCTAGCTTAAATCCTACAGAATTATGAGTAGTAGTTTCAGTACCTGTCATCATCCACCGAACAGTTGCTATGGAATCATTGAATAACGAAAATCAACATTTATTTGTAAAAGGGTAGTAATGGTAAAATGTAAATGATAGCATTAAATCATGAGTCAACCTCAGTTCTGTAGAGCTCTCTTTGAGAGCATAACATTCAAACCCAGGTACGACCAAATATGCTTTACTCCCAAAGAAGTTGCCAATAATTGTTTACAATGTACATAAACAAAATAGTGACAATGTTGATAAATTGGTGAGAAAAAATGTTGACTTGGCGATATTCGAACCTAATAGCACCCGCAGTCATAGGAAAGCGATCCTAACCATCCGGTCATCGTAAATTTACCTTCTTCACAACTGACTCGAGTTATAATGGAATATTTTTACTGATTTTTAATTACTTGCAAAATGGCCATTATAAATCAGCGCTCATTTTCACACTTTCTACGAGAACGTTATAACCACTTTTTTCCTTCACATTTTCCACATGTCATACTGAAACTTGTTGTCGTATCTATGTAGGGATATTTCACCTAGACAGCTCAGGGCAGACGTGCAATCTACTAAGTGGAACGTGTGTGAGACAAGAAGAATACATTTTCGGAAACTCCAAACTCTGACGTCAGGATAGCCTATGTTAGCAGCATCCTTCTAAAGTGAGTGGAGAGTATTTTCAGTCTATGAAAATTTATGTTACTACGCAGAAAGCTGTCGTTGCTGATTGAGTCGCTCCCGAAAACTCATTTCAGACCCTAAGTATGCTCTTGCTACTACCAATTAACAGATTCAAACTTCGTGTTCAGACTAGGATCCGAACCCGGGACCGTACAAGAATGCCTAGACCAAGGAGCTATGGAGGCCCACAAGGGACGGAAGTGCAGTTGTGTATGGAATGGCTCCCTTTCTTAAAGATCAAAGCAGATTTAAGAAATTTTGCATGAAATCACATGGCTCATTGATTTTTGTAGAAAAAATGAGGTACATTGATATTTCCTTGGAAACTGCGTTAAAAGCTCCTCCTAGTGGAGAGGTATACTTTTCGTCAATTTCAGTGTTTTTCTCCGATATGTATCTATCTGTGAAGATAATGAAACAATCTAATTTTCATAAATTAAATGTCAAATCATTTATCCATCTAAAAAATTTATAATAAATCTATCCAAAATTTGAACCAAAAATATTAAATAAAAAAGAGGGTCACCGTTTTACTTTTTCGTGACTCTGAAATTTTTTGAAGTGGGAAAAACATATAAACTGTTGGCGTAAAATACAAGATTGGCTGACCGTAACGAGCCTAGTGTTTTTTTGCGTTTCTTGTTAAAGTAAATTACTCTCGGGGTTTCTTTATTAAGCCAAAGTTATTATAGGTCGATTACTCAACATGAAAGTGATCAATGGAACAATTTACTATTTTTCACCATACAAACGTGTATTTGTTTAACAAAAAATACGTTTTTAGATTAAAAGAAGCTTAAGTGACTTCAAGTTGTCTGCTCTCTAGAAATGTTGCTTAATTTCATGAACACTAAAGGTAAATTGCTAAATAGCATTATATGTTACTGTTTCATCGATCACTGTATTGAGTTGTACAGTATTATTGGCTTAATGGAGCACTTAAACTTTATCAAAAAAGATATTAGAAGGCCGAAGCCAGGACTCGGACCTGTACACAAGGCGTCATCGGCTAACAACGCCTTCGAGGCCACCCGGCGGCCACTGCAACGACCTCAAGGCATAGATAAAATATAGATAATGCTATAATAAATTAGTTAGAAATCGGTAATATTACTAAATTCTCAAATATCGGTGTACATGTAATTTTGTTACTGAAATATGTAGAATACACCATATATCTTCATGGATGCAACATTTTATACAAAATAGTAATCAAATGGACTTTCAGCAGTAACCCCAACCTTTTACCTCTGATTTTTTCCCGTGGTAAGTCGATTCGCATTACAGTCTAATTATTCGGTCATACATGTCTTGTACTTAAAAAAATAATACCACCCCAGTCTCGAAGAAAGCCGGCTCAGTGTAATGTAATGCATACCCTTATCTGTTGTCAGGGTAATGTGCAACGCAAGACGTGTGGTAAACGCGCGGTTTTATTGAAAATAGCAGGTCCGACTTTGTTCAACCACAGTGGTTCATTTTTTGTATTCTTCCTGTATTTTGGGGTAAGGTGAGGCTAATAAATGTGTGATCCGACTAAGATACGATGTGAAAATTATTGACAACAAATGCAACTACTGGCATTGGGAAACTAAGAAAAACAGTCCGTAGGATAGCCTACACACACAGCTAAAGGGAAAATATTTATTTATACTAATTCATTTATTCTTGATTGCGAAACACAATTTCTTACAACTTAAGCTATTACTAAGACATTTTTGAAAAAAAAAACAGTTCCTTATTCCTTATTCGACTTATTCGTTCTTTTTTAAATGCTCTTAGTAATAGCTTAAATTAAGTTTGTTTGGCCTTAAAACAGTTAGATATTGGTAATGTGAAAGAATGACGACGATATTTTTCGTGTCATCGGCAGTATCACTTCTGTTACTTATTCGGATTTGAATAAGGAATAAGTAACTCTTTTCTTTACTTATTTGCGTTTGAATAAGGAGTAAGTAACCAGTTACTTATTCCTTATTCGACTTTGTTCATTTTTTTTCTCAAAAAGGCTCTTTGTAATAGCTTATGTTAGGTTTGCTTGGCCTTACAACAGTTAGATATTAGTAATGTGAGTAACCAGATACTTATTCCTTATTCGAAAAAGGAATAAGTAACCAACTTTGTAGTCATACTGAAATACTGTTGTGACATACGATTTGTCTCTTAATACATATACATGTATGAATAAGATATTTAAAATGCGGTTTTTCTTCCGTAATATCCTATGTAACCCAGTGAAATCGCTCGCCTGCTATTGAACATAGTTTGTAACACAGATCAACTGTTATCATTTCATTAAAAAACGGTGTCCATTCAAATTAAAAAAATAATTATCAACTACAAAGTACATTGCAGGACATACCTATAATGACTTCTGTATATAAAAGCAACAACGCTATTAATTTCTTTTAACAAGAATTGTCGATAAACGTCAGTATTTGGCTCGTTATGTCACGTCAATTTTGTATTTTACGCCAACGTTCTTCACTTCAAAAAAGTTTCAGCGGTACGAAAGGTAAGACGATGACCTGTCTTTTTATTTGATAAAAATGTTTTAAATTGGTTTAAGACCCCATATAGCTTTTGAAAAAAGATGCGTGAAATGTGCTGTTATGTTTGCCTTGAAAACTGTTGCCCCTTACGGGTTCATTCCTCACTTTTTCATTTTTTTTGGCAACAAAATTAACTTACTGTTTTATTTTTCGAATGTATAGATGAATAAATGTTACATTTATGAAAATGATATCGTTTCATTATCTACGAAGATAGGGAAATGTCTGAAACAGACGAAAATCAACGAAAAATACACCTCTCCACGAGATGGCGTTTTTATCGCAGTTTCCATTGAGAGGGCAATTCACCGTATTTTTTCAAAAAATCCAGCGCATTATTAGCCTATTAATTATACAGAAAATCACTGTCTGTTTCACTTTGTCACTTTCTGTCAGTCGTGTCTGTTTCGTTGTTCGTTCCTTTTGTCCGTTCCTTTTGTCCGTTCGTTCTTACGGTGTTAGAAATTCACGAGTTCCTCTTTTCGCTGCATACTTGTTTTTTATCTAAGATTTATTTCAGATCAGTCGCACTAACAGATCTCATTGGTCACCGCGATTGACCTACTTTTTGGCAACCAATCAAAACATCCTTTGGATAAGACTGGCTTTAAATTGCCGCTCGGTAAATTTCTCCTTTTTTTGGACTCGAAACCGTGACTCATTTTGGTAACATAGGCATGATAGCAACAACAACAACAACAAATGTTTTAAGCATATTAAGCATTACAATGCTTCTTGCCACAAACAATTGGTTATAGTGTAGAAGTATGGTCTCTCAATGAGAGGAGCTTGAAGAAGTTTTTCAAAAAATGAAAAGGCTATACAATTTTTATAATCATGATTCAAGTCCCAAAGGAGTAATAATTATCATAGAAAGTTAAGTTGTAGAAATAAAACACACTGTCTAAATGTATACTTTAACGGCTGTTATGTAGTAATATATATGCACAGAAAAAGTATATACGTAGCATATAGCTGTCACAGGGACAATATGTCTGTGCCAGAGTGTATGTTATTGTCTATGTGTAGTGCTGTTGTTTGTGTCTCTAATGTGTGCGGGTCGTACCAACTATACCTCGAACGAGGATGGTGGACCTAATAAGCACAATTACAAACAAAATCTCTAATGCGTATGCATATGTTCGTGTCCTCTTTATCTTCTCATTATTCATATCAGTAGTCATATCACTTTCCATCTCATAACTTAGTTGACGGGCCTCACTTACTTTCATCTCACGATAATCACGTGTACCTATGCGCTTGCGCACAGATAATAGAGATTCTAAAGGCGAGAGCCGTGTTTTTCTTTTCTCTCTGAGGAATTGCCATTGTTTTAGTGTCTGTGTGTATTTACAGATATCATCATCACTCTCCCCCCTAAATGAGACCTCACGAGTATCCGTGACATAGCGATATATAAATACATTGGTAGGAAAAGAAATGAATTGTCTTAAAAAAACATCAATTTAATTCCCTGTGTCAATATATTGTCTGCGAATGTTTGGAAAATATATGCATTTCAACAGATTACATGATACTTTTTTACTTGTTGAACACATCAATTTGTCAAACTTTATTAATGTTGGCCATTTACAAAAATATTCATTAAAATATATTTTCCTTAAATCTTTATAAATAGGGCATACTAGCAGGAAGTTATACTCACTTTCCACCGTATTTAAATTGCAAAATTTGCATTTTCTTTTATTTCTAGCTATATTGTTATATAGTCTATAGATGCGATTTTATTTTGTAGTAACGTTTTAAATGTAGAAACTTTTTTTTCGCGTCAAACCCTATTTTTCTTCGTAATGTGATGTTTTATATGCATTGTTTTTAATAGCGATTTTAGTTCGATAGGAGACATGCCGGGGTCTCATCCACGAAAAAACTAACAGAAATCCTCTTGTCTGGACCTTGATAAAATCTTATCAAATCAAATCTTAGATATATTTTGAAGAAAAAAAGCATCAATCTATTATATATTGTGATTGTCGGTTTTATTTTCTACAATGTACAATCATATAATATGTTTAAAGTCCCAGGAGCACAATTTATAAGTAGCTCTTATTTTACCAACTTTGACGAAAGATGAAAACTGGTTGCGCGCGGTAACACTTACCAAAAAGACCATGTATGATCGGTTGGTAATTCCTTTTCAAGTACCATGATACGTGTAACAACAGTCGGACCGCTCGCGTGGTCGAGTGGCCATGTCGCTGGCTTGAAATTGCTGTAACCTCAGCTCTCACTGATTAAGGGTTAACGGGTACAGGTTCGAGTCCTCCTACCGATCATGTCTGTTTTTGTGTCTCTAATGTCTGTTTTTGTGAAAACGTCGGGGCGCAGTGGTAGCGCGTTCGCCTCAGAAACGAAGGCAGGTCGGTAGTGTCTTTGGTCAAGAGACAAATAATTATACATTGCCTCTCTCTCTATTCGAGGTTGATCTGGAATGATTCTCGAGAGCGATTAATATAAATTGTAAGAACTTATTTAGCAATCGAGAATAAATGAATTAGAATAAATAAATGTGAGAAAGTTGGCAGTTTCTTACGGAGGATGGGCCTGGTACTGATCTTTCCAAGGAACGAAGGTAAACTGCCCACCTGTAAACAACTGAAATACTGTGAATTTCGTCATAGTATTGATTGTAAAATAATAAGTTGATGTCTGAATTGTTCAAGAGTTTGCGATCTTCCTGAATTTTTGATATGTTCCACATTTCAGATTAGTTTTCGATTAGTTGATTTATAGCACAATACTAGGAGTTTCGATTAGTGATAAAGCACTCAGTTTGTTTATAATCCCAAGTGCGTGACAAAACTCCTAGAACGCCTGATAACAACGATAATCTACAGGTCAGCCGTTCAATATTGCTGATTCAAAAAGAAAATGTCGACCGCATTGAAAACTAAAATTTCCATCTCCTTTTTTCGTGCAAAGCTGAATGTGATTTGTGATTCTGATCACTTGTTCAGTAGCTTGTCCAGCATTGGAATTTCAAATGTTCAGCACTTCGTAGTGAGCGCAGTTGCAGTTATTACTTTTGGCACTTTGATTTCTCATTTACGGAAACCAATGGTTTAATTTTGATTGGTTAATTATAGCGCACGGAACACCACTCGGTCGATTTCGTATGGTTTTGTTAATTCTAACTTAAATATTTCTTTTTCATGTCTGCCAACTGGTTTCCGGATGATAACTCAAGAACGCTTGGTCCTTTTATAAAAATCGTTTTATTTTTCAATTATTTAAAGAGTCTTGAAACTGTTACTAAAAATCGTTTTTAGGAAGTTTTTTTTAAAAAAATTTTTCTGGTCAAAGCAATGTTAAATTTTAACGTCATATTGGGGTGTTTTTTTTTTTCCTTTTAAATTATTTTTAATTCTACAATTTCTACAGACGCCGTTTTCACGAATTTCACAGTGAGATTTACTTTAAAAATGTTTCTTACTTATTCAAAAAAAGGGGCATACGTGTTTTACAAACAACTCTTGTTAAATCAAATGAAGAAATAAGAAGGAAAAATATCAGGAGCCTGAAATTGTATCTATAAATAGCCAAAACACCAAACAAATAATTACAAGGACACTCCCTGCATCTAGCAGATTATATTTTCCAAACATAGATAACGTTTTCAATGAAGGTAAAAAAAAATATGTATACAATTAAAAAGAACAACATAATTATATCTTAAAATGCCTTATTTTAGCACAAATAATAAATCATCATAGAAACCTTCTGTAATAAGTCGCTATCCACCCATAAATTGTGCAGCAACAACTTTACATTCGTTGACAAAATACAGCAAACTTCGTATATAACGACTACGGATATAGCGAAATTCCGGATATAAGGAATACATTTTCTTTGCCGCCGAGTTTTTTTGTCTTTCTCTATTTTATATGAAACTGTTATATTGATAGAACAAACTCTAGATATAAAGAACACATTTCAATAGTCCCAATATGTTCGTTATAAACGGAGTTTACTGTAGTCCATTAAACAAATCGACAGTGCCATAAATCGTTGAAAGGAGTGTTGACTAACAGCTTACTGAATGAATAACGAAACGTGCAGATCATGACCAGACTGCACGGTCAGTATTAACCTACACTCGTCCGAAAGGCAAACTTTTTGTCGTCAGCTGTATTATGGCTGTTCAACGAGCACTTTTGTTATATTTTAGCTGGCTGCAGATGTGAATGTATGATGCATGTGATGAAAAGGATGCGATGGAATAAGGAAAATATATGTGTGTAAAACTCAACAGAGTGATGGTGGTGGTCCGCTCGAACTTTTCCTGTCGGATCGGATATGCAAACTGATCATAGTCTACACTGGTTCTGAGGGCAGACTCAATTTCCGCCGGTGAGTTAGTTTGAACTTAATTATTTCACAATTATTGTACATGATAATGATCCACAATGGCGAAAAGGGTCGTTTAGACTTTTTATCCAACATCGGTTGTATTAAGGTATATGCGGACCTTAGGACCAGAGTTAATAAAGTAGACGGAAAAGTATGAATTTTGGTCCAGGTAAATTTCCATGTCTATATTTTCGAAAAATAAAATTCTTTTGTCCTATTTACGTTTAACATTCACGTAAAAAGAGCCACCTGGTGGCGCTCATTTTTCTAACGAAAATTGATCGTTTTCTATCATAATTTCAATTGGGTGGTGCGGTGGTCGGGGCACTGGAAATTTCAGAATTTTAGTGTTTCCCACCCATCTAAAGATGAACTGGTTAGAAACCCAGAGGTAGTCTAACGTGTATCGGTGCTTTACACCAGGCATGTAAACAAGAACCAAGGGGTCTATTCGTGAAAGAGCTAGGGTCTGGTACCCGGATTCCCTTGTATCTGTATCTGTCTCTCTACAGGTCGTACCTATATACCTTGAAAAAAAGATGGTGGACCATAAGCACATATAATATAATTTCAATAAAATGATGGCGATTTCACTTTTTTCAAGTGTACATTATTTTGACAACAGCCTTAATTCAGTAGGAGCAATTTAAATGTGTTTGATGGATTTCAAAACCATTATTTCTATTTTTATTTATATTTTTTTATTTAAAATAAATAGTCCGAAGCCAAAAAAGTAGTGATTTTTTTACGTCAAAATTTACGGATTTTGCCGTATAGCGCGTTATTCGCGCGGTCAAATTTTTTATTTTTTTGAAATGTGCATCAGGTTTTGCTCTTTTAAATGATCAAATAAAAAAAGGCATGTGTTCTCGGTAGATTTTGTGTTAAAAAAACTTCGAATATCAGTAGAAAATACATATATACGCGACGTTTTAAATGTTTTCAAACCATGACGTTACAACGCAATTGTACTTTCTATTCATGCCGAAATACGGAATATTGTTACATAAATCGGAAATTCCTACAATATCAGTTCATGGTAAGGTGACAAATTTATGTTCTAAAGGATAAATGTTTGAGTTAAAGTTACAATTAACAATAAATGTCCACGAAGTTTCAATTATTTTAAAATGTTGTCATGCTTACAAGAATTGAAAAAGGAAAATATATGGAAATTGCTGACGAAAAGATACGCGACCTGTTCCGCTACCTGCTTCTTACCATTATTTTATTTTCGAGGTGTCTGTCTTGTAGGAATACAAAGTATTATATTTTCCGATTGAATTGTTGTGAACTTTTAATACATGTGGACATGTTTCATCGCCAGGAATAAGTAAATGAAATTATACCTGTACACAGATTTCTGATATATGATAATCAAATAAAAACGGTAATCCCAAAATAACTGTGTTAATAATTATTTCAACACTTAAAAATATAAAACGATCCTATAGCATAGGTACATTTGACAATTAGTTTTGACGAGCAGTCTTTTTGTCAGAAGAAGCATACCTTCTTAATGAAAAGTTCGCAAAAGAAGAACTCTATCATCATTCGTCTATCCTAATGTGTACATGTAATATGACTCGTCGGTATGAGTCCTATAAGCTAGCTCAAAAACTCCCAGATTCGACACGATAACTGGTCATAACCCCAGATACAGTAATGGAGAATAGTTTATACTGTATAACCACATGCCGGAGGTTGCGGGTTCAAGCCCCTATGGGGCCACGACCGTACCTCCTCATATGCCGCCAGTACTGGTTTGTTCAGGAAGCGGACTGGAGAGTGACTCGATTAGCTGCAAGCTTTCTTAACAATCGAGCTAAAATAAATTGTTATAAACTAAACTAACCCCGCCATTCCGGTCCCCTTCAAAACATAAATGGGCACAACCAGCCGATATCGGCATTTTATCTATATATTTCACCCTGGAGACCGCATCCACTTGGCAATGCGTGAGTTCGGGGAGAAAATCAACTGACTTTAAGCATAAGGCTTCCTCTGAAAACCGGTCATACTTTCTTAACACTGTAAAATATCGCTGGCCGCCATTTTATATTTATAATCTTGTAAATACATGTATGAGAATATGATCCATAGAACTTTACTAGACCTGATGCTGAAATAATTATGTTGCACAATCATATTTTAGGTTCAATCTAAATTTAATTTAAAAATTAAAAAGAAGTTAGACATAAACTTATAAACAAAATGCAGTCTTCATTCATCATTGCTAATCTTTTTCCGACGGGAAATCATTTTTCATGTGCTAATTTAATGTTATTGTATTGCAATAAATTTTGATGAGCCGATCAGTTTTTCATAACAGAATAAAGCTATATAGTGGCTTTTATATAAGATGTAAAATTTTAGTATAATTATCAAATACCTAAATATTAGACCAACACAACTATTACATTTTTATAAATCTTGTAAACTCTTTAAACAGGTCAAAATGTGATGCTTGATTTAACCACGTTCCTATATACACATTCAGGTCCGTGATATAACCAGACACTTTGCTCTTGAAAATAACAAATTTCAGATTTTAGAAGAGGGAGGGGAAAAAATTACTACCAAAACGAAAAATCTTAAAACAAACCCCACCCTATCACCCCCATCCACAAAAAAACAGACCAATGAACAGAGAGAAAGAATCATTAAAGAATCATGGGTCGATATGGTCATTAAGGGGGTTCAAGGGGGATTAAGCACACAGAAATTAGCAATTATGGAAAAAAATTTAAAACAACAATTCGGCGGGAATGTAATAAGAAAATTGAATAACAACAAGGGGGCTTTATTTTTCCAAGTCAGACAAGATTTCGAAACGAAAATCAAAGATTTCAAGTTTGGGAGACACGAAATCAAAATAGAAAATAAAAAAAAACCTACATCAAAAGTAACAAAAATCAGCATGGGAGTATTAGAAGTGCCAAAAAATCAGAGCACTGAACAATTAAGGCAAACATTATTTAAAAACAACAAAAACATAGCAACAATAAGGCAAAAAGAATTTATTCACAAAGGGAAAAAGGAAATCACCAATGAAATGATAATAACTTTTACATGCGAAGAACTACCATTAAATCTGAAAGGGACCAATTTAATAGTAAAACCAACAACGCTAGGGTACATTAGATGTAGAAAGTGTCAGGCTCCCGGACACAAAACAAACCAATGCAGAAACAAGATTAAATGCCCGAAATGTACTGGCAACCATGAAATAGGACTGTGCAATGCTACTGAATTAAAATGCAACAATTGTTTAGGAAATCACTGGGGCTCCAGCAAATCCTGCCCCGTATACAAAAAATATGTTAAAAAAAATAAATGCAGCAAATTATGAAATCAAAAAAGAGTATGAGACAAGATGTGCCGAACAACAGCACACCCCTCAAGATAAAACCTCTACCCCAGTTGTCACCCCCACCCCAACTATCAAGAAACCCCAAGAAATACCAAAATTAAATAACCCAAAACCCCCAACACCCAAAAAAACACTAAATACACAAGAAATAATTAAAATAAAACAAGAAAGGTGTGCTTATCCCCTACCCCCACCTCACAGACAAATTAAAAGGGAACCAAATTGGGGAGGGAATTATGGGATCCGTACAAACCAACAAACTGGCCCAATGTATTATAGATTCCGAAGGGGGCCACATACAATACCAAATTTAAGGGGTATCACAAATTCAAATCACCCCCACCCCCATATCATGTACACAGGACCGAATGGACAAATGACAATTCACTGTCCACTCAATATATGCAGAACATAGATTAGTCATTAATCATTAATAACCAAAAACAACTCCGAATAATTCTTTAATGGATTACAATACAGCTGAGGTAAACACTGAATACATCAGACCCTGCCTCAGCATCATATCATGGAATATTCGGGGTATGAGATCCGAATCATACAGTAAATGTAATGAATTGCAAAATTTTTTAATTGACCAAAAAGAACCTATAGATGTAATTTGTTTACAAGAAACTCATTTAGCAGAAAAACATAATCCTTTCAAATTCAAGGATTATCAAAAACCTGTTATGTTTTACAACAAAGAAACCCCCGCCTCAGGGGGATTATGCATATATGTCCGCAACGGACTTTCATACTTAACGAAACAAACAGATTATAATACTATTAATCAAAACATTGCAATAGAGATCATTGGTAAAGATAGTAACATTTCGATTTATAATTACTACACAAACAGTAAAGATAACAACAACATAAATGTTTTTAGAAATAGCTTCAAAAACTTAGGACAGTCTAATGTAATAGTAGGAGACTTTAACTTAAAACATCCACTTTGGAACCCAGAAAATGATTTTAGGCGCGATGCTGGGGCAGAGGATCTGATAGACTTCATGAATGAAACAGATCTCAATTGCATCAATGATGGCCAATGCACCCGTCTCGCCGAGCAGGCAAACCAGATAGACTCAGCCCTGGATCTATCTATAGTCTCCTCAGGTCTGCACCCCAGGGCAACGTTCCTTGTAGTCGACAATAGCTTCAATAGTGACCATCTACCTGTAATAACAATAATAGAAACACCAATAAGGTTTGAAAATGCTATTATAAGTGAAAAATGGCTCATAGACATGGCATCCACTGCCCAGTGGATGGAATTTCACCATTTTTGCATGACAGAATTGAATTATAAGATAAAAGAACAAACAGTTGAACAAAATTTCAAAGAATTCTTAGATAAACTCAATAGTATTTTAGAAAAAACAATTCCAAAATCAAAACCAAAAATTGTAAAAACTAGAATAAAAAAAGTATGGTGGACACAGGCATGCCACGAAGCCATACGAAGTAGAGAAATTAGACGTAAAATTCACAAAAGGGAAAAAACTCCCATAACTCTCATTCTATTTAAAATGGCCCGGGCAAGAGCAGTAAGAATAATTAAAAAAGCAAAGCAAGACAGTTGGCGCAATTTCTGCTCAACTATAACAAGCAATACCTCATCTAAAGAAGTTTGGAATTTTGTAAACAAAGTAAAAGGCAGAGTACCAAAAAGCAATCCAGTATTTAAAATAGGACAACATATTATTACTGAGCCAAAAGAAAAAGCTAACGCATTAGTCCAACAATATGCTGAAGCCAGTAGTAATAAAGGATACACTAGAGACTTTCTGGTAAACAAAATAATTATTAACAGAGCAGTTAATGAACATATTAATAATAGAAATAATGACAACTCCCAAGAATACAATCAAAAATTTACTATATTTGAATTTAATAAAGCTTTGTCGAACTGCAAGGACGGTGCGCCGGGAGAAGACCTGATACATTACAAAATACTTAAAAAATTACCACAGGAAAGCAGAAATACACTCTTACAAATTTTTAATCAATCATGGGTAGAGGGCACCACACCAGAAAGCTGGAACCATGCAGTTATCATTCCATTACTAAAACCTAATAAAGACAAAAATGAACCCGCCTCTTATAGACCAATTTCTCTAACATCAACATTTACAAAATTAATGCAAAAAATGATAAAACCCAGGCTGTGCGCATATTTGGAAAAAAACAATATAATGTCTAAATACCAATCAGGATGCAGATCACATCATTCATGTGATGACAATATTACACGATTAGAATCAGATGGCAAAATCGCACAGGCAGAACATAAATATCTTATAGCTATATTTTTAGATCTTAGTAATGCTTTCGATAAAATGTGGAACGGAGGAGCACTATTGCAACTCCAAAACTCCGGAATACAAGGACGAATGATAAAATGGTTAAGGTGCTTTCTACAAAACAGACAGATTAAGGTAAAATACAATGGAGCTCTCTCAGAGGTAGTGGAAACAGTAAATGGGTGCCCCCAGGGAGCGGTTCTGTCCCCCATAATTTTTAGCCTCATGATGAATACCTTTGAAACACAAATCAACGAATTAAACAGAGAAAACCCTACTATAAATGCTAAAATATCTCAATTTGTAGACGACTCCGCCACATGGCTAACATCATTAAGTCCGGTACAGGCAGTAAAAAAAGCACAAACTGTTTTGAATACAATAGAAAAATGGAGCAAATCCTGGGGCTTAATAATTAACCCAGCAAAAACTCAAGTGTTATTAATACATAGACCGTCCGTAAAACCTTCGGAAAGAGCCAACAACTTTCCGAAATTAACGTTATGTGGTACGAACCTCACATACAATGAACACGCAAAATTTTTGGGAATGTATTTTGACAAAACTCTATCATGGAAAATGCATATAGAATATATGACAAAAAGATGTCTTAAAGATCTAAATATCATAAGAGCAGTAAAGGGAAAATCTTGGGGTACAGACAAAAAATGCCTTCTAAACATTTACAAGGCCCTCATCCTTAGCAAAATCAATTATGGCAGCATAGTATACGCCTCCGCAAAAGAATCACAACTAAAAAAGGTTCAAAGAATACAAAATAGGGCACTAAAAACCATAATAGGATGTCCGAGGCATACCTCTACTCTCCCATTACATACCGAAACAGCTATGATCCCACTACCTTTACAGAGAGAACTTCAAGCACTAAAATATTGGGCCAGAAGCTCCAGACTGGGCCCAAACTTACCTATCAATGACGATATATGCGACCACCCGGCATATTTTTACAAAATCAAAAGTAACAAAAATTTAAAGAAACCTTACACACAACACATCAGAACTCTAATTACAGAATACGGCCTAGGCGATACCCAAATTCAAGAACCGTGCTATGAACAACTAATCAATATTGAAATGCCCGAGATCAATTTAGATCTAGTAGGAAAAATTAACAAATCTGAAAACGCTGAAAGAAACAAAATTATTGCAAATCTAAACATTATTCGGCACTTTAGAGACTTTACCCAAATTTATACAGATGGAAGTAAGGACCCGTCAAAACAAATAGCAGGGGCGGGTATAGTAGTTATAGGAGAAGACGGAACAATCTTACACAACAAGAGTTTAAAGCTTCAACATCAAGTTTCAATATTTACATGCGAATTAGCAGCAATAGATTATGCGATAACTTACTGTAAAGAAAATCATATTACAAAATCAGTCATTATTAGTGATAGTCTTAGTTCCTTAATGGCAATAAAATCAGGACAATCTCACAGACAAGAAATGATCTTTAATATACTAAAAACAATCACAGATATAAAACATAGAGGGGACGAAATTCAGTTAATGTGGGTACCAAGTCATGTGGGCATAAACGGAAATGAATTAGCAGACGACAAAGCAAAATACGGCAGCACTTCCGGTACAGAAATTCATATTAAGCTCAGCGTACCGGAAGTCTACAGCATCATAAAAGATAAAGTAAAACAAAAATATCTACAGCAATGGGAAACTTACTGCTCAACACATAACATAGAAATTAATATTAAACCGCCTAGCAAATTACAAACGTACCATCATGATAGAAAAATAGACACAATGTATACTAGACTTAAACTAAAAAGTAGCTATCTTAAAGGGGACCGATACATAGAAGACAAAAACTGCCAACACTGTAACGAAATAGAAAATTTTGGCCATCTAATGTTTCACTGCCCATTATATTCGGAAGAAAGGAAAATATTTGAAACAAAACTTTTGAAATTAGAACTAATAACTATTACGGAAAAAGCTCTGTTAGATCCACCAAAAGAAATAGCACAAGATATTCGCCTGGCCGTATTCGAATTTATCAAAAATATAGGATACAATGAAAAAATATAGATTAGGACCGATTACATATGGACTGCTCGGCAAAACACCAGAACAAACATACACACTACTGAAAACACAAACGTCATAGGTGACTTTTACGGAATGTTAATGCCGCCCGGCAATCACTCGAACCCACACACCCACACGGTCGTACCAAAAGACCAAGGGGAAGTATGATGTAGTACACGGACTGCGCAAGTGTAGATCGACTAAAAACCGTATCTTACCCTTTATTTGGGACTCCCACCTTAACGAAATAATGCGTAACTCGCAATGGGGGAAAAACGGTACTTGGACTCTGCAGGAGCATGGTGCGCGGAATGCATGGTGCTAGCCCTGAGCTCTATGACCCTATATACAGTACACAGCACACAACTCACACAACTCTATATTTGATAAAAGTGCATAGGGGTAGATATGGCAAGTCTATTATAGATTGTAGATATGTTATTTCGTAGATTAGATTAGAATAGACAAGCCAGTATCGCATTTTAGTGACATTAAACAAATATTTCCACACTAAGAAACCCCTAACACACTCTCTGTAAACCAGGGGTGTCCTGTAATTTACCTTTAAGTAGTTTAGTATACTTTATTATACATGTATATATGTTAACAAGAATGAGCTTCCGGTACAGAAAGGTCAAGGACATCAAACCCCCACCTCAGGTGAATCTTTTAGACAAAACACACATCTAAAACACTGAATTCATATACCTCCGGAAAACATGAAAATTTTATAACAAAAAACTTTAGAACTAGATAAGGGCTACCCAACACCCTAGCCATAACTATAAAGCACGATTTAGTAAAGATTTGAAATGAAAATAGAAAAGATTGAAAACATTAGACAATTTTATTACAGATAATTTATTCCGCGATTTTCCAAAATTTTGTAGCATAAAAGACAATTTATAAAGGAAACAAAACATTGACAGTTTATATTTCGACCAAATTATATTTAGAATAACAAGGACCAAAGATATAACACAAAAAACCGTAAGAAAAAAGCTTTATTTAAACAAAATCGGCAAAAAATCCTTTTTTCTCTATCTAAATATATAAAAAACACTTGTATAGAATAATTACACCTACCACGTGACAAACCCGGTATAATGCCGACATCTTGACATGTGACGGAAGCTCAGTAGATTAGATAGTTATTAGTCATTTTATAGAAATATGTGAAATTAACAAATTTTTACTTTTCAGCGGTTCTAGTGTCTGAGTAAGAAATTTGATACCTACATAGGAAAAAATAGTTTCTGTGGCGACATACCATTATAACCCACGCATATACAAACCCCTGGTGATTACAAAAACAAACATACAACTAATAAATGTCCAAAATAATCACCAGGACAATGACTGGAAAAACGTAGAAAATAGAAATAATCACAATTAATGACTGCTTAAACAAGAAAATGCATACTTAATGCCCATATAAAAAGTCATAACTAACCAAAAACAGTGATTGATCCTATAACTAGATACCCCAGACATTGCAGAAAATGCATAAAACACTACTTATTTCCTAAATGGAAGCAGTAATCTACTGTCAAAAAATAGCCGGATCCAAAAAAGCCAAACGCGCACCTGTTATAACTCCATCCGGTGCGTGCGCACTAAAAGTCGCAGTAGGTCACCCAAAACCAACAAGTAGGTCAGGTCAAGTAGTACGAACAGCAATGTTAATCTTAAAAAGCATATCTAACTTTCGCAATTATATTTTCGAACCAATAAAGATGTGTAATATAAGATCAAAACTACATTAAGAACAATCTTACTCAGGCACGAAAAACCCAATCACTCACAACAAAGAAGATGTGAAAAGTACTGGTTAGTCAACCAGGATCAGGAATAGTAGTTCACCAGCATCTGTCCGAGGACCGAATCGCCGATCATGCAAATCATGATCTACACTTACTTCTTTTATTATTTATAAGTAAAAAATAAAACAGATTAACAGATTAAAATTAAAATTTCCTTCTGAAACAATTAAAAAGAATTTCTCACCAAAATTCCACAAAATTTTAATAAAATTTCTATTTTACGAACTCATGATCTACAGCAACATTCATATATTTAAAGACAAATTTTGGCATTTTATCTAATTTATGATACAAATGATTCAAATAATTACATTAATGACTGTGCTTTTTCAACAGTAGTAGACCGAACTGGCGGCCATTAGCACCCTGCTGATCGGTTAATCATTTTTGTCTCTCCTGGCTCCATGGGTTAATTCGCTATCCGATTTTTGCTCCTAGCTCCGGTAGTAAACAACCAACTAGTACAAGTCTCTTTATAGTTTTCTATTGTACACCATTATAATTAAAGAAGTAAAGTTAACAAGTAGCCTGTGCGGTTGCTGGCTTATTTGGCTTTTAAGGGGTTTTTATATTTTCAAAATTTCAGAGTAGGAACATAAGTCAAACTTTCATGCATACTTTTTAACTTGCTCAAATAAGTAAAACCATCTTTTCGGACAACATTTTATTCTATCATTCAGGACAATTAAAATTTTTATCATCACGAAAAGCTAAGCAAAATAAAAATAGGACAACACTTTATTAAAGGGGATTTTTACTTTACAAAACAAACACATATAACATCTAGTATCAAAATTTTCTAAAAACTGTTAGGCTACCACGATCCAGACATACAAACTAGGTCAATCACACTTAGATCTCATTGGTCGCCGTGATTGGCCTACTATTTGGTAACCAATCAAATACAACCTTTGGCTATACTGGCTGGAAATTGCAGTCAGGTAAATTTCTCCTATTTCTGACTTCAAAATTTTATTTTTTAGGCATGACGGGAGACATGCCGGGGTCTCATCCAAATATTAAGCTAACATAAGTGCTCTTTTGGACGGACCTTGATAAAATTCTCATCAAATCAAATCAAATATAACCAGTCATAACATTTGTCAATACAGGTGACTAAAGCCGTAATCAGTTAAAATCGTTATTTTCAAACGTTTAGGGAAGCAAGAAGACATACAAATAAAAATAAAAACATCTATAGTAAGTAAATATACAACTTTCTAGTTTACTTCAATAACTTAATAAATATTGTCAGTTAAGTATAAATATGTAAATATCTCAAATGAAAACCTCATGTAAAGCTAAAAGAAACGCACTTTTCTATTGAAGTCAATGCGATTTGCTGCAAAAATAGTTACTTTTTTAAAATCAATAGGGAAGCAAGAAGACATTAATTTATTTTAATAAAAAATATATTGAAATAAAGTGGAAATAATGCAGATTACTTCAATAACTTAATAAATATTGTCAGATTATGATTTTATTACTTTTTGATGAGTTAAAGATTTTACTCCTCTATATTTCAATGTGTATAAATTGACCGATAACGCTTAATCGATAAACCCGATAAGCTGCTTTCAAGGGAGACAATTTCGCCGATAAATCTGAAGATATTTCTGGGGATGATTGCGATTATCATGCCATCAATTTTACACGAAGCCGCCTCTGATGACTCACCGGCTGCTTCGCTGCACATAGACCAGCTTATGTCACACCAAAGTTATCATTTGCTTTTTTGATGCACTTGAATGAGTAAAAAACCCTTTTTGGCTCGCTCGCTAGGATCATACATTTAGCACTAGATGACATGTTTTTCGCTCACTTAATAAATGACATTTTTCACTCTCTTTAAGAAATTATTTTGGTTAATTAAGCAATAATTATTAAACTATTTATTCAACGAATATCAGAATACCGTAAATCAATTATGAAAATTAATTTAAAAAGTAGTCATTAGTCGTAAATTATGTTTTGTGGCGTACTTGGTTGTTTCGTTTTTGGGTGGCTTTGGTGCTGCATGGTTTGCACCGGCGGAGTATTTTGTCGCGTTCAGCAAGTTATAAACGATTGCTAGGTCAACTGACCGCCTGTTAAAATGACCAATAAACGGTTGGAACTCTAGTGAAACTCATCTTTTTATAAAAGCTGAATAAATACGCTTGATTATTATGAAATATAACATACATGTATGTTTATGCTGTCGTATTCTCATTAAACACACGGAGCAATAGTATCTTTTTAGCATGATGGACTGTTGCAAGTTCGTAGTATCCGTTTTAACAAGCGATTTCTGGTAAAATGGTTGTCCCCGCATAGATCTGGCACGTGATTTCTGTTCGTGCTTAAATGAACATACACAATAAATGGACAGTCATATGCCGTATAGGCATTTGTAGTATCTTTTCTTACTCAGTTGTATATGATATTAAAGTTTGAAATGCATTTGGCAGAAATGAGGTAGCGAGTTTTCATAGTACATGTATATAAAATCGGCCGATGTTGAAGGACTTCTCGGAACTTAATGGCAAAAGAACTGATACAGATTTTCAAACTTTAAGGAATTTGGTTGATGGTTTCACTAATTTTCTACGTAATACCTATCTGTTTTTTTCTGTATCCGAAAGGAAAACGTTAGAGTAACTGTTACAGCGTTACACACCGTCATACGTGATTCTTACCCCCGCACAAACAGGTTGATAATCGCTTAAAAACTTCCTCCATGGTCGCTGACTTGAAATCACTGTAACCTCTCATTGTTTAGGCGTCATAGGTTTGAGCCCAGCTACCGACCATATGTCGTTATGTGAGACAATTGGCAGTTTCTTACAGAGGATAGGTATCTAGTACTGGTTCTTCCACGGAACGATGGTTAGGTAAAATGCTCGCCTATAAATATAAGACCAAAAATACAGGGGCGTGAAATTCTACAACAACAATCACTTGAAAGGAGTACATGCACACTTTATAAAATAACTATCGCTAAATGCAATTGTTGTTTTTAAAATTCACTACAATTGTTTAAAGTACTGAAATGATCTTTCAAAGTTAGTTTGCAGTTTGCTGTGAACATAATTATTAAGTCAGAGTTGTCAAGCTCACAGACTGCATATTTTTTACACATTTCTCATTAAACGAAATTGTGGGAAACAGAAATGTTTATGTCATATTCCATAACTGCAGGCTGGTTTACTTCAGTGAAAGTTACAATAATTTAAGACATCCTCGGAAACAACGAAAACAAAACAATTAAGTTGCAGCTGTGAGAGTGATTAAAAGTCAAATACCGGTACATGTATACCTTTTTATGCCCCCGAAGAGTAGCATATTAAAATCGCACCGTCCGTCTGTCCATCTGTGCGTTTGACCTTACATTGTTTCGTGTCTTGATAGCAAAACAGTTTTCGATATACAATGTATTATATTATGTTCTTTTTAAAGAAAAATATAATTAGAAAATAAAATAAAAATATTTCGAGGGCTCAAAGCGACATAATATGTATAGCTTTGTAGGAGCACATTTGTCTCGGAGCACATTTGTCTCACGAGGTGTGACCGATGTGCTCGTAAACATTCATATTTGCGACAAATTGGAAATGAGACAAATGTGTTCGACACACAATAGAAAGGACACTCGAAGCACATTTGTCTCACATTCTTCCATAAAATTCTACTTAAAAGGAAAACTGTTTCTGCTTAGTACATTGTAATTGTCCGAAAAGGCGGATATAAAAATTAGCTGTCTGTCTGTCCACATTTACAACCTGAAAATGTTATGCGATAACAGACCTACTTAGAGATGTTTTATAAAAAACTTAATCCAATAGAGTCTTCACTTGAAGTCTACACGATTAAGAAACCGCTGTCAGTCGCTACCTCTCCTTCATATTCGGTTTATTATCATGCTAGTTTTATAGAATAATTCATTTTTCTTACCAATTCTTCATTTATTTATTCTTTTATTTTAGTAATCAATTTGTAAAAAGTACGTCGCCGACATATGCAGCGAGTCCATTCTTATCGTTATTAATTGCCGATGCTTAAAGTTTTATAAATGATTTAAGAAATATTCTAAGCAACAACAAGGTAGTATCTACGGTGGCATAAAGGGGACATAGGATTTTCTTATTTATTACGTGCGCACGCGATAGCTATTACGTGGCCACGCGATACTATTTACGTGCGCACGCGATAGCTATTACGTTCTAAAGGGATAGTTATTGCGTGCGCACGCGATAACTATTACGTGCGCACGCAGATAGGTATTCCGCATTTGGACCCCGGACGGGCTTCCTCGCATGAATAGTTCGACGCCCCGAGTGAGTGTCGAACCTACAGCGGTTAGGGGCAAGTGGTTTTTTGAAATCACTAGGCCACGGAGGCCCCTAAATGATCTAAGGAAGAAAATGAGAAGACCATCCCACACGTATTTTGTTTTCATCAGAAATATATAAAAAAAAAATATCGCCATTTTCCGAGAATTGCTGCTTTCAGATCCGCCATTGAAAAAGCACTTACAACGTGCATGAGTTCCTAAAAGAATCCGGGTAATGCCATAATTATGGAATATCGGGCCTCGCAGAATCGGGCGAGACGCGACATTCCGACGAGACACGAAGCGAGGCACGATATTGTAACACGAGATCTCGCAATGTCGAAGTATCCCGTACCACGAGATTTCACGGTAGAATATCGTGCCTCGCTTCATGTTTTGCCGGAATTTCGCTTTTCGTGTCTCTCGGTAAAATATCGCGCATCGCTTCGTGTCTGTGCTTCTCAAATGCCTGACTATGGTAAAGGAACCAGCGCGGGAGCCATCTGGCCTTGTCGCGTAATGGCGGACAGGTTATTGGACACTATTTTTTCACTCTGCATGGCCATAGACGTCTAAATTTAAGCTGTTTTCTGTTTAAATTTCATCATGGATATGTTTTTGACATTTTGGTAGAAAAATGCGAGCAAAGGTTGTATTTGATAAAGTGAATTTCAATTTTAGTATTGGTGGTTCTTCCACGTCACAGCAGTGTGATTTTTTAAGTGATTTTACAGTAGCAAATGTGACGCTAGAAATTTTTCTTAGAAGATACATGACCCCTATTTTTCTCATCATTTTATATCAGTTTTATCATAACTCTTTAAAATGAGATAAGGATTTGTTCTCTAAAATGGGTCTAGCTATGTTCTGTAGCTCTTTGAAAAATGTCAGTTTTATATAGAATATAAAGGGAATACTATTTAGCGGTATATGGCCTCAAAGGATTTTCTTGTCTCGCGTCGACGTACGAGATGCGAAGCGAGACGCGAGATTCCGGCGAGATGCGAAACGAGTCACGATATTGTATCGTTCAAATATCGCCCGATTACGGTGTTCCGTTTGGACATAAGTAACATTTTTTGTCTCCCTGAACTGCGATGCACGATGGTACAATGGTGAAAGCGCGATGGTACGATGGTACGATGATGAAAACACGATGGCACGATGATGAAACAACGATGGCACGATGGTGAAATCACGATGATGCGATGACACGATGGTGAAAATAATATCGCGTTTTCATCATCATGCCATCGCAGTTTCATCATCGTACCATCGTATTTTCACCATCGTAACATCGTGTTTTCACCATCGTACCATCACGTTTTCATCATCGTGCCTTCGTTGTTTCACCATCGTACCATCGTTGTTTCACCATCGTACAATCGTTGTTTCACGTTCGTACCATCGTGTTTTCACCATCGTACCATCGCGTTTTCATCATCGTACCATCGCGCTTTCACCATTGTACCATCGTGAACGGGATTCCGTATGTTTCAGTGTACGCCTTCAGGTTCAGCCAATCAAATTTCTTGAATTAGAGATATTAGAATTAATAGTTCCACTGTAGTTTTTAGGTTTAAGATTTCATAAAAAAGCATTAGCAAACCTATTGATGATTACACTTGACATGAGGTAAAACGGCGAACCTCGATTCTAAAAAAAAATTCTGCCGTGGGAAAATATGTGACAAATAATTCATAAAAAATGACATGAGACAAATGTGCTTTCTTATCCCTTAAAAAACATGAGACAAATGTGCTTTCTTGTCCCTTAAAAAACTTGATCGGAGCACATTTGTCACACAAATGTGTTTTTTTGGGTAGACATTTGAGGTCCCATTTGTCTCATGTGGGACAAATGCGACCGCATCGGTCTTACGTAAGACAAATGTGCTCCGAGACAAATGTGCTCCTACATAGCTTAGTCTCCAGATCCGGGGCATTGGATGCAGACGAGAACCCGATCTACTGGTCAACGTCGCGTTTTAATTTTCAAATTTTTTAGCAAAAAATCCACCGTGAACACGTCTTCTTTTTATTTGATCATTTTAAAGAGTAAAACCTCATGGACATAGTATCAAAAAATAGAAATCTTTGACCGCGTGGATAACGCGGTTTAAGGCAAAATCCGTAAATTTTGACGTAAAAAATCACTACGTTTGTGATTTCGGACTATTTAGTTTTGCAGAAGTAATGGTTCTGTAATCAATCAAACATCAAAAAACGGGTGTCGCCAGGTGGCGCTTTTTAAATAAGCTTAATTTGAAAAAAAAAAATACTTTTCGTAAAATATAGACTTGGATCTATACCTGGACCAATATCCATACTTCACCCACAGGTGAGTGTAGCGTACCAGGGACCCATACAGTGATGTTTAGTTCAAAATAGCCATCTAACATTCACTGTTTGGGACCCTGGTACGCTACACTCACCTGTGACTTCACCGTCTACTTTTTCAATTCTGGTCCCAAGATCCGCAGCTACCTTAATTGATTAATATGTTGCACACTGTAACAAATTCAGAATAACTTGTCGTCAGCGGTGTTAAGACTAGGTTACAATTTTTGTTATGTTCTCAGCTGGTTGCATGCACTTGTGGGGACCGAACCGGGGACCCTCTGATCCTGAGGCAAACGCGCTACCATTGCGCCGCTGCGGAATAGATAGAAGAAAGATCAGGAGCCTGAAATTGTATCTATATGTAACCGAAACGTTATAGTCTGGTCCTTGTTCTCGGCTGGTTGCAAGCACTAGCAGGGATCGAACCCGGGACCTTCCGATCATAAGGCGAACGCACTCACATTCGGCAACTGCGGAATAAATAAGATGGGAAAAGATCAGGATCCTGAAATTGTATCTACATGTGTACACTATAGTCTGGTCTTTGGATTTCCAATTTTACTTTCTCCTATGGGAAAACAGAAATTTCCATCGGTAAGGTACAGTTCTCAGGTCATATCCACAACAAAGAGTAAAACCATCGTATGCAACTATGTAGTGACTGTAGTAATAAATGCTTGTGCCTGTTTTTCGAGATTTTGTTGTATATTTAGTGTACTTTGTTGTATATATAGGACAAAGCCACTAAAAGTGAGAGAACAACTTTGAAGTCACCACTCGTCCTTGTCAAGAATGCGTTCGAATCTTTGTTGTGAGTATAGAATTGTTCGTTAATTGACTGTACCTTTGAACTATGTAATGCCAAACTGTAGTAGCTCTGTAAATATACATATATCTCTTGTTGAAAGATAATTATGATTTTTTTAGTTTGTCCCTCGTAACATGTTGGCGAACATTTGCTTCTTCAGTAGCAATAAGTGTTATCTGTACAATAAACTCTGCTTATAACGAACTCCTTGGGCCGATTTAAATGTGTCCCTTATATCCAGAGTTCGCTATATCCATAAACCATTATCATAAAGAATAAAGAAAGAAAAAAAATATGTTCCTTATATCCGGATTTTCGTTATATACGGAGTTTACTGTATTTGTTTCAACGCTTTTAAGCTTATCATAATCCACCTTGTCTCCTACAAAACCATGCGTATGTTTAAAACCCGAGCCATATCCATGGGAAAGCGCGAAGACCTTGCTAAGGGCAACTACTCGTACACTAATTGTGAATTTTATCGCAGTTTGTGGAAGCAGCATTGCTGAAAGTATGATTATGTCAAACCTGTTGTCATATTCCAGAAATTTATTGCCAAATATTTCATCTTTTAAAGTTTGCACAGTGTCAGTGTTTGTTTAAAAGGGTGCTGCCTGACAACTTACTGAACGAATAACAAAACGTGCAGACCATGATCAGACTGCATGGTTTTATATTTAACTACAGTAAACTCCGCTTATAACGAACTCCTTGGGCCGATTTAAATGTGTCCCTTATACCCGGCGGTTCGTGATATCTTTATAACATTTTCCTAAAGAATAAAAAAAATTGGGAAGAGAAAATATGTTCGTTATATCCGGATGTTCGTTATATCCGGAGTCGTTATATACGGAGTTTACTGTACACTCCCGAAAGGCATAATTCCTTGTCACCAGCTGTATAAAAGCTCAACGAACACTTCTGTTATATTTTAGCTGACTGCACATGTGACTGTATGATGCATGCGATAAAAAGGATGCGATGAAATTGCAACCTTCCGGACTGTTCATTGTCTGCATTGGTTTTGAGGACAGACACAATTTCCGCCGGTGAGTTAGTTTAAACTTAGTTATTGCATATTGCTTGTACATGATGATACATTTGTTGTAACCCACACTGACGATTCGTTTCGTTTGTTTCGTTTAGAGAATTTTATCAAGGTCCGTCCCAAAGAGCATTTATGTAAGCTTGAGATCGGGATGAGACCCCGGCATGTCTCCCGTCATGCCTAAAAAATAGAATTTTGAGCCAAAAATAGGAGAAATTTACCTGACTGCAATTTCCAGTCAGTATCAGCTAGTTTTCCTGGTGAGATATCCGAGAACAGTCGACAGCAAGCACTCTGGTGGTAGTGATTAACTCAGGCCTCGGCCACGGCCGCATCACATACAAGGCCTACTGGTATCTCTCTGCTTAACCGTATGAACGCCCCACTACGGGTGCTTAAGGCACCGGGTGCCATTTCGTACGTTTCAGCACAGTGCCGAAATCGGGTCGGTGAACCCTCATCCGGCACTGCTGAGAGACAGTCAGTACTCAGTCTGAACCAGTGGTCACAGCCAAAACTAGTCGTCTGTGTCCATCAGCCCAGCGCTGAAGCTCATCCTCAAGAGGCCCCATCCTACAGCAGGTTCTCTGGTAGTCTTCTCACGACAGAAGTTCGCTGTCTAACAGTGACCATAACGAGTATCTCAAGAGACGAAGCATGCATGTCTCCCACATGCTGAGAACCCGTTACGATCACTGCCGAGAGACTGGGGTGAGTTCCGGTCAAGGTTCACCCAGGCGGCCAAGACACACAACTAGGCGTGTCTTAGCTCCACCAGTGTGAGTGGGCCTACCATCAAAAATAGGTCAGTAGGTCACCACTCACTCCAGAGTTCCCTTTCCTGAGCGGGCCTACCAACAAGCTTCAAGCTCAATCTTGTCAGTAAGCACACCACCCATTCCAGGTTTCCTGCTGCATGATGCGAACTCAAGTATCCAAGCTGCCCCACACATGATGCGACTCTGTAGCCTAATCATTGAGAATAGGGGTACCAGCCCCTGCCATCAGGCTTCCCAGAGCACATGCTGTCAGTCGCTCAATCGTCCTTCTCCCCAGTTTCACTGGCTAAAGAGAAATTTAGAGTCCCAAAAGTAGGTCACTCACGCGGCCAATTCCGACCTAGATGTGAGTGACCCTGTCCGAACGTGGCAAGAAAGGTTGCCTCCCCCAGCACAAACACTGTAAGGAGGTCTTCTGGTGTCGTGGTAGAACCGCCCGTCATCATCCCGCTGTTGGAGTGGTGGTCCCCTGTCACCCGGCAGACGTCACCGGCACACAGGGTTCTTGAAGTGCAGAGGTGGACATCTCATCTCGGAGGTCTTCTTCTGTGGTGTGCGTTTAAACAACAAACGGCTCTTGTTAGAGTCACCCCCTCGTCGTTAGCTGAGGCCCCGACAGTTACTAGGTCGCTGTACCGAAGTACAAATGGACAAAGTCCTGTTATTGTGTTTGACCCAGTTTCCGTCGAGACCCCACGCCTGCTCCGCGACGTGCACGCCACGAGGGGCAGAGAGCAGCCCACACTGACGACAGGTTTGTTAAACCATTTATATTAAACATCGATTGTATGGACTGATTAGGTTGCACACTGGTCCCAAATAAAGAATAACTTAGCGCCAGAAGGGTAAACACTAGATGACAATTTTTTCATGTTCTGGGCTGGTTGCATACACTGGCAGGGATCGAACCCGGGACCTTCTAATCCTCACGCGTACGCTACCATTATAATAATAATAATAATAATAATAATCTCTTTATTTTCAGAAGGTAACTCATTAAGACATAACAAATATTAAGTGCAGTACATTAATAGGTGATAAATCTTATATACAATGAGGCCTTCTTAAACAATTTTAAAACAAATTCAAACAAGTATAAACAACACAATATGAATAAGACTATCGTAATAAGCATACATATTACATTACACTGCGGAATAAAAAGCAGGAGAAAGATCAGGAACCTGAAATCGAATCTATATGTATCCAGAGATCTATTTTCGAAAAAAAGTTTTTTACGGAAAACAAAATTTTCCATTGGTAGTTACAGCTCTAAAGTTATATCCACACAGGGACACAGCAAATGGAAAGTATGTAAAGCTGTGCGCTTTTTACCCCTTAAATTTATTTTTTGCGTCGTATAAAGGTTCAACGAACATTTTAGTTATATTTTGGCTGGTTAATAATGAATTACAGGTATGTGTACAGGACAGAATTTCGTTTGTACAAACGAGTGATGGCGATGCTCAGTACAACATAACGGTGATGCTGGTTCACTCAGATGTTCCCTGATGATACAATTGGCAGACACACTTGTTGCAAGCAGAGTAAATGTTAAATGACCAATGTTGGTATATTCTTGGCTGGCGACAAGTTTGCCAGTAAAGACATGTCTATTCAGATTTGGTATAAAATAGTGTTCAGTTCTAATTGTATATGATATTAAGGACAAGAAAAATCAATTTAACCATTTTTAAAATGAAAAGGACATTCTGTTTTAATAATAATGCAAGTGTACTGGTACATACTGTTCGTTTAATCAGCAGATTTCCCCTGACGACACAGATGTGGAAGATGGTCATGATCTACGATTGTCGAGAAGGAAAACGGATTAATTTTGCATCGAATCTAACAGACGTAATACAGGTATGAAGTATTCATTTGCGTAACTAACAACAGTATGATGTTGCTATTTGAGACGATTGTCAACTGACGACTCTGATGTGCAAGTTGTTCATGATACTGGTCACTTGCTGCCATATACTGGTCACTTGCTGTCATATACTGGTCACTTGCTGCCAGGAGGTTAGTTTTATCCTGTTTGTAATTTGTTTATAATTATGATGACGCAAAATTAAATATCTGCCTATGAATACTGAAGATAGATCAACAATTTAAATAATATGCATACATTAATAGGTATTATAACACCTAGAGATAGTTATCATTAAAATCCCTTGATCACTTTGGATATTAAAATTACTTCTAACACCTGCATTTCAAAGAAATATGATCTATCGGCGAACTTGGTCGCTATTTGTACAAGAACCATTCTCAACTTTACTTTTTAAATCGAAAGCCGATGGCAAAGCCTTTTAACACTGTTCAGATCCTCCAGGTGGCCACCGGCCAGTTCTCGCGCGGATCTTTCCCTGGAATCAAGGTTACACGCTTAGTGTGGATGCTGCTGTCTGCAACTGCGAGGCACACGGGTGAAAAGGCGAAAGCGTTGGGTTCCTCTTGTCGTCCGTGCAATGTGCGGGTCGGGGAGGACCTAGGCAGCTCCGCTACTAGCTCGTGTTGTCGGACTAACGTAGATATGTCAGTCTGAGCACGCCGTGAACCCTTTGTCTGACGGGGGAGACGAGGCGAGCATATGAGCCGGCGATAAGCCGTCTGGCGGGAGGGCGTCCCCAGCTCCCAATGGTAACATTACGAAATAAAAGAAATCCTTTCCAACAATACCTTATCGGCAAAGTGAACGGGGCAATATGAAAGTATATAATAAATAACAGATACAGATACAGCAACATCGATTTTAGTGCAAATTGAACAGATCAAAACATTGTTCTATCATTATTCTATCAGTAAGTTTCCTATCTTATATGAGTAAATCTAACGTGATCATGGGACTTTAAAAATATTGAGTTTTCTTTTAAAATGTACTCAAGAACAGATATACTCTTTAGTACCGTTATGAGTAGTTTGTGTCATATATACATTATGATTTGTAGTTTGTTTATTAAAGCTGCTCGCTCTCAGTTACCGTTGAAAAAATAAATAAAAAATGACAGTCTTATTCATAAATATAAAACTAAAGGCTAGAATGAAAAAATGGCAAAAATCTAGGTAGCAATTTGCAGAAATCGATTGAAAATGTCGGTTTCACGGCACCGCTACACTTTGTTCATATTGAAATTTCAAAAGCATTTGCAACGCTTTTGAATTTGGTAGCGTATTTTATTTAATTTAGAGATATACGTGACATGAATTTATACTGGAGCCTTTTTATATGATCATATATTCTAAAATACGTTATTTACATATACAGTTTGAAGAACTTTATTTTTTTAACCAAAATCTGAGAGCGAGCAGCTTTAAGCAGACAGAAGGCCAAATAAGCAAAGGATATAATGTACTTTTAAAGTAAGGTAAAATGACTACTTTTATCAATTATGTGCGGTCTGCAGGTTCGACTTTTTAAACATTTTCATCTGATTCTCTGTAAAAATTTGTCTTTCAAGTCATTTTTATACACGGCTTATGAAATAAACAACTGCCCAGAATGATAGGATCGCACTGTAATTAAAATTAAAATAGTATTCGCTTGAAAATCTTACAACAGGACCATGGTACTGATTCTGAATCAACTGACTACTCCCAACAACACGGGTGTTCAT
The DNA here is from genome assembly GCA_022818135.1 of Saxidomus purpurata. Taxonomy (NCBI): domain Eukaryota; kingdom Metazoa; phylum Mollusca; class Bivalvia; order Venerida; family Veneridae; genus Saxidomus; species Saxidomus purpurata. The sequence continues at coordinate 14,108,308 of JAFMSR010000013.1, read as the reverse complement.
ATTGATTATGGTCTATACTGGTATTGACCGACGATGAATGACAACTACGTTAGTAAGTTTAGGTAAAGTTAATTCAATTATAACTTTTTCTGTGCCTGGATACAAATTGTATTTGGACTTTCATGAATTTCGAAGCAGTAATTTACAAGGATAATGAAATTAATAGTTCTGGAGAGTGAAAAGAACGTACTTTAATATGTGTGCTTACAGATAAAAATATATTGTATATGTATGTACATGTATATAATAAAACACCAGCTTAAATACATGTAGTAGTATTTTGAGTACCTGTCATCATCCACCGAGCATTTTTGACCTCATCATTTATTTTTAAATGAGGTGTCAATGGTAAAACGTAAATGTCATGGTGGATTCGATGTTTATATATTGGGGAGATGATTTAGAGGTCAAGGTGTCGGTCAGTCATTCCATATGCTGTGGGTTCAAACCAGTCCTTGTGTTCCGGCCACGTCGTCTTGTTACAAGACTGGCTTGACACGATAATGAGTAGTTACATATTAAGCATTGAGTTAGCATAAAATAATAAAACATTTCGTACTGGTTTTCAATAATTTCCAGAAGCAAATGGACGTTATAAATTATCTTTTTTTTCACACACCTTTTTTCCACAACTTTATTAGCACTCTATCCTTCATGTCATATTGTAGCTGACTCGCCATGGTAGCCATGCGCGGATAATTCGCGTAGCATTACCTGCAAGACTTGTACTCTACTTCGTGGGACATGTGAGAGACAAGAAGAATACCTGACGAAACTAAGCATTCTGACTTTGCAAGCAGCAATCATCCTTATAATATAAAGTAAGTAAAGTTTAAGTTTACAGTAAACTCCGTTTATAACGAACTCCTCGGGAATATTTAAATATGTTCCTTATATCCAGAGTTTGTGATATCCATATATTAACTCTTTCATATAAAATAAAGAAAAAAAACTAGGGCAGAGAAAATGTGTTCCTTCTATCAGGATTTTCGCTATATCTGGAGTCGTTATATACGGAGTTTACTATATACGGAGTTTATTTTATACGGAGTTTACTGTATACGGAGTTTACTATATACGGAGTTTACTGTATACGGAGTTTACTGTATACGGAGTTTACTATATACGGAGTTTACTATATACGAATCTATTCTTCAAAATTTAGCCTATGGCAGAATTAGAACCATCGCCACAGCGCACTCACGGCTAAAACATCGTATAGAACATAGATTTCACCTTCGGTAAAACTGTGAAAACACTATAAAAGATAAATTCGCTGTGCAAACGGTTTTGGAAAGTTAAATATCTTGACTTTACAAATATATTAATGACTTTAAAATGTTTTGAAAATGAGTTAGTCTGTTTTTGTGTTTTTGCAAGTAACTTGTAATTTATATGAAATAAAGAACAAACGCGCGAAGATGATCATTTTCTAAGTCAAATATCCAGTCACAGAAATAAGTTTTTATACCTGTGCAAACGGATTCATATAGCGCAATGATTAAGCTTTTGAAATATACAATTATATATTATACATTTCCTAAAATAATTAGATTATCTGTTTTCGAATTGAATTCATTTAATACACATTTTTTCATATCGCTTGGAAACTGCCGAGCAGTTCCGATCATTTCCGTAACGGAAAAATCTTACGAATGAATGCACATAGCAGACGACTTTATGCGTGTATATTTTGGTATGCTAACGTATTTCGGAAAGATAATATGTTATGTAAAATACAAAATATAAGATTAAATGCACATTGACTATTTAAGCAGAAAAGCGAAGAGCACATTATGATAATGAAATAAAACATAGAAATACTAAAAAGGCGGCGTGCAATGATCAATCTCAAATATGTTAAGAAATTATGTTTTCACGGTTTATAAAGCATTATTACTGTAACGATCGGTGAACGTAGTGAAAACGTTCGGTCGCATATGATGATAATATGCAAATTTAAAACCCATGTACATGTGATGGGGATTAGGGTAGTATATATAAGGCACAGAGACCCATTCAGGGTTGAGTATACTTTTCACTGAATGGATCTGCTGCGTCTTAGGCTCTCGGCACGTTACAAATGGTGACAGCGGTGGGATGAAGACAACTGCCAGACAGGAGTTGCCTTACCCACGAAGTTCCCACGCCAAGACTCGGGACGAGTCTTCTCGGAGGTGGAAGTAGTGTAACGATCGGTGAACGTAGTGAAAACGTTTGGTCGCATATGATGATAATATGCAAATTTAAAACCCATGTACATGTGATGGGGATTAGGGTAGTATATATAAGGCACAGAGACCCATTCAGGGTTGAGTATACTTTTCACTGAATGGATCTGCTGCGTCTTAGGCACTCGGCACGTTACATAACTTTGCATGCATTATCGTGATCTTGATAATTGGTAATTGGCATACATGAACATTTAAGCAACTTGAACTCGGTGTGTCAGAAAATTAATTTACATCACTGTTTTCATACTAAGCATTTAGCTTTACCGGTCATTGTCATTGTAAACTTTTTTGTTGTAATAGCTTTTAAAATAATACTGATAAACTGACAGGTGTTAATAAAATTTCTCAGGTGTCAGTTTATACAATGCATATGAGAAAGACTTAAATATACATGTTATCACAATTTTAATATTCCGATACAGCAAAATACAAACCGAATTAAATTTCATGATTTTGTTTAAAACAGATCTTCAAACTTAATGCATTTATAGATATGTTGCGGTCACTTTCTAAATTACAAAGAATTAACAAGTGCATTGACACTTTTACGAGGTGCGGCACATTGTTTGTTATTGTGCTTATTAGGTCCAACACCCTCTTTCGAGGTATAGACGGTACGACCCGAATTTGAGCTGCACATTGCCCCAGGCCCCGCTTCGATAATATATATTGACCGAGATTTCACTGCAAAACAATCCTAAAGCGTGCTAACTTAGTATGATTTAGACCTGTATTGCACTTCACCCTCGGGGTGTCAATGTAATCCGTGTTAATTGCATTGTATTGATATGATGTACTCCAAATTAAAATTTGAAAAGCCGGAATGTCAAACAGGCTGAAGTTTTGCTCTTTTTTAACACTAAAAATCTAATATATTTAGTTCTGATATTTTCGACTTGAAGCAATGGTCATATACTTATTAACAAATCACTCAAATTATACATTAAACTACACATTATATAAATCGATGATTAAGAACTTTTACTTAAACGGTTATGGATTTCATGGCAAATAACTTTTTTATCTTTATCTTAAATAACCAGTACATTTTAACAAAAAATGAAACATGTAGTTTTACAATGTGGTTCATCACTATGGGAGAAAATGAACTTTCTTTCAAAAAATATTTTGTTGCTTCCTTTTATGGATGCAAAAGTAAGATATTTTTGCGCTAGCTTTAGCAATTCTGCAACAAATTAACCAAATAGCCCCAGGCTGAAATAATGTGCACTTGCGGAAAAGTCCGAGGATTTCCGTTAATTTCCGGATGCATACGAATTCAGTGTCAGCTTCGGTGAACGATAGTAAAATCCGATATCGATTTTTCAAATGAAATCTCTGATGGGTCTAATTCTGCCATATGTTTGATTACGAAGAAAACTTCGTAGCTTTCTGAACGCTCCAGAACACTCAATCCAGATTTAGGTAAAAAGCGAGGTTTTCATCAATATCATCCATTTACAACTGGATGGACTGATGCACAAATGAATGGCATCATTCCGCTGAGCTAGCGAAGCCCACAAGAGGGAGGCGTCGTGGTTTAAGGGTAGAGCGTTGTAGTCGCGGCTCCACAACAGGTATCAGCATTTGACCACGACCCCCCACCCCGGGTATTCGACTACTTCGAACGCAGATGGGTACTACTGACGACAGATGTATATACATGAACGTCATGACAGGCACGCTGGAATAACCCCGATATTTTTATTATGTCTCTATTGCTCCGACCTTCTTCTTGATATAGGTAGTAATATGTTTAAACTAAGCGTGTGTGCAGTTTCATGATAAACTGGCGCCTTTTAATTAAAGAATTTCCCTAAAATGTTGAAAATACTACAGTAATGTTGCCAAATATGACATTTATTTGCTTATAATAACAATATATATCAATGACCTTAGACACGTATACAGACAAATGTATAAGGTATCAATACAAACAGCCCTAGACTTTGGAATTAGTGGTATCGTTTTGATATAAGCAAATTTATAGAGGTGGGTGAAGTTAAACGGATACGTCTGACGACCGAAGGAGATACGTACGAACGCAGATTATTATGAAATGAGGATACGTATAACGGCAGATGTGTAACAAGTAGTAAGCGTAAATAGGTGTTTTCCAATCAGAATAAATATTGGTTTTTAAACTAATTACATTCAGTATGGCAGATATTTAGGCTGTGCAGAAGGGTGTAGCATGTATATACTGATAATAATTATGTATCCCACCTCCGTGAGAGACATATTTATTAGTGATACATGTCTGTCACTGTTTTTGTCATTAAGAATGTCCACGCAGCTCCTCTGATACCACGTGGCGGGTTTACACCAAACTTCACATAAGCGTAGTTGTGCATATTATCGGCATGTTCCGGTTCAATGATTTTCAGTAGAATAACCGCCCTTGATACATATAATTTTATGATGTTATGGCTAATTCTCCTATAAAATCCGGCAGAATTCCACTCAACCTAAGATAATTGAGCAGTGCTAAGCTTAGTTATGCATATCGACGTCACATCCATCCTCATGCATCAGTGGTTTGCCAACCTTTCAGACAAATGAAATTATGTAACGAATGCTCTGGACGTACGAGAATGCGTCACATCCGGCTCAGTGATTTTCAGGGGAGTTACATTGTATGGCCATTGATTCTTCAAATTTAATGATGTTTTTGCTACTTCTCCTGTACCATCGGCCAGATTTCCAATAAACCTAATAGAACACAAGTTGTCGTCGGCATGTACCGATTCATTGATGTCAAGGGAAGTTGCAACTCTGATGTGTCATATTTCATAATGTCTTTACTAATTCTCCTAAACGCTGGAGTTGAATTTTACTAAAAGTCACATGAGTGATCATTGTCAAGCGTAGTTTTACATTTTGTCAGCATGTAACGGTTCAATAAATTTTGCGGAACTATGTTTTTTGATGTCTCATATTCTAATATGCTTGCTACTAATCCTATATCACTGGTCAGAAAACTACAAAACTACACAGAAATGATTGGTGCGAAGCCTGAACTTGTGTATATCATCGGATTGTTACAGTTTAGTGGTATGCATTTTCAATTCTACTGAATAATGCTGAATAATAAGAGACTTGTTTTTTTTTTTCGTGAAAGAATTGATAATGGGGTTTCTAAGTCTCCTGCAACGAAGTCTTTAAAATATCGATGTCAAGTTTCCCATACACTAGTAACTACATTGTAGTCATTGACCAATTTCATTACCTATCGTATACGTATTCGAGTATTGATAACTCATATGAAAGTTGTAGAAACATGTAAGAGACAATGTTACCATAAATAATCCACGGGCACAAACATGTTCATTTAACGCTCATGTATAATAGTATATACATTTGTAATTACATTTAGCCCAACTGTTCGAACAGCTTTTGCGTTGATCAAAGACGTGTTATCAATATTAACAACTCCAAAACCGACAAACGTATCGACTTTTAAAACTCTTGCCATATTTGTTGCTCATGATAATACATACAAATGCAGCAAGTCACATACATTTTTGCGGAGTAATGCCTCTATTTGTAAAAAGTTAAAAGCCTGGTACCTCATTAATAAAAGATAATTTTACAAAAATCATAATGATACTGAAGTTTTCTATTTAGCCTTGACTTATAATTAACTTTTATTACAAAGTTTTTCAGTTTAAGACAAAAACTAAAGTTATCAACAGTATTCCTATCATAAGACTTATGTTTCATCTTTCACGTATCTGCAGTTTGTGGTCAGATGATCCTATTGCAGTCCGGCTCAGGGATTGGCTGAAAAAAGTACAGGGAAAACCGTAAGATTAAATGAGACATTACCTGATTGGTAGAAAAGGTTGTGTTTACAAATGCAAAAAACTCATTTGAAAAATAAAATGCAATGTCTTCTGCACGCGAATGAATATTTTAGGACTGGTTATCATAATAAATAACACTGAAATCGCCATATGAATAGAAGGTGTACACATGCGGTTTAGACCCCTAAATCTCACCTGACTGAGTGGGGTGGTTGTCTCCCTTGCCAAATTGTAAAAAACTGGGTTGGTCAACCCCATATAGAAACAGCATTTTCTGGTGCCTGAGAGACTAATCTGTTCGAAAAATGTAATTTCATTGGTCAACACCCTATAGGTGGGTATGATACAGGGTCCCCTTTTGACTAGAGTTATAATGTAAGTCAATGGGGAAAACAATAGGAGTATCTGACCTAAACATAGATTCAGAGCAAATTACATCTTATCTGTTTTTCTAAGTTTTACATGCGAAATATCTCATGAAACTTGTTTATTTGCATAACTCTATATTTTAGCAAGGACTCCTATGCCGAAAATCGGGTGTACATATTTTTTTCACGAAATTGTGGCTAAATTAGAGGTGCCGGTGTGGTAAAATGGGGTTATTTCATAACATTTACGTTTAAATGAGTAGCAACCGATTGAACATGCATGAGCGTAATGTTTTATAAAATTTACAATGAAAAACCATTGAAATATTTTCAGTTTATAACTAATATTTTTGATATGAGGGTCTTTTTATGTAAATTCATGTCGAAGCTAACAAAACAAGGGCGGGTAATTTAGAACAAAGAGATGGGCACAGTGGTACTTTTTAAATTAATACAGGTTATTTTCAATGAATCCGTCTCTTAAATATGCATTTAGTGAAAAAAATTGTGTCTCTCATGAAACTTTAGATAAGATAAAATGCAAAGCGGAAGTCTGAATAAGTACATGTGCAAATATCACCTGCTAGTGGGTGTTTCTTTGTATAGGAGCAAACTGGTGTCGGCTCTTTTAGTACGTAACTGGCACAAATCAGTATAAAAACCCTATTTTATAAGGTTGGTGACTGCAAAAGACGTTTAAAACATTGAAATGGAATGCCGTATTTGTAAAACTGCATCGGATTTGCCAATAATGACAGCAATTTCGCCTGTAAACATCTCGAGAGTGTTCCAAATTACCTCCCTTTATTTACGAAATGTGCTGTTTTACGTTATTTTACGCCTCGTGCCTAAATATTAAGTAGCTAGAGGGCTGTTTTTCACTGACATATGTCCGAAAGTTGTTAGAAACACATCAAAATGCTAATTTCGAGCCAGTGTTGATTTTATAACAATGAAAATGTTAAAAAATCAGCCAAAATATGTGCGATTTTTGCCTTTAGAGTTAAATAATTTGAATGTGATAAGTCAAAGTCGGCTATATTTTATATTTACTGTATCATTAAAGTATTCTCAACAATACAGAAGCATTAGAAACAAATGCAGTTCTGCAGTAATATGCAAATAGCTAGTTAAAAATGATAGCTTTAGGAATTTTCCGCTGTCATTTGGGCTTAAAGCACCCCTAATTAAGGGCGGTTATTTCCAGCGTATAAAAAGCAGCCGTTCAAACGGCGATTTTTTGCAAAGTATCAGTGTTATCATTCATTTTTGTTCAAACGCTATTAGCACTTTCATTTTAAATGATGCTTAGCACACGGGCGAATGTCAATTTCTTAAAAATTTCTTCATTTTGGAGGGGGTGGGGTAAGAAAATAAGCAGTTTCAAGCACAGTGAATGCTGAATTTATTAAATAAGCTCCACAAAACGTAGAAGACACTTTGCTGCACTATTATCCTTGCTTCTGTAGTTATTGATATAAAAGAAATGGCATGACATCCAAAGAGGCATTCATGTTCATGCTATTTCAAAGAGCCGTTTTAAGCTATAAATCAGACCCAACCCGTCGTGCTATTTAGGTCTATAATTTTAAGCATACTTACAATAAAAGTAAAATAAAGCGATATTTTAGTGCAGAAATGTTTGTTTTATGATGAATAGAGGTGATTTTATCTATTGAAAAAATAAGATCTGTCTTTAGGTCAGATGATCCTATTGCAGTCCGGCTCAGGGATTGGCTGAAAAAAGTACAGGGAAAACCGTAAGATTAAATGAGACATTACCTGATTGGTAGAAAAGGTTGTGTTTACAAATGCAAAAAACTCATCTGAAAAATAAAATGCAATGTCTTCTGCACGCGAATGAATATTTTAGGACTGGTTATCATAATAAATAACACTGAAATCGCCATATGAATAGAAGGTGTACACATGCGGTTTAGACCCCTAAATCTCACCTGACTGAGTGGGGTGGTTGTCTCCCTTGCCAAATTGTAAAAAACTGGGTTGGTCAACCCCATATAAAAACAGCATTTTCTGGTGCCTGAGAGACTAATCTGTTCGAAAAATGTAATTTCATTGGTCAACACCCTATAGGTGGGTATGATACAGGGTCCCCTTTTGACTAGAGTTATAATGTAAGTCAATGGGGAAAACAATAGGAGTATCTGACCTTGTATGGCGTTTTACGTATCCACCGTCTGCGTTCATACGTACCCTACAATATTTTCATCTGTCGTCATAAGTATCCTCAAAAAGAACCCCATGCTTGTTTAAGTGTCAATTGCAGCTGCTATATCAGTCATAGCGAAAAGAAAAATATGTTTTCTGCTACAGAAAATGTGTAGCTTCACGATTTATGCAGTTTTAGACTCTTTCGATTATTAGATTTCTTAGAATTCTGTTAAAAATCCGAAAAATTGCAATTTCTGGTCTGATTTCCGTAATCGTAACAACACGTCGGTCATTTTCAGGTAAACAATTGAGCATTGCCGAGTACAAATATATTGAAACTCATATTGGACGAAAACATTGTGAAAATGAACAAATAAGAGAAGATATTAGGTATTTTCCAGCTTACATGTCAGGACGTTCATGTATATACATCTGTCGTCAGTAGTACCCATCTGCGTTCAAAGTAGTCGAATACCCGGGGTGCCCCCACTTTCCATCTTTTCGACGCGTATGCTAGAACTCCAGGAATCTGTCATCGAGTGTAGTAAATTTGAGTTGCAAGAACATGTAGACCAAACGGGCTTAAACTAAGAGGCCGACACTGTACTTTTTAGACGATTAATATTTAAAAACAATTCCTTTGACGTCAGAAAAGCATAAAATACTTTATTGAGCTTCTGTGATAGAATTTGGTAGAGTTATTAGTGTCCATTGCTAGACGCAGTGCCCCTTCCTAGAGCTAGTGTCCTTTCCCTGCCTGATATCCAGCATTGTGTTGAATTAGTATTAGTATTAGTATTACATGTACCCGTCGTTATTTCAATACTCTTACGGGACGCAGACCGCTTTTGGAACTATAGATTTGTTCTGTTCTGTCCGTCCGTCAGTCTGTTCACACATACGCTTTGTAGGATGTGGGTGTTGCTTAAGATATTTTTTTTATTCCGTTGCCACTTAGGGAGAAGTAAAATAAGTGGAAAGAAAAGAATGAATTTAAGGCGAGATATGGTTGAACAAAATAAAGTTCTTTTTCTGTCTTTCAAGTTGTCACTTTTAACACAAAAAGCGTCTTTTTGGGAGTTTTCGACATACATGTATCTTCATTATTTAATTTTCTCAGGTGTACATTATGTTGAAAGCAGCTTTAATTCGGAATACACGAATCAAGTGTATATTTGCAATACTAGTATTTATTGAATAACACGCACACAAAACGCCATTTTTAGCTCGACTATTCGAAGAATAAGGAGACTATTGCACTCGCCCCGGCGTCGGCGTCGGCGTCGGCGTCTGCGTTGGTTAAAGTTTTTTATAAAGTCAAATATCTTGAATACTATCAAAGGTATTGACTTGAAACTCAAACTATATGTTTACCATCAACATCTACACCAGAGGAAACAATCCCCATAACTCTGTTTTGATTTTTGACAGATTTAGCCCCTTTTTAACTTAGAATTTTTGGTTAAAGTTTTTATAATTTCAAATATCTTGAATACTATCAAAGGTATTGACTTGAAACTCAAAGTATGTGTCTACCATCAACATCTACACCTGAGGAAACAATTCCCATAACTCTGTTTTGATTTTTGACAGATTTATACCCCTTTTTAACTTAGAATTTTTGGTAAAAGTTTTTTGTAAATTCAAATATCTTGAATACGTATAAGGTATTGACTTGAAAACTCAAAATATATGTTTACCATCAACATCTACACCTGAGGAAACAATCCCTATAACTCGTTTTGATTTTTGACAGATTTATATCCCTTTTTAACTTAGAATTTTTGGTAAAAGATTTTATAAAGTCAAATATATTGAATACTATCAAAAGGTATTGACTTGAAACTCAAAGTATGTGTCAACCATCAACATCTACACCTGAGGAAACAACTCCATAACTCTGTTTTGATTTTTGATAGATTTGTGTCCCTTTTTAACTTTGAATTTTTTGTTAAAGATAGAATACTATCGAACGTATTGGCTTGAAACTTAAAATGTATGTTTACTGTCAACATCTTCACCAATGTTTTGATTTTTGACATATTTATGCCCTTTTTAACTTAGAATTTTGTCACAGTTTTGTCAGACTAATATGGAAATACTCAAAATGGCTTTCTTTGGAAATGTCATAGAATAATTATGCAGCATGCAGCGGTCATGCTTTTTAATTCTATACATACCAATTTTGAAAAGTTACAAAATTATTCATGATCAAATATACAAGGTCATGTATTTCTTTGAAATATCCCCCATCCTCCCTCCAGTTGGCTTGCAGAATCCAGAGTAAGGCTTTGAATGCAATGTACATTTACAAAGGTCTTTGAACAAGTTTCATATCTTTGACCTTAATTCTTATAGACAATTACACAATACTCCTGTTCTTAGACAAAAACCCCATTTTACCAACAAGCTTTCGAATAGTCGAGCGTGCTGTCATGTGACAGCTCTTTTAAACTAAAAATAAAAGTAATTTAACTAATGAAAATGCAAAATACAAAATTAATCAAAACGTGTTATTTCGTCTGCCTGTAAAGCTGTAAAGCCTTCAAACGCACAGTTACCTCACCTTGTTTCCTTGAAGCCATTTGCAAAATTCAGTGGGAGGTCAGATTCAGAAAATACCTGTGTCTGTTTGGTCGTTGACCGTTCCTTTTGTCCGTCCGTCCATCCTTATGCAGACGTTAGAAATTCACGTGTTCCTTTGTTTACGCTGTATGCTTACTAGTAATAACTTATGTACTCCCTTTTCTGTCCGAGATTCATTTTGGAAATGATAATGTTAAATATCAAACTATTAACTATGAAAAGAGCAAAAAGGAAAATTTGATAAAAATGAAAATGACATCGTTCGGCTGCCAATACTGCAAGTGAGAAATTAAAGTTTATTATTCATGTGGAATCCCCTGATGTGCGTGTAAAATTATTTTTTAAAGAAATGTTGAGTCATGTTTCCTTGTTTTACCCACTTTTGTAAAATTTATAATCAAGACTAAGAATGTTCTATCTTCCCTGCAGTGCAGATGGATTGGTCTGAGAGTACAGAAGAAAATACCATGATATTAGTAGTTCCAAGCCTTTGCCTGCGAAAGAGATTATGGAAAAAATATGTGTTGTCTCTGGGATTTATATTTCTTAATTTATACTAGTTCGTTATCCGCCGCCAGAGGAAGGATATTGCTTTGGTGTCGTCCTTCTGTCCGTCCAAGGGCGTGCAACGCTTTTCTTACATATTATATTTAGAAACATTTTTTTTGTTTCTGAAATTAATAGTACTGATTTTATTAAACAACTGAGTTCTGCATCACTGTAAGATGCTGAAAATAGAATTATCCTTCAGAGATGAGGCCCCCATGGGTTTGGTGAAATTTTTGAAATGTTTGTTTTTTTCTGAAAAGGCTTGTCAGATTTTGATATTGTTTGGCACAAATAATCCACTTTGTATTCTCTAACAACAGAACATTTAGGAAACTGGATTTTACAGTGGAGGGGGGTCACTGCTGAAAATCAAAACAACAAGAAATTTTATTGACCCTGTTTTTTTATAGAGACTAACATATTGCTAGTTACTTTCTGGAAAAGCGGGAAGGCCAAAAGGGGGGATTCAGCACGTTAGGGGGGGTTTCGGGGATTTTTTTGTAAAAGAAAAACTTGTCTTTTACTTTACATAAGGTTAGAGAAAGCAACGTTGGTATAAGAGAAAAAAAACGTCATTGGAATTGATACTCTATGGGAGTGCCGCTATCCCTTAGAAGGGAAAAAAAGAAAAGAAGAAAAAAAAAAAAAAAAACCCCAAAAAAGAGGGCTCCAAATTGCCCCAAAAAAAAAAATGCGCTTGACTCTGCCGTTACACCTGCCCTTCACCTTATTTCCATTGAAAACTATAGTTACTTTCTGGAAAAATAATGATATATCGATGACATAATTTTTTCGCAATATTAATCTTTATTGATACACTATCAAATCGAGGTGCTAAATGCAGAATTAGCTAGACGTTTGGTACTGTAAGCTCGGAGAAAAGGCGATACTTAGGGATCGCTTTGTCCGTCTGTCCGTGTCCGTCACAAAAACTTAACGTTGGCTATAACTCTGCCATTTCTTAAGATTTCTTCATCAAACTTTACGATTGTATTGCTTATGACAAATGGGCCGTGATGCTGCCAAATTTTATAAGTCAAGGTCATATTTGACAGAGTTATTTCCCTTTTTGTACTCGGATTTTGTCACGAAAACTTAACGTTGGCTATAACTTTGCCATTTCTTAAGATTTCTTCATCAAACTTTCAAACTGCATAGCTTATGACAAAAGGGTCAAGATGCCGCCAAATTTTATTGGTCAAGATAATATTTGACAGAGTTATGCCCCTTTTTGTACTTAGATTTTTGCTATAACTTTGCCATTCATCATACTTTCAAATTAAATTGCTTATGACAAAAATGTCGTATTGCTGACACATTTTGTAGGTCCAGGTCATATTTGAATTAATTTTGCACCATTTTTCTTCTTAGATTTTGTCAAGAAATTATTGGTTATTCTGACAAAGCGTAAGAGAGGGACACAAGTGTTCTACTGAACACCAATCTAGTTCAGAATAGGTATCAATTTTCCATCTTTTCTCATGTAATATGTCACACTTTAGGATGAAAAATAGGGAAGAAATGTTACTCTCATTATTATTACCATACCCGTTTCACTAAAATTCATTTTTGTTTCAATTTTTAATAAATGATTATTTTCATGATAATGGAATAATAATGTTTTTGAGATATTTTGCATACAACTTTATTAAAACCTTTGTTTTATGATGCAAAATAGAAAATGGGGGTCAATGTGCATATAAGAAAAAATTCAGTAAAAACTGACAAAAAATGTTTGTTTTTTTTAGATTTCGACGAAATTTGAAATATGACGGCATAGTTCTATAACAAAGAACTGTAACAGAAATTTGATATTACTGTATTTTTATATCCTAACAATTCTTATTGTAATAAAGTTTGAATTAAGTAAATATCTTGAACAGTTTTTGTGAAATGACTTTTTGCACCCCTACCCCTATTTTGGCATATGGCAATATTTGTCAATTGAGTCACAAAATGTGAGGTAAAAATATTTTTTCTCGAACATGTTTAATTTTGTGTACTAAAATATTCCTATTGTGCCTAAGTTTACTACTGCATAAGTGTTTTTTCCAGTTAAATCATAATTTCTGAAATATAATAAATGTAAATTTCCGGAAGTGCGAAAAAACCAAAACCTTATCAGTGACCTCCGTTAGGGGGATGTAGTGCTTTCCTTTCGTAGTTATTCTACATAGGAACCTAAGAATTATTGTTGTCTGAAAGTAGTAGTACTGATTTGAATTCAGTTACAACGATTAAGTTCTTTATGACTGTAACTTGAAGAAAATAAATTTCACCTAAGTGATGAGGCCCCATATTTTTTTTTTTTTTTTTTGGAAACACCTATTCACTTTCCAGTTGCTTCATTTTCAGCTATTAACTTTATTTGGCGGGGGATATTAATTTAACGAATTTGCTTGTTTATTCCCGATTGCGAAACAAGTTCTTACAACTTAGACTAATCGCTCTCAAGACTCAATCCGGATGCAATTAAGCTCGAAGAGAGAGAGAAGCAGTGTGGAAGTATATATGTGTCTTGCCTAAGGACACAACAACCGTGGCACACGTCTGGATTGAACCCGGGACTCTCCGATCTTTAGGTGAAAGCGTTACCAGTGAGCCATTGCGGCTCGTCTTCTTTATTTCTTAGTTTTGCGCAAACAGTGAATTTGGCACTAACTTGTTCCTTAATATCAGAGAAAAGAGGGTAGGTTAGTGATAGGGCTAGGTATATAATGGGTTAATCAGCTGGAGCAGACAGCTCTGTATAATCATTGTCCAGTAACTCCACCCAGCTGAATTTTCCAAATGATCTTGTCAATCACACATCTTTAAAGTATCATTTATAGTTTGTGTGGTTACTCACTGAAAATATGTCCGACTGAATAGCAAACAGTGCAGATTATGATCAGAACTATTTGCCGCCAAAAGTGTAACACTTGTAGCATCCGCGTTATCAGAACTATTTGGTCGTTTATGCTAGAAATTAATTCCAATGTATTTGAACTTGTTAAATGCCATTTTTCATTTTTCATAACTTAATCAGTCAATTCGTCTTTTTTTTCAGGACTCCTGCCTGTCAGAATAGAGACTATAGACTTACAGTGATGGTGTTCATCTAAATTCTCAGACATTGACTGAGAGTCTCAAGAAACACAAAAGAACACAGTTAACAGCAGTGGGGATCGAACTATCACTTCACTAAGATATTTCAATTTGCATTCAAATGTTAAAAGAAAATATGTTCTAGAGCCAAGATTTAGATTTAAGAGTATTGTGTATTATAATGTTTCAGATCTTAAAGGCCAATGATCACTTTTATTAACTCGACTTTTCCAAAAGAAAAGGAGAGCTATTCTACTCGCCTCGGCGTCTGCGTCGGCGTTGGTGTCACAATACATGATCCTGTCATGTTTTTGACTGGATTGTTGCCCCTTCTTAACTTAGAAAGTTTCACATACGCACAGTATTTTTTAGCAGTGAAGATAATACAATCAAACTCAGTTTATAGAGAGTATTTATGCATATCTTTAATTGGATTTGGTTTTTGGGGTCCTGGGGTCAAGGTCACTGTTACTCAAAATAGTAATATATTCAATATCTTTAGTTACAGTTGACATAATGTAACCAACTTTTGTTTGTAGTAATTATGTAAGAAGATCTTTAATGTGGTTGTGTTTTTGCGGTCCTGGGTCAAGGTCACTAACTAAAGGAAGAAAAACGGTATTATATTCAATATCTTTATTTGCGACTGACATAATGTAGCTAAATCATAAAGTATGTAAAACATATGAATAAAGACTTTAGTTGGGATTTTGTTTGGGGCTCATGGGGTTAGGGTCAAGAATTGTTGTTCTTCTAAAAACAGAAAACTGGGAAAAATACAATACCTTCAGTTGCAATTTAATTATTGTGACCAAACTTGGCGTCTTGTAATTATTTACAAAAACCTTTTGTGGGATTGTGTTTCGGGGTCAAGGTGAAAATTACTACTGAAGTTTACAAAATATCTCTCATTTCGGTTTCTTATTCTATAGTACATTTTAAAAATATAATGCAATATTTTTTCAATGATTTTTCAAAAATAAGAAACGCTTTCTGACAATACATTTTAGCGAACAAAGGACACTTATACAAAAGAAAGGCATATGTAAGTTTTGTTTTCAAGTAAATAGAACACGGTAATTATTCTATCTGTATTTTTAAAAAACTTATTTGCGCAAACATTACTGTTGTTACTGTCCCTGTTGATACTTTTACGTATGGTGGTATTAAAAACAGGCTAGAATGTATGTTCTATTTCTAATGCTCCCGAGTGTAAATATCAACTTTATTGATATATTTAGGAAATAGATTTGACTTCACAATGATATACTTGAACTTATACCACGATTTAGAGTTCAGATGCGTAGTTATCTTCTCATGAAGGCCAAAGACCTGAATAATTATTTATGAAACATCTGAACAACACCTCATGGTTTTCACGCACTTGAGGGCTGTTTTTTCTTACTTACCGATGAAATACAATTTGTCTTATTATTTTGTTATTGCTGTTGCATATGTCACCGGAAGTGTAGAAATGTTACTACGATTTGTTAACATCACGTGACTCAATTCATAACAATGCTCAGGCAAGCGTATTAACGCATAAACAAACACAAATATTGTGCTAAAATTATGCTGGAGAGAATTTCGAAAGCACAGAATAGTTTCAGATGTGATAGCGTTATATACTTGTATAAGGTATATCACCCTTAAATCCCTCTGTGTGTTTATAAGAACAAATGTCAATAGCGTTAGACTGTATTTTCATGTTCCAAGATTTTAACGCTACTTATATCTATGTATGTAAAAGTTTTATATATTAGATCTGCAATTCTTTATTAGTCCTTCCTGTTTGATCCAAAATACGATGACATCTCCCGTTGTATTGTACTGCATCAATGTTGCTTACTCAGCAGGTTATAGGTCAAACAGTCTAAGATAGAGTATGAATTAATGTGTAATGTGTTAATAATAACCATAACAATCACGGTAATAATAATAATAATAATAATAATAATAATAATAAAAATAATAATAATAATAATTTTATACTGTAAACCATGACATTAATTTTCACTTTATGTGCAGATCAGTTTTCCTTAATTCAGAAAAAAATGTTTTTACGTTCGTTGTATACTACGTTAATATGATGACGCAAAATTGAAAAATCATCTATTGATATGACATTGATAACACACGAACATTAATTAACGTGAAAATTCAATGGTTTGCAGTAAATTTTTCATTCTGTATTTTAAACTGCGCTGGCTCCACCCAGATGAGTATGCGACAGTAATGATTAGGGATATAGATATTATGGGGTGCTGACATGAATGAGAAAAACAGGAGCGATAGTAAAGGAATTTGAAAGGGCAATTACATATATACGTGAACACAAGTGATTTATTCAAACTGGTGTAAATGATCAACTCCAAATTCAAATCCTCTCACGGAACATGAACTTAATTCTAACATTATTGGCATTTTCTCTGATATATGCATAGAAGGATTTGAGCGTGGTATACTTTATAAAAAAATATCATGCTAGTCATCCGGAACATATTTGGGCTTTCGAAATTCCTTCCCACATATATTTCACATAACATTTGAGAGTGTTTATGCGTTAATACATTTGACTGGGCAGTGGTCGTGGTAAACAAAGTAGTGAAAGTCTCTTCTGGTACTGTTGCAATATCGGGGGCAGGGGTAATACAAAATGGGACAATCAGTTTCAGATGGAAGTAAAAACGGCTTCGGCTTTCGTGATTAGATTACTACTCACCTGAACTTAAAATCGTTATATGTGACCCGGTATACCACAAAAAGTAAAATCTTTGTCCTAATTAGAAAGTTTAAATCAAATTAGAAAGTGTTTTTTTCTTAATAATTAAATGCATATTCGAGATAAGAAAATTATGGAATATTAATGCATTTATACGTTACCCATGGCATAGGAGAATGGACCTCCGTACAAAATACTTCAGTTTCTTATCTTCAGTAGAGACAAAATAACATCATCCTGAATACATATACCTAATGCGTCATTGTAAAGCATTATACTTTTTAATGGCCTAGTTATATGTTCTTTCGATGTTAATCATGACTGGTGTAAAAATTATGTTCTCAATATAAACGATCGGCGCAAATGGCGTCCGGGGACAAGGGAAGGTAACTGCGGGAGTCCTTAAAATTAAGTCGGTAAGAGTGACCTGCCCCTGAGTTTTGCAAATGGCGTTTGGGGAACAAGGTGTGGATATTGTGGGCGTCCTTAAAATTAAGACGGAAAGAGTGACCTGCCCCTGAATTTTGCAAATGGCGTCGGGGGACAAGGGGGGGGGGGGTAACTGCGGGAGTCCTTAAAATTAAGTCGGGAAGAGTGACCTGCCTCTGATGTTGCAAATGGCGTTGAGGAAAAAGTGGAGGTAACAGCGGGAGTCCTTAAAATTAAATCAGTAAGAGTGACCTGCCCCTGCGTTTTGCAAATGGTGTTGCGGGAACAAGGGGAGGTAATTGCGGGCGACCTTAAAATAAAGACGGTAAGAATGACCTGCCCCTGAATTATGCAAATGGCGCCGGGGGACAAGGGGAGGTAATTGCGGGCGTCCTGAAAATTAACACGGTAAGAGTGACCTGCCCCTGAATTTTACAAATGGCGTTTGGGGAACAAGGGTAGGTAACTGCGGGGGTCCTTCAAATTAACACGGTAAGAGTGACCTGCCCCTGAATTTTCCAAATGGCGTTTGGGGAACAAGGGGATGTAATTGCGGGCGTCCTTAAAATTAAGACGGTAAGAGTGACCTGCCCCTGAATTTTGCAAATGGCGTCGGGGGACAAGGGGAGGTAATTGCGGTCTTCCTTAAAATTAAGACGGTAAGAGTGACCTGCCTCTGAAATTTGCAAATGGCGTTTGGGGAACAAGGGGAGGTAATTGCGGGCGTCCTTAAAATTAAGTCGGTAAGAGTGACCTGCCCCTGAATTTTGCAAAAGGCGTCGGGGGACAAGGGGAGGTAATTGCGGTCTTCCTTAAAATTAAGACGGTAAGAGTGACCTGCCCCTGAATTTTGCAAATGGCGTTTTGGGAACAAGGGGAGGTAATTGCGGGCGTCCTTTAAAATTGGAGGTAATTGCGGTCTTCCTTAAAATTAAGACGGCAAGAGTGACCTGCCCCTGAATTTTGCAAATGGCGTTTGGGGAACAAGGGGAGGTAATTGCGGGCGTCCTTAAAATTAAGTCGGTAAGAGTGACCTGCCCCTGAATTTTGCAAATGGCGTCGGGGGACAAGGGGAGGTAATTGCGGTCTTCCTTAAAATTAAGACGGTAAGAGTGACCTGCCCCTGAATTTTGCAAATGGCGTCGGGGTACAAGTGGAGGTAACTGCGAGAGTCTTTAAAATTAAGTCGGTAAGAGTGACCTGCCCCTGAGTTTTGCAAATGGCGTTTGGGGGACAAGGGGAGGTAATTGCGGGCGTCCTTAAAATTAAGACGGTAAGAGTGACCTGCCCCTGAATTTTGCAAATGGCGTCGGGGGACAAGGGGAGGTAACTGCGGGAGTCCTTAAAATTAAGACGGTAAGAGTGACCTGCCCCTGAATTTTGCAAATGGCGTTTGGGGAACAAGGGGAGGTAATTGCGGAAGTCCTTAAAATTAAGTCGGTAAGAGTGACCTGCCCCTGAATTTTGCAAATGGCGTCGGGGAACAAGGGGAGGTAACTGCGGGAGACCTTAAAATTAAGTCGGTAAGAGTGACCTGCCCCTGAATTTTGCAAATGGCGTTGGGGGACAAGGGGAGGTAATTGCGGACTTCCTTAAAATTAAGTCGGTAAGATTGACCTGCCCCTGAGTTTTGCAAATGGCGTTTGGGGAACAAGGGGAGGTAATTGCGGGCGTCCTTAAAATTAAGTCGGTAAGAGTGACCTGCCCCTGAGTTTTGCAAATGGCGTCGGGGGAACAAGGGGAGGTAATTGCGGGTGTCCTTAAAATTAAGTCGGTAAGAGTGACCTGCCCCTGAGTTTTGCAAATGGCGTCGGGGAACAAGGGGAAGTAACTGCGGGAGTCCTTAAAATTAAGACGGTAAGAGTGACCTGCCCCTGAGTTTTGCAAATGGCGTTTGGGGAACAAGGGGAGGTAATTGCGGGCGTCCTTAAAATTAAGTCGGTAAGAGTGACCTGCCCCTGAGTTTCGCAAATGGAGTTGGAGGGACAAGGGGAGGTAATTGCAGGAGTCCTTAAAATTAAGACCGTAAGCGTGACCTGCCCCTGAATTTTGCAAATGGCGTCGGGGAACAAGGGGAGGTAATTCCGGACTTCCTTAAAATTAAGACGGTAAGAGTGACCTGCCCCTGAATTTTGCAAATG
This sequence comes from Saxidomus purpurata, assembly GCA_022818135.1. Lineage (NCBI taxonomy): Eukaryota > Metazoa > Mollusca > Bivalvia > Venerida > Veneridae > Saxidomus > Saxidomus purpurata. The sequence continues at coordinate 14,088,214 of JAFMSR010000013.1, read as the reverse complement.
GCGTTTGGGGAACAAGGGGAGGTAATTGCGGGCGTCCTTAAAATTAAGACGGTAAGAGTGACCTGCCCCTGAATTTTGCAAATGGCGTCCGGGGAACAGGGGGAAGTAACTGCGGGATTCCTTAAAATCAAGACGGTAAGAGTGACCTGCCCCTGAATTTTGCAAATGGCGTTTGGGGAACAAGGGGAGGTAATTGCGGGCGTCCTTAAAATTAAGACGGTAAGAGTGACCTGCCCCTGAGTTTTGCAAATGGCGTTCGGGGAACAAGGGGAGGTAATTGCGGGCGTCCTTAAAATTAAGTCGGTAAGAGTGACCTGCCCCTGAGTTTTGCAAATGGCTTTGGAGGAACAAGGGGAGGTAATTGCGGGAGTCCTTAAAATTAAGTCGGTAAGAGTGACCTGGCCCTGAGTTTTGCAAATGGCGTTAGGGGAACAAGGGGAGGTAATTCCGGGCTTTCTTAGAATTAAGACGGTAAGAGTGACCTGCCCCTGAGTTTTGCAAATGGCGTCGGGGAACAAGGGGAGGTAATTGCGGGCTTCCTTAAAATTAAATCGACAAGTGTGACCTGCCTCTGAAATTGTGCAAATGGCGTTTGGGGAACAAGGGGAGGTAACTGCGGGAGTCCTCAAAATTAAGTCGGTAAGAGTGACCTGCCCCTGAATATTGCAAATGGCGTTAGGGGACAAGGGGAGGTAACTGCGAGAGTCTAACATTAAGACGGTAAGACTGACCTGCCCCTGAGTTTTGCAAATGGCGTTTAGGGAACAAGGGGAGGTAATTGCGGTCTTCCTTAAAATTAAGACGGTAAGAGTGACCTGCCGCTCAATTTTGCAAATGGCGTTTGGGGAACAAGGGGAGGTAATTGCGGGCGTCCTTAAAATTAAGACGGTAAGACGGTAAGAGTGATCTGACCCTGAATTTTGCAAATGGCGTTCTGGAACAAGGGGAGGTAATTGCGGTCGCCCTTAAAATTAAGACGGTAAGAGTAACCTGCCCCTGAGTTTTGCAAATGGCGTTGGAGCAACAAGGGGAGGTAATTGCGAGAGTCCTTAAAATTAAGTCGGTAAGAGTGACCTGCCCCTGAATTTTGCAAATGGCGTTTGGGAAACAAGGGGAGGTAATTCCGGACTTCCTTAAAATTAAGACGGTAAGAGTGACCTGCCCCTGAATTTTGCAAATGGCGTTTGGGGAACAAGGGGAGGTAATTGCGGGCGTCCTTAAAATTAAGTCGGTTAGAGTGACCTGCCCCTGAAATTTGCAAATGGCGTCCAGGGATCATGGGGAGGTAACTTCGGGAGTCCTAAAAATTAAGTCGGTAAGAGTGACATGCCCCTGTATTTTGCAAATGGCGTCAGGGGACAAAGGGAGGTAACTGCGAGAGTCTTTCAAATTAAAACGGTAAGAGTGACCTGCCGCTGAATTTTCCAAATGGTGTTTGGGGAACAAGGGGAGGTAATTGCGGGCGACCTTAAAATTAAGACGGTAAAACTGACCTGCCCCTGAATTTTGCAAATGGCGTCGGGGGACAAGGGGAGGTAATTCCGGACTTCCTTAAAATTAAGACGGTAAGAGTGACCTGCCCCTGAATTTTGCAAATGGCGTCGGGGGACAAGGGGAGGTAATTCCGGACTTCCTTAAAATTAAGACGGTAAGAGTGACCTGCCCCTGAATTTTGCAAATGGCGTTTTGGGGAACAAGGGGAGGTAATTGCGGGCGTCCTTAAAATTAAGTCGGTTAGAGTGACCTGCCCCTGAAATTTGCAAATGGCGTCCAGGGATCATGGGGAGGTAACTTCGGGAGTCCTAAAAATTGAGTCGGTAAGAGTGACATGCCCCTGTATTTTGCAAATGGCGTCAGGGGACAAGGGGAGGTAACTGCGAGAGTCTTTCAAATTAAAACGGTAAGAGTGACCTGCCGCTGAATTTTGCAAATGGTGTTTGGGGAACAAGGGGAGGTAATTGCGGGCGACCTTAAAATTAAGACGGTAAAACTGACCTGCCCCTGAATTTTGCAAATGGCGTCGGGGGACAAGGGGAGGTAATTCCGGACTTCCTTAAAATTAAGACGGTAAGAGTGACCTGCCCCTGAATTTTGCAAATGGCGTCGGGGGACAAGGGGAGGTAATTCCGGACTTCCTTAAAATTAAGACGGTAAGAGTGACCTGCCCCTGAATTTTGCAAATGGCGTTTTGGGGAACAAGGGGAGGTAATTGCGGGCTTCCTTAAAATTAAGACGGTAAGAGTGACCTGCCCCTGAATTTTGCAAATGGCGTCGGGGGACAAGGGGAGGTAACTGCGGGAGTCCTTAAAATTAAGTCGGTAAGAGTGACCTGCCCCTGAATTTTGCAAATGGCGTTTTCGGGGAACAAGGGGAGGTAATTGCGGGCGTCCTTAAATTAAGACGGTAAGAGTGACCTGCCCCTGAATTTTGCAAATGGCGTCGGGGGACAAGGGGAGGTGATTGCGGGAGTCCTTAAAATTAAGTCGGTAAGAGTGACCTGCCCCTGAATTGGGGGACAAGGGGAGGTAATTGCGGGCGTCCTTAAAATTAAGACGGTAAGAGTGACCTGCCCCTGAATTTTGCAAATGGCGTTTGGGGAACAAGGGGAGGTAATTGCGGGCGTCCTTAAAATTAAGTCGGTAAGAGTGACCTGCCCCTGAATTTTGCAAATGGCGTCCGGGGAACAAGGGGAGGTAACTGCGGGAGTCCTTAAAATTAAGTCGGTAAGAGTGACCTGCCCCTGAATTTTGCAAATGGCATCGGGGGACAAGGGGAGGTAACTGCGGGAGTCTTTAAAATTAAGACGGTAAGAGTGATCTGCCCCTGAATTTTGCAAATGGCGTTTGGGGAACAAGGGGAGGTAATTGCGGGCTTCCTTAAAATTAAGACGGTAAGAGTGACCTGCCCCTGAATTTTGCAAATGGCGTCTGGGGACAAGGGGAGGTAATCGCGGGAGTCCTTCAAATTAAGTCGGTAAGAGTGACCTGCCCCTGAATTTTGCAAATGGCGTTTTCGGGAACAAGGGGAGGTAATTGCGGGCTTCCTTCAAATTAAGACGGTAAGAGTGACCTGCCCCTGAATTTTGCAAATGGCGTCGGGGACAAGGGGAGGTAATTGCGGAAGTCCTTAAAATTAAGTCGGTAAGAGTGACCTGCCCCTGAATTGGGAGACAAGGGGAGGTAATTGCGGGCGTCCTTAAAGTTAAGACGGTAAGAGTGACCTGCCCCTGAATTTTGCAAATGGCGTTTGGGGATCAAGGGGAGGTAATTGCGGGCTTCCTTAAAATTAAGTCGGTAAGAGTGACCTGGCCCTGAAATTTGCAAATGGCGTTTGGGGAACAAGGGGAGGTAAATGCGGGAGTCCTAAAAATTAAGTCGGTAAGAGTGACCTGCCCCTGAATTTTACAAATGGCGTTTGGGGAACAAGGAGATGTTATTGCGGGCGCCCTTAAAATTAAGACGGTAAGAGTGACCTGCCCCTGAATTTTGCAAATGGCGTCGGTGGACAAGGGGAGGTAATTCCGGACTTCCTTAAAATTAAGACGGTAAGAGTGACTTGCCCCTGAATTTTGCAAATGGCGTTTGGGGAACAAGGGGAGGTAATTGCGGGCGTCCTTAAAATTAAGACGGTAAGACTGACCTGCCCCTGAATTTTACAAATGGCGTTTGGGGAACAAGGGGAGGTAATTGCGGGCTTCCTTAAAATTAAGACGGTAAGAGTGACCTGCCCCTGAATTTTGCAAATGGCGTCGGGGGACAAGGGGAGGTAATTCCGGACTTCCTTAAAATTAAGACGGTAAGAGTGACCTGCCCCTGAATTTTGCAAATGGCGTTTGGGGATCAAGGGGAGGTAATTGCGGGCTTCCTTAAAATTAAGTCGGTAAGAGTGACCTGCCCCTGAAATTTGCAAATGGCGTCCGGGGAACAAGGGGAGGTAACTGCGGGAGTCCTAAAAATTAAGTCGGTAAGAGTGACCTGCCCCTGAATTTTGCAAATGGCGTCGGGGGACAAGGGGAGGTAACTGCGGGAGTCCTTAAAATTAAGACGGTAAGAGTGACCTGCCCCTGAATTTTGCAAATGGCGTTTGGGGAACAAGGGGAGGTAATTGCGGGCGTCCTTAAAATTAAGACGGTAAGAGTGACCTGCCCCTGAATTTTGCAAATGGCGTTTGGGGAACAAGGGGAGGTAATTGCGGGCGTCCTTAAAATTAAGACGGTAAGAGTGACCTGCCCCTGAATTTTGCAAATGGCGTCTGGGGACAAGGGAGGTAATCGCGGGAGTCCTTAAAATTAAGTCGGTAAGAGTGACCTGCCCCTGAATTTTGCAAATGGCGTTTTCGGGAACAAGGGGAGGTAATTGCGGGCTTCCTTCAAATTAAGACGGTAAGAGTGACCTGCCCCTGAATTTTGCAAATGGCGTCGGGGGACAAGGGGAGGTAATTGCGGGAGTCCTTAAAATTAAGTCGGTAAGAGTGACCTGCCCCTGAATTGGGGGACAAGGGGAGGTAATTGCGGGCGTCCTTAAAATTAAGACGGTAAGAGTGACCTGCCCCTGAATTTTGCAAATGGCGTTTGGGGAACAAGGGGAGGTAATTGCGGGCTTCCTTAAAATTAAGTCGGTAAGAGTGACCTGCCCCTGAATTTTGCAAATGGCGTTTGGGGAACAAGGGGAGGTAACTGCGGGAGTCCTTAAAATTAAGTCGGTAAGAGTGACCTGCCCCTGAATTTTGCAAATGGCGTTTGGGGAACAAGGGGGTAATTGCGGGCGCCCTTAAAATTAAGACGGTAAGAGTGACCTGCCCCTGAATTTTGCAAATGGCGTTTGGGGAACAAGGGGAGGTAATTGCGGGCGTCCTTAAAATTAAGACGGTAAGAGTGACCTGCCCCTGAATTTTGCAAATGGCGTTTGGGGAACAAGGGGAGGTAATTGCGGGCGTCCTTAAAATTAAGACGGTAAGAGTGACCTGCCCCTGAATTTTGCAAATGGCGTCGGGGGACAAGGGGAGGTAATTCCGGAGTTCCTTAAAATTAAGACGGTAAGAGTGACCTGCCCCTGAATTTTGCAAATGGCGTCGGGGAACAAGGGGAGGTAATTGTGGGCGTCCTTAAAATTAAGACGGTAAGAGTGATCTGCCCCTGAATTTTGCAAATGGCGTCGGGGAACAAGGGGAGGTTATTGCGGGCGCCCTTAAAATTAAGACGGTAAGAGTGACCTGCCCCTGAATTTTGCAAATGGCGTCGGGGGACAAGGGGAGGTAATTCCGGGGTTCCTTAAAATTAAGTCGGTAAGAGTGACCTGCCCCTGAATTTTGCAAATGGCGTTTGGGGAACAAGGGGAGGTAATTGCGGGCGTCCTTAAATTAAGACGGTAAGAGTGACCTGCCCCTGAATTTTGCAAATGGCGTTTGGGGAACAAGGGGAGGTAATTGCGGGCGTCCTTAAAATTAAGACGGTAAGAGTGACCTGCCCCTGAATTTTGCAAATGGCGTCGGGGGAACAAGGGAAGTAATTGCGGGAGTCCTTAAAATTAAGACGGTAAGAGTGACCTGCCCCTTGAATTTTGCAAATGGCGTCGGGGGACAAGGGAGGTAATTGCGGGAGTCCTTAAAATTAAGTCGGTAAGAGTGACCTGCCCCTGAATTTTGCAAATGGCGTCGGGGGACAAGGGGAGGTAATTGCGGGCGTCCTTAAAATTAAGACGGTAAGAGTGACCTGCCCCTGAATTTTGCAAATGGCGTTTGGGGAACAAGGGGAGGTAATTGCGGGCTTCCTTAAAATTAAGTCGGTAAGAGTGACCTGCCCCTGAATTTTGCAAATGGCGTTTGGGGATCAAGGGGAGGTAATTGCGGGCTTCCTTAAAATTAAGTCGGTAAGAGTGACCTGCCCCTGAATTTTGCAAATGGCGTCGGGGGACAAGGGGAGGTAACTGCGGGAGTCCTTAAAATTAAGACGGTAAGAGTGACCTGCCCCTGAATTTTGCAAATGGCGTTTGGGGAACAAGGGGAGGTAATTGCGGGCGTCCTTAAAATTAAGACGGTAAGAGTGATCTGCCCCTGAATTTTGCAAATGGCGTTTGGGGAACAAGGGGAGGTAATTGCGGGCGTCCTTAAAATTAAGACGGTAAGAGTGACCTGCCCCTGAATTTTGCAAATGGCGTCTGGGGACAAGGGGAGGTAATCGCGGGAGTCCTTAAAATTAAGTCGGTAAGAGTGACCTGCCCCTGAATTTTGCAAATGGCGTTTTCGGGAACAAGGGGAGGTAATTGCGGGCTTCCTTAAAATTAAGACGGTAAGAGTGACCTGCCCCTGAATTTTGCAAATGGCGTCGGGGGACAAGGGGAGGTAATTGCGGGAGTCCTTAAAATTAAGTCGTAAGAGTGACCTGCCCCTGAATTGGGGGACAAGGGGAGGTAATTGCGGGCGTCCTTAAAGTTAAGACGGTAAGAGTGACCTGCCCCTGAATTTTGCAAATGGCGTTTGGGGATCAAGGGGAGGTAATTGCGGGCTTCCTTAAAATTAAGTCGGTAAGAGTGACCTGCCCCTTAAATTTGCAAATGGCGTTTGGGGAACAAGGGGAGGTAACTGCGGGAGTCCTAAAAATTAAGTTGGTAAGAGTGACCTGCCCCTGAATTTTACAAATGGCGTTTGGGGAACAAGGAGATGTTATTGCGGGCGCCCTTAAAATTAAGACGGTAAGAGTGACTTGCCCCTGAATTTTGCAAATGGCGTTTGGGGAACAAGGGGAGGTAATTGCGGGCGTCCTTAAAATTAAGACGGTAAGACTGACCTGCCCCTGAATTTTACAAAGGCGTTTGGGGAACAAGGGGAGGTAATTGCGGGCTTCCTTAAAATTAAGACGGTAAGAGTGACCTGCCCCTGAATTTTGCAAATGGCGTCGGGGGACAAGGGGAGGTAATTCCGGACTTCCTTAAAATTAAGACGGTAAGAGTGACCTGCCCCTGAATTTTGCAAATGGCGTCGAGAGACAAGGGGAGGTAATGGTGGGCGTCCTTAAAATTAAGACGGAAAGAGTGACCTGCCCCTGAATTTTACAAATGGCGTTTGGGGAACAAGGAGATGTTATTGCGGGCGCCCTTCAAATTAAGACGGTAAGAGTGACCTGCCCCTGAATTTTGCAAATGGCGTCGGTGGACAAGGGGAGGTAATTCCGGACTTCCTTAAAATTAAGACGGTAAGAGTGACCTGCCCCTGAATTTTGCAAATGGCGTTTGGGGAACAAGGGGAGGTAATTGCGGGCGTCCTTAAAATTAAGACGGTAAGACTGACCTGCCCCTGAATTTTGCAAATGGCGTTTGGGGAACAAGGGGAGGTAATTGCGGGCTTCCTTAAAATTAAGACGGTAAGAGTGACCTGCCCCTGAATTTTGCAAATGGCGTCGGGGGACAAGGGAAGTAATTGCGGGAGTCCTTAAAATTAAGACGGTAAGAGTGACCTGCCCCTTGAATTTTGCAAATGGCGTCGGGGGACAAGGGAGGTAATTGCGGGAGTCCTTAAAATTAAGTCGGTAAGAGTGACCTGCCCCTGAATTTTGCAAATGGCGTCGGGGGAACAAGGGGAGGTAATTGCGGGCGTCCTTAAAATTAAGACGGTAAGAGTGACCTGCCCCTGAATTTTGCAAATGGCGTTTGGGGAACAAGGGGAGGTAATTGCGGGCGTCCTTAAAATTAAGTCGGTAAGAGTGACCTGCCCCTGAATTTTGCAAATGGCGTTTGGGGATCAAGGGGAGGTAATTGCGGGCTTCCTTAAAATTAAGTCGGTAAGAGTGACCTGCCCCTGAAATTTGCAAATGGCGTCCGGTGAACAAGGGGAGGTAACTGCGGGAGTCCTAAAAATTAAGTCGGTAAGGGTGACCTGCCCCTGAATTTTGCAAATGGCATCGGGGACAAGGGGAGGTAACTGCGGGAGTCTTTAAAATTAAGACGGTAAGAGTGATCTGCCCCTGAATTTTGCAAATGGCGTTTGGGGAACAAGGGGAGGTAATTGCGGGCTTCCTTAAAATTAAGACGGTAAGAGTGACCTGTCCCTGAATTTTGCAAATGGCGTTAGGGAAACAAGGGGAAGTAAATACGCGAGTCCTAAAAATTAAGTCGGTAAGAGTGACCTGCCCCTGAGTTTTGCAAATGGCGTCCGGGGAACAAGGGGAGGTTACTGCGGCAGTCCTAAAAATTAAGTCGGTAAGAGTGACCTGCCCCTGAATTTTGCAAATGGCGTCGGGGACAAGGGGAGGTAACTGCGGGAGTTTTTAAAATTAAGACGGTAAGAGTGACCTGCCCTTGATTTTTGCAAATGGCGTTTGGGGAACAAGGGGAGGTAATTGCGGGCTTCCTTAAAATTAAGACGGTTAGAGTGACCTGCCCCTGAATTTTGCAAATGGCGTTTTGGGAACAAGGGGAAGTAACTGCGGGAGTCCTTAAAATTAAGACGGTAAGAGTGACCTGCCCCTGAGTTTTGCAAAAGGCGTTAGAGGAACAAGGGGAGGTAACTACGGGAGTTCTTAAAATAAAGACGGTAAGAGTGACCTGCCCCTGAATTTTGTAAATGGCGTCGGAGGACAAGGGGAGGTTACTGCGGGAGTCCTTAAAATTTAGTCGGTAAGAGTGACCTGCCCCTGAGTTTTGCAAATGGCGTCGGGGGACAAGGGGAGGTAATTCCGGACTTCCTTAAAATTAAGACGGTAAGAGTGACCTGCCCCTTAATTTTGCAAATAGCGTTGGGGGAACAAGGGGAGGTAATTCCGGGCTTCCTTAAAATTAAGACGGTTAGAGTGACCTGCCCCTGAATTTTGCAAATGGCGTTTTGGGAACAAGGGGAAGTAACTGCGGGAGTCCTTAAAATTAAGACGGTAAGAGTGACCTGCCGCTGAGTTTTGCAAAGGCGTTAGAGGAACAAGGGGAGGTAACTACGGGAGTTCTTAAAATTAAGACGGTAAGAGTGACCTGCCCCTGAATTTTGCAAATGGCGTCGGAGGACAAGGGGAGGTTACTGCGGGAGTCCTTAAAATTAAGTCGGTAAGAGTGACCTGCCCCTGAGTTTTGCAAATGGCGTCGGGGGACAAGGGGAGGTAATTCCGGACTTCCTTAAAATTAAGACGGTAAGAGTGACCTGCCCCTGAATTTTGCAAATGGCGTCGGGGGACAAGGGGAGGTAATTGCGGGAGTCCTTAAAATTAAGACGGTAAGAGTGACCTGCCCCTTGAATTTTGCAAATGGCGTCGGGGGACAAGGGGAGGTAATTGCGGGAGTCCTTAAAATTAAGTCGGTAAGAGTGACCTGCCCCTGAATTTTGCAAATGGCGTCGGGGGACAAGGGGAGGTAATTGCGGGCGTCCTTAAAATTAAGACGGTAAGAGTGACCTGCCCCTGAATTTTGCAAATGGCGTTTGGGGAACAAGGGGAGGTAATTGCGGGTTTCCTTAAAATTAAGTCGGTAAGAGTGACCTGCCCCTGAATTTTGCAAATGGCGTTTGGGGAACAAGGGGAGGTAATTGCGGGCGTCCTTAAAATTAAGTCGGTAAGAGTGACCTGCCCCTGAATTTTGCAAATGGCGTCGGGGGACAAGGGGAGGTAACTGCGGGAGTCCTTAAAATTAAGACGGTAAGAGTGACCTGCCCCTGAATTTTGCAAATGGCGTTTGGGGAACAAGGGGAGGTAATTGCGGGCTTCCTTAAAATTAAGACGGTAAGAGTGACCTGCCCCTGAATTTTGCAAATGGCGTTTGGGGAACAAGGGGAGGTAATTGCGGGCGTCCTTAAAATTAAGACGGTAAGAGTGACCTGCCCCTGAATTTTGCAAATGGCGTCTGGGGACAAGGGGAGGTAATCGCGGGAGTCCTTCAAATTAAGTCGGTAAGAGTGACCTGCCCCTGAATTTTGCAAATGGCGTTTTCGGGAACAAGGGGAGGTAATTGCGGGCTTCCTTCAAATTAAGACGGTAAGAGTGACCTGCCCCTGAATTTTGCAAATGGCGTCGGGGGACAAGGGGAGGTAATTGCGGGAGTCCTTAAAATTAAGTCGGTAAGAGTGACCTGCCCCTGATTGGGGGGGGGGGGGGGGTTATTGCGGGGGTCCTTAAAGTTAGACGGTAGTGACCTGCCCCTGAATTTTGCAAATGGCGTTTGGGGATCAAGGGGAGGTAATTGCGGGCTTCCTTAAAATTAAGTCGGTAAGAGTGACCTGCCCCTTAAATTTGCAAATGGCGTTTGGGGAACAAGGGGAGGTAACTGCGGGAGTCCTAAAAATTAAGTTGGTAAGAGTGACCTGCCCCTGAATTTTACAAATGGCGTTTGGGGAACAAGGAGATGTTATTGCGGGCGCCCTTAAAATTAAGACGGTAAGAGTGACTTGCCCCTGAATTTTGCAAATGGCGTTTGGGGAACAAGGGGAGGTAATTGCGGGCGTCCTTAAAATTAAGACGGTAAGACTGACCTGCCCCTGAATTTTACAAAGGCGTTTGGGGAACAAGGGGAGGTAATTGCGGTCTTCTTAAAATTAAGACGGTAAGAGTGACCTGCCCCTGAATTTTGCAAATGGCGTCGGGGGACAAGGGGAGATAATTGCGGACTTCCTTAAAATTAAGACGGTAAGAGTGACCTGCCCTGAATTTTGCAAATGGCGTCGAGAGACAAGGGGAGGTAATGGTGGGCGTCCTTAAAATTAAGACGGAAAGAGTGACCTGCCCCTGAATTTTACAAATGGCGTTTGGGGAACAAGGAGAGTTATTGCGGGCGCCCTTCAAATTAAGACGGTAAGAGTGACCTGCCCCTGAATTTTGCAAATGGCGTCGGGGACAAGGGAGGTAATTGCCGGACTTCCTTAAAATTAAGACGGTAAGAGTGACCTGCCCCTGAATTTTGCAAATGGCGTTTGGGGAACAAGGGGAGGTAATTGCGGGCGTCCTTAAAATTAAGACGGTAAGACTGACCTGCCCCTGAATTTTACAAATGGCGTTTGGGGAACAAGGGGAGGTAATTGCGGGCTTCCTTAAAATTAAGACGGTAAGAGTGACCTGCCCCTGAATTTTGCAAATGGCGTCGGGGGACAAGGGAAGTAATTGCGGGAGTCCTTAAAATTAAGACGGTAAGAGTGACCTGCCCTTGAATTTTGCAAATGGCGTCGGGGGACAATGGGAGGTAATTGCGGGAGTCCTTAAAATTAAGTCGGTAAGAGTGACCTGCCCCTGAATTTTGCAAATGCCGTCGGGGGACAAGGGGAGGTAATTGCGGGCGTCCTTAAAATTAAGACGGTAAGAGTGACCTGCCCCTGAATTTTGCAAATGGCGTTTGGGGATCAAGGGGAGGTAATTGCGGGCTTCCTTAAAATTAAGTCGGTAAGAGTGACCTGCCCCTGAATTTTGCAAATGGCGTTTGGGGATCAAGGGGAGGTAATTGCGGGCTTCCTTAAAATTAAGTCGGTAAGAGTGACCTGCCCCTGAAATTTGCAAATGGCGTCCGGTGAACAAGGGGAGGTAACTGCGGGAGTCCTAAAAATTAAGTCGGTAAGAGTGACCTGCCCCTGAATTTTGCAAATGGCGTCGGGGAACAAGGGGAGGTAACTGCGGGAGTCCTTAAAATTAAGACGGTAAGAGTGACCTGCCCCTGAATTTTGCAAATGGCGTTTGGGGAACAAGGGGAGGTAATTGCGGGCTTCCTTAAAATTAAGACGGTAAGAGTGACCTGCCCCTGAATTTTGCAAATGGCGTTAGGGGAACAAGGGGAGTAAATGCGCGAGTCCTAAAAATTAAGTCGGTAAGAGTGACCTGCCCCTGAGTTTTGCAAATGGCGTCCGGGGAACAAGGGGAGGTAACTGCGGGAGTCCTTAAAATTAAGTCGGTAAGAGTGACCTGCCCCTGAATTTTGCAAATGGCGTCGGGGGACAAGGGGAGGTAACTGCGGGAGTCCTTAAAATTAAGACGGTAAGAGTGACCTGCCCCTGATTTTTGCAAATGGCGTTTGGGGAACAAAGGGAGGTAATTGCGGGCTTCCTTAAAATTAAGACGGTAAGAGTGACCTGCCCCTGAATTTTGCAAATGGCGTTTTGGGAACAAGGGGAAGTAACTGCGGGAGTCCTTAAAATTAAGACGGTAAGAGTGACCTGCCCCTGAGTTTTGCAAAAGGCGTTAGGGGAACAAGGGGAGGTAACTGCGGGAGTCCTTAAAATTAAGACGGTAAGAGTGACCTGCCCCTGAATTTTGCAAATGGCGTCGGGGGACAAGGGGAGGTAACTGCGGGAGTCCTTAAAATTAAGTCGGTAAGAGTGACCTGCCCCTGAATTTTGCAAATGGCGTCGGGGGACAAGGGGAGGTAATTGCGGGACTTCCTTAAAATTAAGACGGTAAGAGTGACCTGCCCCTGAATTTTGCAAATGGCGTTTGGGGAACAAGGGGAGGTAATTGCGGGCGTCCTTAAAAATTAAGACGGTAAGAGTGACCTGCCCCTGAATTTTGCAAATGGCGTTTTGGGAACAAGGGGAAGTAACTGCGGGAGTCCTTAAAATTAAGACGGTAAGAGTGACCTGCCCCTGAGTTTTGCAAAAGGCGTTAGAGGAACAAGGGGAGGTAACTACGGGAGTTCTTAAAATAAAGACGGTAAGAGTGACCTGCCCCTGAATGTTGTAAATGGCGTCGGAGGACAAGGGGAGGTTACTGCGGGAGTCCTTAAAATTTAGTCGGTAAGAGTGACCTGCCCCTGAGTTTTGCAAATGGCGTCGGGGGACAAGGGGAGGTAATTCCGGACTTCCTTAAAATTAAGACGGTAAGAGTGACCTGCCCCTGAATTTTGCAAATAGCGTTGGGGGAACAAGGGGAGGTAATTGCGGGCTTCCTTAAAATTAAGACGGTAAGAGTGACCTGCCCCTGAATTTTGCAAATGGCGTTTTCGGGAACAAGGGGAGGTAATTGCGGGCTTCCTTAAAATTAAGACGGTAAGAGTGACCTGCCCCTGAATTTTGCAAACGGCGTCGGGGGACAAGGGGAGGTAATTGCGGGAGTCCTTAAAATTAAGTTGGTAAGAGTGACCTGCCCCTGAATTTTGCAAATGCCGTCGGGGGACAAGGGGAGGTAATTGCGGGCGTCCTTAAAATTAAGACGGTAAGAGTGACCTGCCCTTGAGTTTTGCAAATGGCGTTTGGGGAACAAGGGGAGGTAATTGCGGGCGTCCTTAAAATTAAGTCGGTAAGAGTGACCTGCCCCTGAATTTTGCAAATGGCGTCCGGGGAACAAGGGGAGGTAACTGCGGGAGTCCTTAAAATTAAGACGGTAAGAGTGACCTGCCCCTGAATTTTGCAAATGGCGTCGGGGGACAAGGGGAGGTAACTGCGGGAGTCCTTAAAATTAAGTCGGTAAGAGTGACCTGCCCCTGAATTTTGCAAATGGCGTTTGGGGAACAAGGGGAGGTAATTGCGGGCGTCCTTAAAATTAAGTCGGTAAGAGTGACCGCCCTGAATTTTGCAAAGACGTCGGGGGGGGGGCGAGGAGGTAACTGCAGGAGTCTTTAAAATTAAGACGGTAAGAGTGACCTGCTCCTGAATTTTGCAAATGGCGTTAGGGAAACAAGGGGAAGTAAATACGCGAGTCTTAAAAATTAAGTCGGTAAGAGTGACCTGCCCCTGAGTTTTGCAAATGGCGTCCGGGGAACAAGGGGAGGTAACTGCGGGAGTCCTAAAAATTAAGTCGGTAAGAGTGACCTGCCCCTGAATTTTGCAAATGGCGTCGGGGACAAGGGGAGGTAACTGCGGGAGTTTTTAAAATTAAGACGGTAAGAGTGACCTGCCCTTGATTTTTGCAAATGGCGTTTGGGGAACAAGGGGAGGTAATTGCGGGCTTCCTTAAAATTAAGACGGTAAGAGTGACCTGCCCCTGAATTTTGCAAATGGCGTTTGGGAAACAAGGGGAAGAAAATACGCGAGTCCTAAAAATTAAGTTGGTAAGAGTAACCTGCCCCTGAATTTTCCAAATGGCGTTAGGGGAACAAGGGGAGGTAACTACGTGAGTCTTTAAAATAAAGACGGTAAGAGTGACCTGCCCCTGAATTTTGCAAATGGCGTTTGGGGAACAAGGGGAGGTAATTGCGGGCGTCCTTAAAATTAAGACGGTAAGAGTGGCCTGCCCCTGAATTTTGCAAATGGCGTCGGGAGACAAGGGGAGGTAACTGCGGGCGTCCTTAAAATTAAGACGGTAAGAGTGACCTGCCCCTGAATTTTGCAAATGGCGTTGGGGGAACAAGGGGAGGTAATTGCGGGCGTCCTTAAAATTAAGACGGTAAGGGTGACCTGCCCCTGAATTTTGCAAATGGCGTTTGGGGAACAAGGGGAGGTTATTGCGGGCGTCCTTAAAATTAAGACGGTAAGAGTGACCTACCCCTGAATTTTGCAAATGGCGTCGGGGGACAAGGGGAGGTATGTTCCGTCGAAAAGAAAACACAGCATGAAAGTTTATTGTTCTTGTATCTATATATGCAAATATCGAAAAGAAAATCTGAATGATCAATAGCATACCAATATTAAACGTGATAGTTTCTATTTAAAGTATGTTCCGATTTTTAAATTACATGTACCAAAATTAAGCCTGAAAGTTTATTGTACGTGTATAGATATATGCAAAGTTACAAACACGAGGGCCATACAGGCTCTATATCGCTCAACCAGTGATTTCTAAAGTTTTTCGTAAATAAGCTGATGAAAAATCAAGTGACTCCCGGACCTGTGTGTATTGTCTGTTCTTAAATACCTTTAAAGACCCATGATCACTTTGACTTTACTCAAATAATTATAAAAATGATAGACCTGTTTTGTATTTACTCAAACAATGTTGACGCATACCTTTTAGTCGTTAGGTCGTCTTTTCTTCTTGTTAAGTGTTGTCAAAAAGCGTATCCTTTTTTTGCAATAGTATTGATATTTATAACATGTACTTATTTTATTGCTTTTCATTTTGTCAGCCTCTTTAAATGTAGTATCAATGTTTAAAACCGTTAACCACTATATTTAATATTTGATTTCTCACGTCTAATTATGGAATGTGTCGTCTTTTTGATAGTTTAACAATGACGCATTAGGTGTATGTATTCAGGATGATGTTATTTTGTCTCTACTGAACATAAGAAGCTGAAGTATTTTGTACGAAGGTCCATTCTCCTATGCCACGGGTAACGTATAAATTCATTAATATTCCATAATTTTCTTATTTCGAATATGCATTTAATTATTAAAAATAAAACACATTTTAATTTGATTTAAACTTTTGTGGTATACCGGGTCACATATAACGATTTTAAGTTCAGATGAGTAGTAATCTAATCACGAAAGCCGAAGGTCTGAACGACACATCTGAACGACACGCAGAGTGCTGTTCGTTTTTACTTCCATCTGAAACTTGATTTGTCATACTATTTTGTTATTACCTGTGCCGATATTGCATACAGTACCGGAAGTATAGACATTTCACTACAGTTTGTTTACATCACGTGTCTTCATTCATAGCAATGTCCAGTCAAATGTATTAACGCATAAACACTATCAAATGTTATGTGAAATATATGTGGGAAGGAATTTCGAAAGCCCAAATATGTTCCGGACGACTAGCATGATATTTTTTATAAAGTATACCACGCTCAAATCCTTCTATGCGTATATAAGAGAAAATGTCAATAATGTTATAATTAAGTTCCTGTTCCATGAGAGGATTTGAATTGTGCAAAACCTTTCTCCTTAGTTTATTTGAAGTTGGTATTTTACACCAGTTTGAATAAATCACTTATGTTCACATATGTCTTCCACTTATCTTTCACATTCTTTATCTATTGTTCCTGTTTTTCTCATTCATGTCAGCATCCCACAATTTCTATATCCCTCATCAGTACTGTCGCATACTCAACTGGGTGTAGCCAGCGCAGTTTAAAATACAGAATGAAAAATTACTGCAAACCAATGAATTTTCACGTTTATTAATGTTCGTGTGTTATCAATTTCATATCAATAGATGATTTTTCAATTTTGCGTCATCATATTAACGTAGTATACAACGAACGTAAAAACATTTTTTTCTGAATTAAGGAAAACTGATCTGCACATAAAGTGAAAATTAATGTCATGGTTTACAGTATAAACTTATTATAATTATCGTTATCATTATCACTATTATTATTATTATCATTATTATTATTATTATTATTATTATCGTGATTGTTATGGTTATTATTAACACATTACACATTAATTCATACTCTATCTTAGACTGTTTGACCTATAACCTGCTGAGTAAGCAACATTGATGCAGTACAATACAACGGGAGATGTCATCGTATTTTGGATCAAACAGGAAGGACTGATAAAGAATCGCAGAACTAATATATAAAACTTTTAGATACATAGGTATAAGTAGCGTTAAAATCTTGGAACATAAAAATACAATCTAACGCTATTGACATTTTCTCTTATAAGCACACAGAGGGATTTGAGGGTGTTATACGTTATACAAGTATATAACGCTATCATATCTGAAACTATTCTGTGCTTTCGACATTCTCTCCCGCATAATTTTCGCACAATATTTGTGATTGTTTATGCGTTAATACGCGTGCCTGTATGAACTGAGTCACGTGATGTTAACAAATCGTAGTAACATTTCTACACTTCCGGTGCCATATGCAACATCAGCAACAGCAATAACAAAATAATAAGACAAATTATATGTCATCGGTAAGTAAGAAAAAACAGCCCTCAGGTGCGTGAAAACCATGAGGTGTCGTTCAGATATTTCATAAAAAATCACTCAGGCCTTTAGCATTCATGAGAAGATAACTACGCATCTGATTTCTAAATCGTGGTATAAGATCAAATATATCATTCTGAAGTCAAATCTATTTCCTAAATATATCAATAAAGTTGATATTTACACTCGGAGCATTAAAATAGAACATACATTCTAACCTGCATTTAATATCACCCTGCGTATAAATACCAACAGGGACAGTAACAACAGTAATATACACATTAAAATGTTTAAAGGACCACGATTTCTCAAAATGTGCGCAAATAAGTTTTAAAAAATACAGATAGAATAATGACAGTAAAAATGTATTGTCAGAAAGCGTTTCTCATTTTTGAAACATAATTGAAAAAAATTGCATTATATTTTTTAAAATGAACTTTTGAATAAGAAACCGAAATGAGAAATATTTTGTAAACTTTAGTAGTAAAGTTCGTCGGTAAGTGTCATCATAACACAAGAGCTGTCTGTAGGACAGCGCGCTCGACCTTTCTCAGTGTTTGCCAATAAAAGAAATCTTTGACAGTAAAAGGAAAAACAAGGACCTGTAACAACAAGACTTTAACTGCTAGTAGGAATTTCTAAGAAAAAATCAAGAAACATTTTCACGGAGTTCTGTTCTCTTGCTTACAGATAGGTGTCATGATAGTACATAAGTATTCTAACTTTCAAAGATATATCAAATGGTTAACTCAACAAGTGGACAATAATGAAAATTTTAACCGAGTTTCTAGGTCGAAAAGGGCAATAATTCAAACAACAGCACCGCCTGCGGGTGCCAAACGCTCTTCTGAATTTATCCTTTTCATGTTTATTTATTACCACTTTTTAAGCAACAGTGTACTTCACCTTGACCCCGAAACAATCCCATAAAAGGTTTTTATAGATAATTACTAGACACTTATTTTGGTCACCATAGTTAAATTACAACTAAAGGTATTGTATTTTCCCCAATTTTCTGAAAAAAAATCCTTGACCTTAACCCCATGAGCCCCAAACAAAATCCCAATAAAAGTCTTTATTCATATGTTTTAAATATTTATTATTTAGTTACATTATGTCAGTCGTAAATAAAGACATTGAATATATTACCGTTTTTCTTCTTTTAGTTACAGTGACCATGACCTTGACAGTTTACATGTGAGTGACCTAAAGGCAAAACTTAAAAAAATCAGACTAGCTAAAAATGACAAAGTCCAAAAATACTAAAATATTCCCTCCTTCCCCAAATGTATGACTCAAAACCCCATTTGATTATGTTGAAGTACATTATCCATTAATTGTTGGTGAAAATTTGAAATCAATCTAACAAATAATGAAGAAGCTATGCCAAATTCTCACAATCGACCAAAATTCATCAAAATTCATCTTTTTACCCCTAAAAAACAGGTGATACTCAGAATCTTCAGCATACAATGTGAAGAAGGGTATTATATGAAGAAGTTGTCCAAGTTTTAAAGTGATAGCTTTGATAGTTTCCATGTAAGTGACCTAAACGAAAATAGCTCGTCATTTTTTTTCAAAAATCAGACGAGCTTATAAAGACCGTGACAGCGTCACTTTTCCTGCCTATGTTTAGGGAGCATGATGGTAAACAATTATTCCAACTTTCAAAGTAATATCTCAAACAGTTCAGTTAAAAAGTGGACTGCTTCGTGAAACTTAATAGAGATTCTGAGTCAATAAAGGGCCTTCATTTTTAAAATCCTTAACAGAATTACCCTCTCTTGCCTATAGATGGAGCTAATGATGCAAACAATTATTCCAACTTTCAAAGCAATATCTTAAAAGGTTCAGTCAATAAGTGGATTTTACCCCTATTCAATGTATTTTCTAAAAGGGCCATAGTTCTGACAAAAAATCTTCAGAGTTATGTACTCGTGTCTGTTGATGGAGGTAATAATGGTACATAAGTATGGTAAGTTTTAAAGCAACATCTGTAATGGTTTTGAAAAATAGTGGGTGATACGAAAAACGTAACCAAGCTCAATGCACTTTCTAAGTCGAAAAAGGGCCATACTTCTAAAAATAAACCTTGACAGAGTTATGTACTCTAGTCCATTGATGGTTAAAAAGTATGGTAAGTTTCAGAGCAAAACCTCTAATGGTTTTGAAATAAAGTGGATTGGTACGAAAAACCTAACCAAGGTGTCATACCAGTGCCGACGCCGAGGCGAGAAGGATAGCTCTCCTTTTCTTCGAAAAGTCGAGTAAATAAAAGTGATCATTGGCCTTTAAGATCTGAAACATAATAACAATCGGAATACCACCCGGCCTTTTCCGTAGAAATAACTTATTTCTACGGAAAAAGGCAAAGTGATGTTCCGATTGACATAATAATACACAATACTCATAAATTTAAATCTTGGCTCTAGAACGTGTTTTCTTTAAAACTTTGAATTGAAATAATTTTAGTGAAGTGATAGTTTGGCCCCCACTGCTGTTAACTGTATTCTTTTGTGTTTCTTGAGACTCTCAGTCAACATCTGAGACAATAGATGAACACCATCACTGTAAGTCTATAGTCTCTATTCTGACAGGCAGGAGTCCTGAAAAAAAAGACGAATCGACTGATTAATTTATCAAAAATGAAAAATTCACATTCAAATGACATTTAACAAGTTCAAATACATTGGAATTAATTTCTAGCATAAACGACCAAATAATTCTGATAACGTGGATTCTACACGTGTTGTAATTAACTGTTACACTTTTGGTGGCAAATAGCTCTGATCATAATCTGCACTGTTTGCTATTCAGTCGGAAATGTTTTCAGTGAGTAACCACACAATCTATTAATGATACTTTAAAAATATGAGACAAGTTCATTTTGAAAATTCAGCCGATTATACAGAGCTGTCTGCTACAGCTGATTAAGGCATTATATACCTTAGCCCTATCACTAACCTACCCTCTTTTCTCTGATATTAAGGAACAAGTTAGCGCCAAATTCTCTGTTTGAACAAACCTAAGAAATAAAGAAGTGGAGCCGCAATGGCTCACTGGTAACGCGTTCACCTAAAGATCGGAGAGTCCCGGGTTCAATCCCGGACGTGTACCACGGTGGTTGTGTCCTTAGGCAAGATACATATATACTTCCACTCTCTTCGAGCTTCATTTCATTCGGAACGAGTCTTGAGAGCGAGTCTAAGTTGTAAGAACTTGTTTCGAAATTGGGAATAAACAAGCAAATCCGTTAAATTAATATCCCCTGCCAAATGAAGTAAATAGCTGAAAATGAAACAACTGGAAAGTGTATAGGTCTGTTTCGGATTTTTCGCACTTCCGGAAATTTACATTTATTATATTTCAAAAATATGATTTAACTGGAAAAAACACTTATGCAGTAGTAAACTTAGGCCAACTAGGAATATTTATGTACACAAAATTGAACATGTTCAAGAAAAAATATTTTTACCTCACATTTTGTGACTAAATTGGCAAATTTTGCTATATGCCAAAATGGGGG
Source organism: Saxidomus purpurata (assembly GCA_022818135.1). Taxonomy (NCBI): domain Eukaryota; kingdom Metazoa; phylum Mollusca; class Bivalvia; order Venerida; family Veneridae; genus Saxidomus; species Saxidomus purpurata. The sequence continues at coordinate 14,067,968 of JAFMSR010000013.1, read as the reverse complement.
TAGGGGTGCAAAAAGTCATTTCACAAAAACTGTTCAAGGCCACACCAATTTAATTTCTTGGTCATCGGAATATATCCTAAAAAAATAGGAGCGAGCGAGCGAAAACTTAAAATATTTTTTTTTCCAATGCAACCATTTTTGGAGCGGGCGAAGAGCGATTTGTTAAAAAAAATAAAAACCCCTCACAAAAACAAATATTCACTGTCAAAACAGGTAAAAAAGACTTGGAAATAGATTATAAAAGAGCTACAGACACCTTAAATATAAACTGCCAAAAAGGTGCAGACCACAAAGTGACAATAGTGTTTCTTGCAAGAAAATATTTTTATTCTTTTAAAAAGACAATATTTTGTTTTCTTACATACATGTACAGCCAATACAACATGTCTTTTGAAAGAGAGACAATTTTTTTATCATTTAATAAACCATCAGACTAATGTGTATTTCAATTTATGCCCAAACACTTTGTAATGAAACCCATTTGTTAGTCATATCAAAATAACCCACAGAACAACTTCTTTAGTTAAGTCAAGGCATATGCTCTTTTACTGCACTTCTTCTGACCATAAGTGTTTTGACTAGAGATAATTGTTCAATTTCACAATGCTAAAAACTTGCTAGTTTCTTAATTTTTTCCTTCCCAATGTTTTAGCCTCAGCGCCATTATCAATACAATTTTTACACAGAGAGCACACTAAATGTCTTTAAATGTTTCCGAGTTGTCTGTCTGGACAGCAACTCGTCTTCCACCGACGTTTCCCTGGTTTATGTTAACAACAAAATTTTTGGGTGCATAGAATGACCGAAAAAGACCGTAAAATACAAAACAAGAGGGCCAAGATGGTCCTATATCGCTCACCTTGGTACAAGTCCACTTGCCTGGTGGAAGATCACTAGATAATGTTATATACCAAATAAGTTTTCCTATATACGCCTTTGTAAAACAAATGAAACCCCCCCCGGGGCAAGGTCAATTTTGACCCCAGGGGCATAATTTGAACAAACTTTGAAGAGGTCTACTAGGCAATGCTACATGCCAAATATCTAAGCTCTAGGCCTTGTGGTTTCAGAGAAAAAGATTTTTAAAGTTTTCCCTATATAAGCCTTTGTAAAACTAAGTGACCCCCGGTGCGGGGTCAATTTTAACCCAGGGGTCATAATTTGAACAATCTTGGTAGAGGTCCACTAGCCAATGCTACATGCCAAATATCTAAGCTCTAGGCCTTCTGGTTTCAAAGAAGAAGATTTTTAAAGTTTTTACTATATAAGCCTATGTAAAACTAAATGACCCCCGGTGCGGGGTCAATTTTAATCCGTGGGTCATAATTTGAACAATCTTCGAAGAGGTTCACTAGCCAATGCTACATGCCAAATATCTAAGCTCTAGGCCTTTTGGTTTCAAAGAAGAAGATTTTTAAAGTTTTTCCTATATATTCCTATGCAAAACTAAGTGACCCCCGGTGCGGGGTCAATTTTGACCCGGGGATCATAATTTGAACAATCTTGGTAGAGGTCCACTAGACAATGCTACATGCCAAATATCTAAGCTCTAGGCCTTGTGGTTTCAGAGAAGAAGATTTTTAAAGTTTTTCCTATTTGTTGCCATAGCAACCAGAGTTCTGCATGGAATGGAATTCTTTGAACAACTTTGATAGAGCTTCATGCAAGGAACATCCCTGCAAAGTCTCATCAACATTGGCCCAGTGGTTTCAGAGGAGATGTCGTTTGAAGGAAAATGTGGACGGACGTACGACGTACTACGTACGACGGACGCCGGACGGAATGTGATCCTAATAGCTCACTCTGGCACTTTGTGCCAGGTGAGCTAAAAAGACCGAAAAAGAACCGAAAAATGATTTATCTTTACCGAAAACAACTTTGTTTCAAAAGATAATGTACGGTTTATAACTTAAGTATTAAATAAATGCAGGAATTTGTATGTAATGAATATTTTTTGTTTGTTTTGATAAGTTCCTGTGCTGCACCCATTACACAATCTGGAGTGCTAATTTCAGAAAGTTTTGGTCTGCAATATTTGTTTTTCGATCTTTCTACTTGATTTGTAATACAATATTTACAAATTTCTTCATTTAAACTTGAAGTTGTATATACTCTTTTGAAAAATTAGTTGTTTTCGGTCTTCATAAACTGTTTTTCGGTCTTTTTCGTTTTTTTCGGTCATTCTATGCAACTGGTGGCTGCCATTTTGACAATATGGTAGTCATGATTATACAAATAAAGAAGCGGGAACATGTTCTGCTGGCGTTTATAATAGAATTGTAGGTTTGAAAGTACTAAATTTGCGAGTTCTCCGCGACAAAAAGGCCCGCTTTGAATTTTTGGTCTTGGTTTATAAAATTGATGCGGGCGGAAGCTCAAATTGAAAAAAAAAATATTTTGAAAACTAATTGAGCGGGAAATCCGTTGACCAAGTAATTAATTTGGTGTGGCCTTAAATTCAAACTTTATTACAATTAGAATTGTTAGGATACAAAATTACAATAATAGCAAATCAAATCCTGTTACAGTTATTTCTGTCATATTTCAAAGTTCGTCGAAATCTAAAAAAAACATATTTTCGAATTTTCTATTTTTGCAGTATAAAACAAAGGTTTTAATAAAGTTGTATGCAAAATATCTCAAAAACAGTGTTATTCCTTTATCATGAAAATAATAATTTATAAGATTAAAAAAATAAAATTTATTAAAGTTGGTCGGGTAATAATTAGGAGCGTAATAGTTATTCAGATGATGATAAAAATACCACTATCCCTAATTTTTCATCCTTAAGAATGACATATTACAATTGTAAAGATGGAAATTTGATATCGTATTCTGAAAAATACTCCACATACATAAAGGTTTTCAGTATCAATAAATATTAATATTCCCAGAAATTACTAGCAATACGATAGTCGCGATAAAAAAACAGGGTCAATAAAATTTCTTATTTTAGTTTTTAGCAGTGACCCCCCCTTTAACGGCCTCATAAAATCCAGTTTCCTAAATGTTCTGTTGTTAGAGAATACAAAGTTGATTATTTGTGCCAACAATATCAAAATCTGACAAGCCTTTTCACAAAAAAGAAGCATTTTTAAAATTTCACCACCCCATAGGGGCCTCATCTCTGAATGATAGTTCTTTTTCTGCATCTCACATTGACGCAGAACTCAGTTGTTGTAAGTTGAATTAAATCAGTACTATTAGTTTCAGAAAACAATCAAATGTAAGTTTCTTAATAGAATATGTAAGAATTGTTAGGAAAGCGCTGCACCCTTGAGGGGGCTCATTTCTAATATTTCTGGATATTAGAAAATTTGATCATTAAATTATTTCAGCCAATTACAATTTAATTTTGATAACTGGTTTCAAGGAAATATAATTGTTTTTATATTAGAAATAAAAGAAAATGTTGTTATATTAAATATAGAAGAAAAATAACTCTGGAGATAACTTGTCCAATCTTGACGAAAGCAGTGTGTTCGCCGCGGCATTATGCTATTGTACACTAATCTTAAGTTTCATTTAATTCTATCCATTGGTTCTTGGGTTATGACTACGGACAGACGGACGACACCAAAACAATATTCCTCCTCCTTTGGCCTTTGAGAAAATAATCTAGTATAAAATAAGAAATTAATTAAGAGATTAGTAAGAAAGCTATAACGCGAACACATCTTCCTCTCCTGCAACGCGACTACCTAATATTTGCTTCTGTAGTCTTAATCATAAATTTTACAAAAGTCAACTTCAGAAATTTAGCGGGATAAGGCTCGTAAAGTAACCTAATTACAGCTGCAATGGAAGAATTCCTGTCCAGGTCCAGACCTCGAGACTTACTAAGTGAGGACATGAATTTACACTGCATGCGGTCGGACTCCGGGTCAGTGAAGTTATCTTTAAATTGTTATTTGTATGCATTCATTTATTCAAATCGGATAAATGTGCCAAGTTTGATTCTTCTGACAACAAAGTATATTCATGCTGTCGAATTTTTAATCAATAAAAAATCCAAAGCAATGTTAATCATTAAAACATGAAGAGACCGAAGGATGTAATTTTCATTTTTCTCATATTTTCCTTATTTTTCTTGTCATAGTTGATAGTTTGATAATTAACATTATCATTTCCAAAATGAATCTCGGACAGAAAATGTAGTACATAAAGAAACAAAGGAACACGTGAATTTCTAACGTCTACATAAGGATGAACGGACGGATAAAAGAAACGGTCAATGACCAAACAGACAGTTTCAGAGACAAACGGGTATTTTCTTAATCTGATCTCCCCCCCCCCCTCCCCCTCCCCCTCCCCTGAATTTTGCAAATGGCTTCGAGGGAACAAGGGGAGGTAACTGTGCGTTGGAAGGCTTTACATCTCTACAGGCAGACAAAATGATATCAAGTATTGATTACTTTTGTGTTTTGAATTTCCATTAGTTATATTACTTTTATTTTTAGTTTAAGGTAAGTCGCGGGTTTCCCCAGAAATCGGGTCATTTTTTTAAAAGGCAACGCAGATTTAAGATATTTTGCATGACAACCCCGTGACTAATTGTCTTTTGTAGAAATAATACGGTGAAGTGATATTTCCATGGAAACTGAGTTAAAAGCGCCACCTAGCGGGGAGGTGTATTTTCGTCAATTTTCGTGTTATTTTCGTTATATCTCTTTCTATGTAGATAACGAAACGATCTAATTTTCATAAATGCAATATCGAATCATTTACTCATCTGAAAAAATAAAAATATCTAATATGTTTTGCCAAAAATATGAAAAAGTGTGGAACGAACCCTGTAGGGGCGACAATTTTCAAAGCAAAAAGCGCTATGGATTCTTAAACCAATTTAAAGCAATTTTATCAAATAAAAAAGGGGGGTCACCGTCCTTCTTTTCGTGCCACCGAAACTATTTTGAAGTGGAAAAAACATGAGAAACGTTGACGTAAAATACAAGATTGACGTGACGTAACGAGGTGATACTGACGTTTTCAAACGTTTCTTGTTAAAATAAATTACTAGCGTTGTTGTTTATTATGCAGAAGTCACTTTAGATCGACTTCAATGATTAATATATATGTAGTCGAGACTTAAATTTTAAATTTGAATGGACACCGTATTTTAATAAAATGGTAAAAATTGATCTGTGTTATGAACTAGTTCGACACCATTTTATTTACTTGTAACACGGATCTGTTGTAGTATAATGTTACATTTATAAACACAATACAATACAGAAAACATTCGACGTAAAACTGAAGAAGAAATATCATTTTACTTGCCGCATTTAGCCCATCGTAAATACAGTATCTTCAATATAAGAATGGGCGCGGATATGCACATGACAACAGTGTGCATGGCGGGATTTCGGTCTAGTGATGCTTGTCAGTATGAACGTTTTATATAGAGTATTTTTCTAAACTTTGATACAGTGTTTTATAAATTACTCTTTAAATACTTAGAAAATCGACTCGGTCAATGCTGGCAGAAAATACCTAGTTGTTTTCCGGAGAGATATAAATTGAACAACAACAATCTTCCTGATACAGTAGCACGCAAGAAAAGATTATATTAATATGATGAAACGCGAACAATATTATCAATACCAGACGAGCGATTCAATCGGGTTACATACGATATAACAGTTTGAATATCTTTATCATACATGTACTTAGAGACAAACCGTGTATCACAACAACATTTAAGCCGTCACTTTTATCCATCGTCGGAACCAACGGTCTATTACGGAATATAGTATGAATAACCTGGGTACCGAGGATGCTTTTATCATAATGAAATGCTGTCTCAGTTTTAAGAATTTTCTTTTTATACGGAACAGTCCAGAAAATTTCTCATTTTACCCGGATATAAAACTACATTCTTCTTTGTTTTTGACAAAAACAAAATGAAAACAGCGGTATGTGCTATAAAGTAAAGAAGAATTTTTTAAAAAATTGTCTTCGCCCGTCCATTGATTCGATGTGTCTGTAGTTTCCTTTCACTGGAGACGTAGTGGCACAGGTGGGCATTCCTGTTACAGATGCAACTGTACTGCTGCTTTCACAGAGTTTGTACACATGTATAAATACGCACAGTAAAAACAGAAAAGTTTCGATTTCAAGTAATTCAATGTTAAAACTGTATCGGGGGCATTGAAAGATAACCTAACAAAATAAACGCTGCAAATATATTGTTTTCGCCAATTTGTCCGTTCTAAAGTTTACCCAGTTTGTCACGCTATAAGTTCATTGGTAAATTTTTTTATAAGACACACAGCATGTGTACATTCCTCGGCAGCTCAGTTGGTAAACCGTTCGGCTAAACTTTTATTACCGCGGCAACCTCGGTTCGAATTTCGTCTCTAGTAGAAATAGCTTTTCTTTCTTTAATAAATAGCTTAAAACGCTGTTTTTATGTTTACAGAATGACTAAACACTGATTTTGTCAAAAGTAAAAAATACTCTATATCTGGAGTTCAGTAGCTTAAATGTACAATGTAGTTATTGTAAAAAAGAAGTAACTGTAAAAATAAAAGATTTGTGAATTCTGAACCGGTTATTCTCTTAGCTATATTAACCTTTAATAATATACTAGATGGGTGTTCAGTAGAACACTTGTGTCGCCCTCTTATGCTTTGTCAGAATAACCAACAATTTTGTGACAAAATCTAAGTGTACAAAGGGGCATAAGTCTCTCAAATATGACATTGACCAACAAACTTTGGCGGCATCATGACCCTTATGTCATAAGCAATACAATTTAAAAGTTTGATGAAGAAATCTTAAGAAATGGCAAAGTTACAAAAAGTACAAAAAGGGGCATAACTCTGTCAAATAAGACCTTGACCTACAAAATTTGGCGGCATCACAACCCTTTTGACATAAGCAATATAATTTGAAAGTTTGATAAAGAAATCTTAAGAAATGGCAAAGTTATAGCAAAAATCTAAGTATATAAAGGGGCATAACTCTGTCAAATATGACCTTGACCTACAAACTTTGGCGGCCTCATGACCCTTATGTCATAAGCAATGCAATTTGAAAGTTTGATGAAGAAATCTTAAGAAATGGCAAAGTTATAGCCAACGTTAAGTTTTCATGACAAAATCTAAGTACAAAAAGGGGCATAACTCGGTCAAATATGACCTTGACCTACAAAATTTGGTGGCATCACAATCCTTTTGACATAAGCAATACAATTTGAAAGTTTGATAAAGAAATCTTAAGAAATGGCAAAGTTATAGCAAAAATCTAAGTATATAAAGGGGCATAACTCTGTCAAATATGACCTTGACCTATACAATTTGGCGGCATCACCACCCTTATGTCATAAGCAATACAATTTGAAAGTTTGATGAAGAAATCTTAAGAAATGGCAAAGTTATAGCCAACGTTAAGTTTTCATGACAAAATCTAAGTACAAAAAGGGGCATAACTCTGTCAAATATGACCTTGACCTACAAAATTTGGTGGCATCATGACCCTATTGTCATAAGCAATACAATTGTAAAGTTTGATAAAGAAATCTTAAGAAATGGCAAAGTTATAGCCAACGTTAAGTTTGTGTGACGGACGGACAGACGGGCCGACGGACCGACGGACAGACGGACAAAGCGATCCCTATGTATCGCCTTTTCTCCGAAAGTGCGACACAAAAATAGGAGTTATGGCCACTTTATGTCCGTCTATCTATCCTGAAAATAGTGATAACGTTCTGACTGTTGGTCATTCCTGTTACAGATGCAACTGTACTGCTGCTTTCACAGAGTTTGTACACATGTATATATACGCACAAGTAGCGCGTATCAAATTCGCATACATTGACTTTAACGCCCGTTTCAACAGGATAACCTTACCTTCATTACCATAAAAAAACGAACTATTTAGATTCTCTTTCTCTGTAGGAAACGGTCAATAGATATTATCAGTAGCGGGACTTGAATCTGAGGTAACAATGATTTCATATATTCAGCGATTGGTCACTTGACCGTGGAAGCGGTGTCAGGCAGAAGTCATATGGACAAATGACATGTGCAACACAAAAACCTGACTGTTTTGCTGTGAATGATCTGTTTCCACGTTTCTTATTTAAACGTGCAACGGAAATTTATCTAAATGTCCTATCAAAACTGAATTGTTTCTTACGGAAAATGACAACAGTAAGTTGTTCTTATAAATGAAGTTGTTGCGCATCTAAACGAAAACGTTTCACTTCAAGAGACCGACGTCAGTAATACACCGTGACGCCGCATAAAAAACCGTCATTAACGCACCCCTGTCGTGCTTCAGAAAAGTTTAGATGGCCTGAAAACGAAGTCGGTGACACCCCTTTTTTATTTCAAAAAAATGTTTATATTTATTTAAAGGATCCGTTACGGTTTTAAAAAAATTCTCTCGAGCCGATTTCTCGCAATTTGCCCTTAATGCGTCCACTTTGGGGTCATTTTCGCTTTGAAAATTGCCTCCCATTCGCGGATCATTATGTTATTTTAGGTATTCAATGTGGATATCTTTAAATAATTTTGTATGCATGGAACTCAGATTGATTTGGCTTTGATTTGGTGGAAAAACCATAGCTGTAAAAATATCATTGACGGACTTTTGTCCGTGAAATGACGAAAATCTTTCAAAAATACAAACTCCGCTAGGTGGCGCTTTTTCCGTGCTTATCGTTTACAGATAATTTCAAAACATCTTTTCCGGGAAAGCCAGTACCTCATACCACAGGCATGCACGATTTCCAAACTTTGCGTCGAGATTTTAAACAAGAGCTGTCAGTAGGACAGCGTGCTCGACTTTTTTAGTGCTTGCCAATAAAACAAAACTTTGACAGTTAAGGGCACACAAGACTTTAACTAGGAATTTCTAAGTACAAATCAAGAAAATTTTTCACAGAGTTATCTTCTTTTGCTTACAGATAGGTCTTACGATGGTACATAAGTACTCCAACTTTCAAAGTAATATCTCAAATGGTTAAGTTAACAAGTGGACAAGAATGGAAATTTTAACTGAGTTTCTAAGTCAAAAAGGGCCATAATTCAAATAAAATCCTTGACAGAATTACCTTCTCCGCCCATGTTTGGGAATCATGATGGTAAACAAGTATTCCAACTTTCAAATTAATATCTCAAACAGTTCAGTCAAAAGGTGGACTGGTACGAAAAACTTAACCAAGATTCTAAGTCGATAAAAGGCCTTAATTTTTAAAACAAATCCCTGACAGAGTTACCTTCTCTTGCGCACAGATGGGGGTAATGATGTGAAATAGCATTAAAAAGTTTCAAAGCAATATCTCAAAGGGTTAAGGCAATAAGTGGATTTTATCCATATTCAAGTATTTTCTAAGTAAAAAGGGGCATAATTCTGTCAAAAACCTTGACAGAGTTATGACTGTCCTCTTGTCTGTTGATGAAGGTCGTGATGGTAAACAAGTATGGTTAGTTTCAAAGCAATACCTCCAATGGTTTTGAAATAAAAGTGAGGTGGTACGAAAAACTAACCAAGCTCAATACACTTTCTAAGTAAAAAAAGGGCCATAATTCTGTCAAAAACCTTGACAGAGTTATGTACTCTTGTCTGTAGATGGAGGTTATGATGGTAAACAAGTATGGTAAGTTTCAAAGCCATACCTCTAATACTTCTGAAATAAAGTGGGGTGGTACGAAAAACTTAACCAAGGTGTGACGCCAACGCCGACGCCGACGCCGACACCGACGCCGACGCCGGGGCGAGTAGGATAGCTCCCCTTTTCATAGAAAAGTCGAGCTAAAAAACGACCATTTTTCAGAGGGAACCCCGCGACTTACCTTAAAAATGGCGTTTTGTGTGCGTGTTATTCAATAAATACTAGTATTGCAAATATACACTTGATTTGTGCACCCCGAATCAAAGCTGCTTTCAACATAATGTACACCTGAGAAAATTAAATAATGAAGATACATGTATGTTGAAAACTCCCAAAAAGACGCTTTTTGTGTTAAAAGTGACAACTTGAAAGACAGAAAAAGAACTTTATTTTGTTCAACCATATCTCGCCTTAAATTCATTTTTTTCTTTCCACTTATTTTACTTCTCTCTAAGTGGCAACGGAATAAAAACATAAAATATCTTAAGCAACACACACATCCTACAAAGCGTATGTGTGAACAGACTGACGGTCTGTAGTCCCAAAAGCGGTCTGCGTCCATTAAGAGCAGGTAATACTATAAATTTCAACACAATGCTGGATATCAGGCAAGGAAAGGAAACTACCTCTAGGAAGGGGCACTGCGTCTAGCAAAGGACACTAATAACTCTACCAAATTCTATCACAGAAGCTCAACGAAGTATTTTACGTTTTCTGAACGTCAAAGGAAGTGCTTTCAAATATATATCGTCTAAAAAGTACTGTGTCGGCCTTTAGTGTAAGCCCGTTTGGTCTACATGTTCTTGCAACTCATATTTACTACATGACCGGTTCCTGGAGTTCTAGCCAGTACTCGCGCCGAAAGGTGGCCGGAGTCGACCCACGACTCCAACGCGCTACCCCTAAACTACGACGCCTCCCTCTTATGGGTTTCGATAGCTCAGCGGAATGATACTATTCATTCGTGCATCAGTCCATCCAGCTGTAAACGGACGATATTGACCTACCTAAAATCTGGATTGAGTTTTCTTGATCGATTAAGTAAGCTACGCAGTTTTCTCCGTAATCAAAGTAAATACTGAAGAATAGATTCGTATAAACTAACAACTTTACTTACTTTATATTAGGATGCTAGAATGCTTAGTATCGTCTGGTATTCTTCTTGTCACTCACACGTCCAACGAAGTAGAGTACAAGATTAGTCTTGCAGTTAATCCTCTTGGTGAAATATCCGCACATGGGTACCATGGCGAGACAGCTACAATATGACATGAAGGATAGAGTGCTAATAACGTTATGGAAGAAAAGGTGTGTGAAAATGAATGATAATTTATAACGTCCATTTGCTTCTGGAAATTATTGAAAACCAGTACGAAATGTTTTATTATTTTATGCTATCTCAATGCTTAATATGTAACTACTCACTATCGTGTCAAGCCAGTCTTGTAACAAGACGACGTGGCCGGAACACAAGGATGTTTGCAAACAAATAAAATAGTCCGTACAGCTGATCGCTAGGACCGCCCTCCCTTGCCAACGTTCAGTATCATTCCTTACCAACGTGCAGTACCGTAGAATACTGAACGAACTCTCTAAGGCAAAGTGAACGGGGCAATATGAAAGTATATAACAATGGAATTAACTTAACCTTAACTTACTAACGTAACGTCATTCATCTTCCGTCAATACCAGTATAGACCATGATCAATTATGAACATCCGTGTTGTTTGGAGCAGTCAGCTGATGCAGAATCAGTACCATGGTCCTGTTGTAAGATTTTCAAGCGAATACCATTTTTATTTCAATTACAGTGCGATTTTTTTCATTCTGGGCAGTTGTTTATTTCATAAGCCTTTTTATTTCAGTCATAAGTCTTGTACAAAAATTTATTTTTAATTGACTTGAAAGACAAATTTTTACCGAGAATCAGATTAAATTGAATAAAAAGTCGAACCAGCTGACCGCACATAATTGATAAAAGTAGTCATTGTACCTTACTTTAAAAGTACAGTATACCCTAGGCTTATTTGTCCTTCTGTCTGCTTAATAAACAAACTACAAATCATGATGTATCTATGACACAAACTACTCATAACGGTACTGAGTATATCTGTTCTAGCGTACATTTAAAAGAAAACTAAATATTTTTAAAGTCCCATGATCACGTTAGATTTACTCATATAAAATAGGAAACTTACTGATAGAATAACGATAGAACAATGTTCTGATCTGTTCAATTTGCACTTAAATCGCTATATCTGTTTTACTTCCCAACGAAAAAAGTAGTGTTGAAATTTTATCATACCTGTCCCCGCCTTTTGTCCTCATTGAAATCTGGGGACGCCCTCCCACCAGGCGGCCTTTCGCCGGCCAATATGCTCGCCTCGTCTCCCCTGACAGACAAGGGGTCCACGGCGTGCTCAGACTGACATCTCTACGTTAGTCCGACAACACGAGCTAGTAGCGGAGCTGCCTAGGTCCTCCCCGACCCGCACATTGCACGGACGACAAGAGGAGCCCAACGCTTTCGCCTTTTCACCCGCGTGCCTCGCAGTTGCAGAGAGCAGCATCCACACTAAGCGTGTCACCTCGTTTACTGGGAAAGATCCGCGCGAGAGCTGACCGGTGGCCACCTGGAGGTTCTGAGCAGTGTTAAAAAGCTCTGCTATCGGCGATTCAAACATATACTTCTATCTAAAAAGCAAAGTTGGAAATGCTTCTTGTATTAATAACGACCAAGTTCGCCGATAGGAAATCTTTCTTTGAAATGCAGGTGTTAAAAGTAATTTTAAAATCCAAAGTGATCAAGGAACTTTAATGATAATTATCTCTAGGTATTATAATACCTATAAATGCATGCAAATGATACAAATTGTTGATCTATCTCGAGTATTCATAGGCAGATATTTAATTTTGCGTCATCATAATTATCAACAGAAAACTAACCTGCTGGCAGCAAGCGAGTCTGCTTTCTCGAACAGTTTAGACCGTGATTAACTTCCACACCAGTGTCGTAAGCTGACAATCGTCTCAAATAGCAACATCATACTGTTGTTAGTTACGCAAATGAATACTTCATACCTGTATTACGTCTATTAGATTCAATGCAAAATTAATCCGTTTTCCTTCTCGACAATCGTAGATCATGACCAGCTTCCACATCTGTGTCGTCAGGGTAAAACTGCTGATTAAACGAACAGTATGTACCTGTACACTTGCATTATCATTAAAACAGAATGTCCTTTTCATTTTAAAAATAATTAATTTGGTTTTTCTTGCCATTAATATCATATACAATTAGAACTAAACACTATTTAATACCAAAAATGAATAGACATGTCTTTACTGGCAAACTTGTCGCCAGCCAAGAATATACCAACATTGGTCATTTAACATTTACTCTGCTTGCAACAAGTGTGTCTGCCGATGTAAGACATGTGAGTGTTTATCAACCTCCTGGTGGTGAGTCTGATTTTGCCAGCACTGTAGATCATGATCAGCTTCACCATCTCATCATGGAACAGTTGCTCTGCCGACGAGAAGTAGGTCTGCGCATATCATAATCAGTCTATAAAACCAATTAGTATTTATGTGGCGACAAATTAATGACCTTGACATCGTTTCGAATGTAGACCATAATCAGGCTGCACATCTTCTACGTACCAGGAAAATCGGCTGATTCAATACCATCGTACTGTTGTTAGTGATGCAAAACGAATATTCTGTACCTGTAAACATTTTCTTTGTATCATAATAATGTCAAGAATAGACTATATATTTACACAATGGCCGATTAAAATGTTGATACAGTCAAATAAGTGGTTAGCCAACAAGATCACAAAAGTGGTCATCCAACAATTATCCTGTTGGCTACAAGTGATTCTGCCTTTACGACCAATGTGAACCACAATCATCCAAATACAATCGATGTAAAACAGGTTTTAACTACCCCGTATAAGAAAGGTGGTCATCCAACAGGTACCCTGCTGATGGCAAGTGAGTCTGCATTTCATGACCAACGTAAACAACACTTGATGAAAATATGATTTTACACTACACCGCCTATGACAAGAAAGTCTGTCTTTTCGACCTGTGTAGTTCAAAATCTGTATAGTACATGTATACAATCAATGTAAAATAAATATGTATATACAAAGTATTGATATATCGCCAAATGACCATGACTTCGTTTCCAGTGTAGACCATAATCAGGCGGCATTTGTATTTACAGAATGTTACATGTAGATAAATCCAATATCACAAAGTGGTCATCCAACATTTATCCTGCTGGCTGCAGGTCATTCTGCCTTTACGACCAATGTGAACCACAACCATCTGATACATTCATTATAAAGTAAACAATTTTTAATCACCCTGTCGGTGACTTTCGTGTATATCATAATCAGTCTTTACAGTCAATGAAATATAGTCCGTGTGAGTGACTCTATTGTCATTACCAGTGTAGACTATGATGGATTTCACATCCGTGTGATCTGAGGATAGTCAGTTGAATCAGCAACATAATTATGTACCTGTAGACATGTTTATTTTATTTCAATTATTTATCTGCAGTAAGACCTTTTCATTGTTACCAGTGTTTATTTTTAATTTTAAAATGTCCGATTAAAAATATGCTTTCACAGTTACAATCAGCCGAGAACTTATCAAAACTTGTCACCTAGCTTTATGTTTTGTGCGAACATTGTGCATACAATCGATGTTGAATAAAATATCTACAGGACCCTCGTGAAAAAGCGAAATCAAAACTAACTCACCGGCAGAAATTGAGTCTGCCTTCACAACCAGTGTAGACTATGATCAGCTTGCACATCCGAATCATCGGGGGACATTTGAGTGAACCAGCATCACCGTTATGTTGTACTGAGCATCGCCATCACTCGTTTGAACAAACGAAATTCTGTCCTGTACAAGTACCCGTAAATCATTGTTAACCAGCCAAAAGATATAACAAAAGTGTTCGTTGAACCTTTAGACGATTGACAAAAAATAAGTTTAAGGGGTAAGAAGCGCATACATACTTCCCATTTGCTGTGACACTTTGTGGATATAACCTTAGAGCAGTAACTTACCGATGGAACATTCTGTTTTCCGTAGTGTTTTTTTTTTTCGAAAATAGATCTCTGGTTACAAATAGGTTCAATTTCAGGCTCCTGATCTTTCTTCTTCTATTTATTCCGCAGAAGCGCAGTGGTAGCGTACGCGTCAGGATCAGAGTCCCGGGTTCGATCCCTGCCAGTACATACAACCAGCCCAGAACATGAAAAAAATTGTCACCTAGCGTTTAAACCCTTCTGGCGCTAAGTTATTCTTTATTTGGGACCAGTGTGCAACCTCATCAGTCCATACAATCAACGTTGAAAATAAATGTTTTAACACACCTGTCGTCAGCATTTTCGGTCTGTGTGGATTATTACAAATGTATCACCATGCACAAGCAATGTGCAATAACTAAGCTCAAACTAACTCACCGGCGGAAATTGGATCTGTCCTCAAAACCAATGCAGACAATGATCAGCTTGCACATTCGAATCGTCAGGAAACTTGCAATTTCATCCCTTTTTATCGCATGTTTGTGCAACCAGCTAAAATAAAACAAAAGTGTTCGTTGAGCCTTTATACAGCTGGTGACAAGGAATTATGCCTTTCGGAAGTGTACAGTAAACTCCGTATATAACGAAAATCCGGATATAACGAAAACCCGGATATAAGGAACATATTTCCTCTGTCCGGTTTTTTTCTTTATTCTTTAGAAAATATTATATGGATATAACGAACTCCTGATATAAGGAGTTCGTAATAAGCGGAGTTTACTGAATTAAATATGAAACCGTGCAGTCTAATTATGGTCTGTACGTTTTGCTATTCGTTCAGTAACTTGTTAGGCAGCACCATTTTAAACAACCAAGACACTCTCCAAATTTTAAAAGATGAAATATTTTGACAATATTAAATCTATTTAAGTTTTCAGCCATGCTGCTTCCACAAACTGTGATAAAATTCGCAATTAGTGTACGACTAGTTGCCCTAAGCAAGGTCTTCGCGCTTTCCCGTGGATATGGCTCGGGTTTTAAACACACGACGTATGGTTTCGTCGGAGACAAAGTTGATAACGATAAGCTTAAA